>JAAFCE010004209.1:22314257-22336467 GCA_013389805.1 Trigoniulus corallinus | reverse complement strand
CTCTCTCTCTCCCTCCCTCCCTCCCTCCCTCTTGCTCTCTTTCTCCCTCCCTCCCTCTTGCTCTCTCCATCTCTCTTTCTCTCCCCATCTCTCTTTCTCTGTCTCTCCCTCTCTGTGTGTCACCGGTAAGATTTCAACCCAACTCGAGGTTGGAACCACAGACATACTAGTGAAGCACCACCTAGCGGCTGGGAGCGGCGAATTGCGTTGGACACACCAGTTCTCGTCTGATCACTGAAGTTAAGCAGCGCGACCCCAGCTAGTACTGACATGGGTGGCCGCTTGGGAAAACTGGGTACTGCTAATACCCAAAAATCGTCGCATAAGTGTAGTCTGTGCAGTCTCTGCATAAGAACTACACTGTGGACGGGGCTCTAAATGACCTTGTAGTTGAAGGGCCCTAAAACACCAACAAACAACAACAACCACCTAGCGGAAATCAGTCAATTCGTCGTAATAATATATTTGTTGTTGTTCAGGAAAAAGTTACTCAGCCGATTTTGTCCTGGATTTTAACGTGGGGGAAAAAATTTTATAATCTTTTTATTTGGAATTCTGGTCTCGCTGGTAAATTCTGGTTAAGGATTGTATTTCCTGGTGGATTGGAATATTTACAAGTAATTTATTAATTAAACATTTGCATAGTGCAAATTTTTTTTCTCTCTCTCCCTCTTTCAAAGAAAATATTTCATTTCAAGTTTTCGATAATGAGGTTTTCATCAAAGAGTACTTTTTTCTTTCTTCTCTTCCCCCAGTCTCCTCCTTCCGCCCCGGGCCTTCCTCTCCGCCTATTGTTGTCGTCTAGGAGCCTCTTCTCTCCCTCTGTCATCAATCTTGTGAAATTTGTAATTTTAATACCCTGCGTTTAGACTGACTGTTGTTTGGAGTAGCTATCTGATCATTACGGTATCTGTATGTGATTAAGAAATTAATCACTAGTTTAATAATGTTGAGGGAGGGGTTGGGTACGGGTGGCGCCCTAGTGGCGGCGCCAATATTTACTAAAGGTTGTACAGAAGTTGCTGAGATTGAAAAAAGTCAGGTTCAGAGGTCAAACGTTACTTCCCTTGTATGTATGTGCGTATATTGCCATGTTAATTTTCTCTATTACAAAGTGTCCGACAAGAGCAGACTGTTAAAGCAATTTATGAACTGCCCCTCCATGATTTGGTTTCGTTGGTGCTTTAGGGCCCTTTAAGTTAGGTTGACATGGTCAAAGTACTCGTGGATCGTTACTTGAACCAAGTGCACTTGTAGAAGTACACTAGGTCCAAGTTGGGTTCTATGGCAAGTGACTTGGACAGCGAGCTGAAGAAAAGAAAGATGGCGGATTTGGCTTTGAAAGGTGTAGTAGTGGCAGATATACCCAGCATATCATCATCCTATCCTTATAATGCCTGAGGCAGGGTCGGGTCTATGGGTTCTAGCCCTTAACTCTCGCCTATCTCCCAACAGGTCCCTCATTTTCTCCATCATGTCCACACACCCAGACTACTCATTCCTGACTATCAGCTCGTGACACCCCGCTCATATACCACAGCATTCGGATGTCGGCTAGTTACATTCTATTTACGTGGCTCTTCCTCACAACCCAACACTCTAATCCATATAGCGTAGTGGGCCTAACCACTGCCATGTAAAACTTCCCTTTCAATTTGATTGGGACCTTCCTATTACACAGGACTCCACTCATCCTAACTAAAATCAGAAATCTAATTTTCCACTCACCCGCGAGCCAAGTTGTGGGTAACACTCGCATGTGTTAAGCTGGGTTTACACTGCGCGCAACATACTCGCGCAACTGTTTCATTAAAAAAAATACTCGCGCAGGGTAAACGGGGACTCGCCCCGAAATTTGCTGCGCGAGGCAGCCTCGTGGTGAGCCACCGAACTGTCGGTTTTTGGACACGCATCAAAGGGTTTCGGCACTCCCACTTCGTGTACTGGTACTCAGATACGTTTTGCATGCTTGCTTCGCGCAATATTTCGCTCAATGCAAACAGGGAGGGGCGAGACAGGCGAGATTGCTGCAAGCCTGTGGAAACAGTTGCGGCGAGTATGTTTCGCGCAGTGTACACCCAGCTTTACATGTTGGTTGATCAAAGTAAGTTGGCAGCCGTCCTACTCAACTTGGATGGGTCCTAGCCATCCAAGTTAACTTTGACCAAGTGTATACATAGTCCAAGTTGCATCAAGTGACGCATGAGCAGTGTCCAAATGAACTTTATCCAAGTGTACTTGGACCGTGTCAACCTAGCTTTAACTGCAAGGTCATTAGAGCCTTGTCCACTGCATAATTCTAGTACAGAGGCTGCACAGACGCTACACTAATGCGACGATTATTGGGTATTACCAGTACCCAGTTTTCCCAAGCGGTCACCCATGTCTGTACTAGCTGGGCTTGCGTTGCTTAACTTCAGTGATCAGACGAGAACAGGTGTGTCCAACGCAATAAGCCGCTCCCCAAAAAAGAACCCTCTCTACTATGCAACGGGTAGATGAGGAAAAATTCCCAGGTGTAGGAGCTCAGAAAACTACTCCAAAGAACAGTAAGCCGATGGATGATAAATGAGCAAAGGAGTTGTAGCTTTGGTCGGCAGCCGTCTGCGGAAAGACCCTGCCCAATAGATCACCCTTGTGTCAATTCAGAGGACCAAGATGGGTGCCCTACCCTGCCATAGGCAGTAACAGGGCTGTGATTGCTTTGCTTTGTCTGCTGTGTCATTATGGTATCGTTTTCTTGTCTGTTAAAAGTAGAGTTGTCGGGTTTGTCTAATGGGGCATTGGCAATTTGTTGGACTGTTTGTGACCAACGTAATTCTGCAGGTCATATGCATAGTGTCGGTCAATTTTGATTCGTTGGGGCCGGTTTTCTTCCTTCGACGCCAGGGCGCGAAGTATAGTCTAGACCAGGCATATTTAAACTGAGGGAACTCCGATGGCCACATTGGTAATATATGCGTTGCCATGAGAGCCATACAGTGGCCATGGAGCTCTTGCAACAACGTCCAGAGGCTACTGTCCCCTTTCGTTACCCCTGCGAGTGGCAGGCCGCATATGTATACTACGTATATCTACATAGGGACTAATAGGGTTTAAGCCTTGGGCCCCGAAGGCACTGTTTGACTAACAATGAGCACTTATCGTGCAGTAAAACCCGCCACGGTGGCATAGTGGTTAGCACGCTCGGCAACTACGCCAGTAGTTCTAGGTTCGATACTGGACCGTGCTGGGTCGGCTTCTTTCGGGCGAGAGAGAAGCTGCGAGCGTGCCTTCTTTCGGATGAGAGGTAAAACCGAGGTCCCGTGTGGTTGTACGATGGCACTTGCACGTAAAAGAACCCTCTCTACTACGCAACGGGTAGATAGAGGCAAAATTTCCAGGTGTAGGAGCTCGCCCCCTGGCGTCGGTAGCATTCCCCAACGAAACACTAGATTTGGCCGGCAACCGTTTGGCCGGCAACCGGCTGCAGAAAAATCTATGACCAATATATCATCCTGTGTCCATTCAGAGGGACCAATGGGTACCCGACCCTGCCATAGGCGGGAACAGGGTTAGGAGTTGCAGCCTAAGGCTGCCTACAGACGAACGACTGACGACAAACTACAAATTTGTAGGCAAGTCATCACAGACTAACGACTGTTAGTCGTCGTCTATTTTCATGCACATAGAAGCAATTAGTTTGTCGGCCAGTGTCGGTCAGAAAATGGAACATGCTGCGTCTTTTTTGTCGTGGTTGCATTTCTGTCGTTCGTCTGATTATCCCCATTGAAATGCATTGGTTGCATTTCCACCGACAATTTTGTAGGTGACGATTGTCGTTCGTCTGTCTTCAGCCTTAAGAACCAACCGTCTCTACTATGCAACGGGGAGATGAGGAAAATTTCCAGGTGTAGCTTCTTGGACGATTGTTGGTTTGTTACGCCAACGGGGAGCCGGCCAAGTAGCCATAACGGACCGGAATCTGTGGAAGCTGCTTGCCACACCAGTTCTCGTCTGATCACTGAAGTTAAGCCGCACAACCCCAGCTAGTCCTGACATGGGTGACCGCTTGGGAAAACTAGATGCTGCTAATACCCAAAAATCGTCGTATTAGTGTAGTGTCTGTGCAGTCTCTCCATAAGAACTATGCTGTGGACGGGGCTCTAATGACCTTGTAGTTGAAGGGCCCTAAAACCCCAACATACAAAAACTGCGGATGAGGGGGAAGCACGAAGTAAGAGTGGGGGAAATTATCAGTTCCCAGTGTTGCCAAGCCGCCACCCCATGTTAATACTAGCTGGGGTTGTGTTGCTTAACTTCAGTGATGAGACGAGAACTGGTGTGTCCAAGGAGTGAAATGTTCTTCGCATGCTAGGTCCTCAGACGGTCACATCACTTCCTTTTACGGACCAGTGATTTTAATAAATTTCATATTGCAGCCAAAGTAATTGCAGTTTTATAATAATCATCGACCCTCGTCTATTTATTAGTAGGAAGATCCCCTCCTCCGTCTGCTACATGCGAGGTCAATGAACTGCTTTTTCATCAATGGCGATTATGTACGACCCCCAAATGACCATCGCTGCCCAACAACAGATTAAATATAATCGTCTAGTCTTTAAAAATTACGGTCGATCACTTGCAGAATTACGATTCGATTTCGCTTGCAAAACCACTCTGATAACGCCCCATTGTAAAACAAGAGTCTTGTAAGGAAACCTGGCGCAGTAGTGCTGCGTGAACAATGAAAGAATTTCGATTAGGTCATTGTATAGAAATGTTTATCAAGGTCAGAGGGCGTGCATGAGAAGAACATTTAGGCAAGGCGCAAAATGAGGCCGCAGGGTGACGCAGCCCTGCGAAATTCTGCTAGCAGGCAATCACTGTTACGTTGAAAGCCATTTTAGTCGACTCAAATTGCAAACCAGTATGTTGAAAAACTGCGATTCAATGTGCGGTGATTGCCTGCTAGCAGAATTTCGCAGGGCTGCGTTACGCTGCGTCACCCTGCGGCCTCATTTTGCGCCTTGCCTTACAGTCATCATCACCATACCCCTATCCCGCCTGTTGCAGGGTCGGGTCACATGGTTCTAGTTTTCCCCTCCGGCCTATCACCTACCAGGTCGCCTTCCACCCGACACACTACCTTATCCCTAGGCCCAGCGCAAAATGAGACGCAGTCTCCACAGGTGGTGCAGGGTGACTCACTATAAATTTCTGTGGCTCACGTGATAGTATGTAGTTGCGCACGTTAAGTTGCAGGGTGACGTAACTCAGTGCCTGCGGCACGTGACCCTGCGGAGCGCAGTTTCCTGTGTGAAGTTAGCGTGACAATACCAAAAAGCGGTGCGAAGCGTAGAACTTCTCTTGTCATTTGATGCAAGTACTGTATGGTGAAAAACTACGATTCAATGTGCGGTGATTGCCTGCTAGCAGAATTTCGCAGGACTGCTACACTGCGTCACCCTGCTTCTCATTTTGTTCCTTGCCTTAGGGAATCCTTATAACGCACAGCTATTGGGTGTCATAGGTCAGAGACAAAGTATATCCTTTTGTGCCATTGGGGAAAAGTTTTGCAAGCAGCTTTAGGTAAAAACCACTAGGAGTCATAGAAAGCCATGAAAACTGCCTGGGACCAAAAATAATGCGTAAAACAAGACCTCTTGGCAGGGCTGACACGAGCTTTGGGGAGAATGGGCTCAAATGTATTTTTGGGGGCCTGCACGAGGGCCCCGTGCGAGGGGCCTTAGTAAACGCAAGGCTGGGTTCTGGCAAAAGTGGTGAACCAGGCTCACACCCCAGCACAAGCCTGAGCTAAAGGAGAGTGGCTTAATGCGTTGGACACATCAGTTCTCGTCTAATAACTGAAGTTAAGCAACGCAACCCCAGTTAGTACAGACATGGGTGGCCGCTTGTGAAAACTGGGTACCGCTAATACCCAAAAATCGTCACATTAGTGTAGTGTCTGTGCAGTCTCTGCACTAGAACTATGCAGTGGACGGGGCTCTTAATCACCATGTAGTTGAAGAGCCCTAAAACACCAACAAATCAAACCCGGAACATTGTAAACAAGCTTCCCCTCCCTTATCCCGGAACATTGTCTTACAACCGTTGCCTCCCTTCTCCCAGGTAATTGAATGCAAGCTCTGTCAATGTGGCAGGGAACTGCTGAGATGCATACTTTCCTTTTGTTTTTGGAGATCTGACTGCATTTTAGGACCAACGTCGTCTGGAGAAAAAAAGCAAAAGCAACTCCTAACCCTTTCCCGCCTATGGCTGGGTCGGGTACCCATCTTGTCCCTCAGAATGGACACAGGGTGGTATATTGGTCATAGTTTTTTCTGCAGCAGGTTGCCGGCCAAAGCTGCACCCCTACGCTTACTTATCGTCGGTCTAGTGTTCGTTGGAGAATGCTAACGACGTCAGGGGGCGAGCTCCTACACCTGGAAATTTTTGCCTCATCTACCCGTTGCGTAGTAGAGAGGGTTCTTTTACGTGCGAGTGCCATCGTACACCCACACGGGACCTCGGTTTCACTTCTCATCGGGAGCGGCTTATTGCGTTGGACACACCAGTTCACGTCTGATCCCTTAGGTTAAGCAGCGCAAGCCCGGCTAGTACTAACATGGGTGGCCGCTTTGGAAAACTGGGTACTGCAAATACCCAAAAATCGTCGCATTAGTGTAGTGTCTGTGCAGTCTCTGCACTAGAACTATGCAGTGGACGGGGCTCTAATGACCTTGTAGTTGAAGGGCCCTAAAACACTAACAAACAAACAATCACTTCTCATCCGAAAGAAGGCACACTTGCGGCCTCTTTCTCGCCCGAAAGAAGCCAACCCACCGCTTGTTTGTTTGTTGGAGTTTAAGTTCCCGTCAACTACGAGGTCATTAGAGACACGTCCACTGTATAGTTCTAATGCATATTCTGCACAGACACTACACTAATGCGACGATTATTGGGTATTAGCAGTACCCAGCTTTCCCGAGCGACCACCCATGTCAGTACTAATTGGGCTTGCGTTGCTTAACTTCAGTGATCGGACGAGAACTGGTGTGTCCAACGCAATTCGCCGCTCCCCCAACCCACCGCGGTCCAGTTTCGAACGTAGAACTACTGACGCAGTTGCCGAGTGTGCTAACCACTACGCCAGCGCGGCGGGTCCTAACGTCGTCTGGAGATGGTCTTTTTTTCACCTGAAATCCGCTGAGGGGTGATTCTACCTTCCTTGGCTTCAAATAAAATTTGGGTAATCTAGTTTTTGTTGCCAAGTCATGTTTGCTGCAGAGCTGGGTTTTGTTAGTTAGCGTGAGTATGTAGGTTTTAGGTAATCGTTGCGAAAAACTGAAAAGAAACAACGGCACTTTTTTTTGCATCAGGTAACACACCTACCTGTAAATGAGGTAGACTCTTTATGCCGGTTTCATTCTGTGGTGGTACAATCACTTCTCCCTTCTCAAAACCAACCAGCGGGTGTTTTGCTTCGGACACACCGGTTCTAGTCGAGATCTCGTCTGATCACTGAAGTTATAGCAACGCAACCCCAGATAATACTATTTGGGAACACTCAGCGACGGAATTAGCACTTGCGAGGCCTCAGGCTCAATTCAATTTTGGGACTCCCCCCTCGAAATATTTTCACTAGTCCTACAATCTACAATGTGCAGTCTACACGTGCTTTCTTTTACTCTGGCTGCTTATATTCACTGGTCAATTTAGGTTATGGAATACTGCTACAACAACAATTGTCCCAACTATTGTCCCTCTGAATGGAAACAAGGGTGATACTTGGACAGTGTTTTTCCGCAGCTAATTGCCAACCATGGCTGTAAATTCAACCGTATGCTTATTTACCGCCCATCTGCTGTTCGTTGGAGAATTCCAGCGACGCCAGGGTACGAGCTCTTACACCTGGAAATTTTGCATCATCCTACCCCGTTGCATAGTAGAAAGGGTTCTTTGACGTGCAAATGTCATGGTACACCGCCCGGGTTCTCGGCTTTACTTCTCATCCGAAGGAAGGAGTGCTCGGGGCAGATCTCTTGCCCGAAAGAGGCCAACTCACCTCGGTCCAGTATCGAACCTAGAACCATTGACGCAGTGACCGAGCGTATCTTCTGTTGTTGTTTGTTGTTTGTTGGAGTTTAAGGTCCCGTCAACTACGAGGTCATTAGAGACCCGTCCACTGCATAGTTCTAATGCATATACTGCACAGACACTACACTAATGCGACGATTATTGGGTATTAGCAGTACCCAGCGTTCCTGAGCGACCACCCATGTCAGTACTAACTGGGCTTGCGTTGCTTAACTTCAGTGATCAGACGAGAACTGGTGTGTCCAACGCAACTCGCCGCTCCCGTATCTTCTGTCATTTTCACTCATAGCGAACGTAGTGGTCGGTTCATATCATCTTTAGATGGCCTACCTGGCGAAAAAATGCCTAGAGGCGTACTTGCACTTAATCGTCAAGTCCTCGATTCCTCTTACTGCCTATGGCAAGGTTGGCGTACTTATTTGTGGTGCTGGAACCCCTATATACCGAACTTGATACAAACGCCAGTGTGCTCTGCCCATTTCTTACAGGAGACTCCGTGGATTGAAGGACTCATTTCAGGGTTACTATGCTACTGTATGATGCTAACGGGTTGGGGAGTAAGCCAAGCAGTCATAACAGGCCGAACCCTTAGGAGGCTGCTCGCGGGTGAGGAGGTTGTAGGTGTAAAAGATGTAGGAGAGAGGAACTTTGCAGCATCCAACGTTCACTACCAACCACCCGCGTTGGTATTAAGTCCCAGCGCAAAATAAGACGCAGTCTCCGCAGATGACGCAGGGCGACTCGCCAAAAATTTCTGTAATGCCTGGTTCCGTATACCCACATGCAAACGCTATTACCGTTGAATCAGACGACACAGCACAAAAAATGGTGACGTCACACTGCTACTTGGGGCGCCACAGAGCAGCTATGAGTGACGGTAGTCGAGTTGACAGGTGGTCAACTCACATAGCGTCCCGGAAGTCACGCTGCGTTCTGATTGGCTGGCGGTTGAGCTGCCTGCTTCAAAAATGGCGGAGGATAATGTAAGACATGACGGCGGCGTGCAGTGACTCCAAATAAAGCGCTGCACTTAAGGAATTGCGCTGGCGGTCCTTCATAACGCATTAGCACAAAACGTCATCAAAATGTCAGCAGTGGCGACGTGATTAGCGTTGAAGTGTGGTGATACGGAACTAGGCATAACTCTATGATAGTATGTAGTTGCGCATGTTAAGTTGCAGCGTGGCGTGACTCAGTGCCTGCGCCACGTGACCCTGCGGACCGCAGTGCCCATGTCACAGTTTCCTGCATGAAGTTGGCGTGACTTTGAAAGAAAACTGAAATGCCTTGTTCCGCACTTCAACGATAATCACGTCGCCACTGATGACATTTTGATGACGTTTTGTGCTAGTGCTTTATGAAGGAGCGCCAGCGCAATTGCTTGTGTAGCGCTTTATTTGGAGTCACAGCACGACGCCGTCATGTCTTAGTTTGTCCTCCGCCATTTTTCAAGCAGACAGCTCAACCGCCAACCAATCAGAACGCAGCGTGACTTGCGGGACGCTATGTGAGTTGACCAGCTGTTAACTCAACTACCGTCACGCATAGCTGCTCTGCGGCGCCCCAAGCAGCAGTGGGACGTCACCATTTTTTGTGCCGTGTCGTCTGATTCAACGGTAATAGCGTTAGCGCCTGGGTATACGGAACCAGGCATAAATGAAAACATTTTTGAAGCAATGCAAAGCAGAGAAACTGCAAGTAGGCCTAGCTGAGATGCGAATGCTGCAGTACATGAGTGTGGTGTCGAGAGCTGATAGAATTAGGAAAGAGTATCTTAGAGGTAGTCTGGGGGTAGTGGACATCGTGGAAAAGAATGATGGAGGGTAGGTTGAGGTGGTAGGGACACGTAATTAGAGGGGAGGAGGAGCTCGTTAGGTCCTTTTCACGAATGCCAGTTGTTGGAAGCACCCTGGGCAGGGGAGACTGTAGCAGGGGTGGGAGGGGGTTGCCCGTAAGGATGTGGTAGTGTGTGGGGTGGACGGGGACCTAGAGGGAAATAGATGGGAGTGGAGGGCTAGAGCCCCCGCTGCACCAGGTCCCCGTTTACTCCACGTCTGCTTTGAAAACTGCAGTTCAATGTGCGGTGAATGCCTGCTAGCAGTTTTTTGATGTGCAGTTTTAACCTGCGTCACCATCGTCACCTATTCCAGCTTGGATACTGGACCGAGGTGGGTTGGCTTCTAGATTCCGGTGAGAGAGAGGTCCAGATTGCGCCTTCATGTGGATGACAACTAAACCCGAGGTCCGATGTGGTGTACCATGGCATTTTCACGTAAAAGAACCCTCTCTATTATACAACGGGTAGATGGGGCGACATTCTCAGGTGTAGGGGCTCGGTGGAGTGCTCCAACGAACAGTAGACCGACGATAAATAAGCATAGGGGTTGCATCCTTGGTCGGCAGCCGGCTACAGACAAACACCGTCCAATATATCAGAGAGACAATATGGGTACCTGACCCTGCCATTGGCAGGAAAAGGGTTAGGAGTTGCTCTCTATTAGGCCGATTTGCTTTTACTTGCGCTACGCCTAGGGTTATCAGATTTCTTGCAAGTCAGACCGGGACCGCCCCCTTCCCCGAAAAAAGCTACAATATTAGACTGCTTAGTATTTTCCCTCTCCCCTAGATTATGGCTCGCTTGCGGTGCCATGTAGCCTCTGTAGCCTAAGCCAGTGTTGCCAGTGCTGCGCTACCGCTTCCGGATATCGCCGATTTCACGCATACAATCAAAGCCTATTTGCATTTCCTGACATCCACACATCGATACCATGCACAAATTATATGTACGGTGGACGAAAATCCTTAAAAGGTGTGCGCAGTGCCGGATTTATAATACTACTAGGCTAATTAGGCTGAAGCCTAGGGTAGCGGCGAGTTGCGTTGGACACGCCAGTTCCCGTCTGATCACTGAAGTTAAGCAACGCAAGCCCAGTTAGTACTGACATGGGTGGTCGCTCGGGAAAGCTGGGTACTGCTAATACCCAATAATCGTCGCATTAGTGTAGTGTCTGTGCAGTATATGCATTAGAACTATACAATGGACGGGTCTCTAATGACCTTGTAGTTGACGGGACCTTGAACTCCAACAAGCAACAACAACAACTGAAGCCTAGGGCCTCAACATTTAGTGGCTTCAAAACTTGAGGGCCTCAAAAATTGAAATAGCCTAGGGCCTCTCGATATCTAAATCCGGCACTGCGTGTGCGTAACAGAGCACTTTGAAAACTGGGACTATTGGACGCCCCTGAAGGTTCGTTCGGGTTACCGGGATACGCGGCTTAAAGCCAGGACAATCCCTATTAATCAGGACGCCTGGCAACCCTACCTACGCCGACAAAGGACCTAATTTCGGTCTGCGTATATACAGTATGTATTTGTCTCCCCTCCCCATGACGAGCGGGAAGTTGCGTTGGACACACCAATTCTCGTCTGATCACTGAAGTTAAGCAACGCAACCCCGGTTAGTACTGACATGGGTTGCCGGTTGGGAAAACTGAGTACCGCTAGTATCCAAAAATCGTCGCATTAGTGTAGTTAGCATCAGAACTACACAGTGAACGGGGCTCTAATGACCTTGTAGTTGAAGGGCCCTAAAACACCAACAAACAAACAATCCCCCCTATGACCGTAAGCTTTCCATGTTTTATTAGCTGCCCTAATCATATAATGCTAAAGCTCGGGGGAATACTCCGTGAAATGACTTTTAGCCCAGGAATGTAACTTCCTGAAAGGGGTTTGACTAGGTATCCTATTTGTGTGTCCTTTTCGTTCGTTGGCGTTTTAGTGCTCTTCAACTACAATGGCCATTGGAGTCCCGTCCACTGTGTAGTTCTAATTCGGCGACTGCACAGACACTACACCGATGCGACGATTTTTGGGTATTAGCAGTACCCAGTTTTCCTAAGTGGCCACCCACCTTCGTACTAGCTGGGGTTGCCTTGCTTAACTACAGTGATCAGACGAGAACTGGTGTGTCCACAGCAATGCAGCCGCTCTTTGTGTGCCGAGTTCACTTCTCCTCCCCTCTCCCACCTTGTTCTTACCCCCTTCCCTTCTCTATTGGTGCGCTGAAGGACATTAGTCTGTTTTGCTCCTTGTACAAAAAGTTAAAATAATAGAAGATTGAACAATTCGCAATTAATAGTGGGCAAGAGGACATAAATAGGAAATGACCCTCAGAATGACCTGCTTTTTGGCAGTTTTACGTGCACTCTGTGCGTGCGTGATTCTGTTGCTCATCGTGGTTGTCAGATTTGTCAGTTGCATTGTGTTGATACGAGAATTTATATCATTTGATGAGGGGTGCGTTGTGGGGATTGTGGCGCGGATGTATAACATCTGCCATATCCTCTTGTAAGTGGTTCTTTCCATGTAGACCTAGCTTATTTTTTTTTTCGGCAACTTCATCAACATTGTTTTCAGTGAATTGTTAAGTCTCCTTTCTCTGCACCTGAAATAACGTTATGAGAAATTTTAAAGAAGCCTCAATTTCGTGTGTTCATTTTTATCTAGGTAATTATAGTTCTGTTTTTTTTTTTGGGGGGGGGGGGGGGGGGGAGTAGATTTGCGGTAGGAGCTGCCGTTTAACCCTTTTTTTTCGGGTTCCTCAAAATAAATCACCATGATAGTGAACTTCTCAAGAACACTTACCCATTACAGGTAAAGTACATCTCTAGAGGGTCACTCCGTAACACTAGCCGATTAAGAGCGTAGTTCATTTCTGAAGTAGTTTCGGCTTCCTGTATTGTAACCCGCGTTTTATTTTCATGAATAGTAATCATCATTTCCGACCCGTGTCTTTCCACCTAACCAGGGCAGGCTACTCAATTGTCCCACGGCAGTGGCTGTATTGCGTTTGACACACCAGTTCTCGTCTAATCACTGAAGTTAAGCAACGCAACCCACCTAGAACTCTCATGGGTGACCGCTGGGGAACCTGAATACTGCTACAGTGAAACCTCTCTAGGGGTACACCCCTCACATCGGTACAGTTTTTTCAGACACCGATGTTTTGCCCATAGGGTTAATGCTATTACTACCCCTCTTAACGGTACACCTCTCTAATGGGTACACCTCATGCATGTCACCACTTTTCAGATAACCACCTCTATAACGGGTACACCCCTCCATTGGTACATCTAATACATGTTACCATTCTCAGAAAACCACCTCTAATGGCTACACCCCTCTATTGGTGCACCTAATACATGTCACCATTTTCAGAAAACCCCCTCTGTAATGGGTACATCCTGCCTAGGGGACGCAGTGGGCAGGGTGCTTGGTAACTGCACCAGTGGTTCTAGGTTCGATACTGGACCGAGGTGGGCTGCCTTCTTTTCTGCAAGAGAGATGCCCCGAGTGCGCCTTCCTTTGGATTGGAAGTAAAACCATAGTCCCATGTGGCGTTCAATGGCATGTAAGTTATACATAAAAGAACTTTCTACTATGCAACGGATAGGCGAGGCAACATTTCCAGGTGTAGGAGCTTGCCACCTGGCATCGGTGGAATACCTCAAATAACAGTAGATCTACAATAAATATGCACACGGGTTGCAGCTTTAGTCTACATCCGGCTGTGGAAAAACGCAGTACCCGACCCTGCCATAGGCAGCAAATAAGAAGGTAGCTTGATTATAGACAAACGTCCCTTGATTGATTTGTTTGTAAAAATTAAATTTGTGTACTTCAGTAATTTTGAGAAATATTATATTATACAATGCATTTTTATCAGTAGAAAAACACAATATAAAACAATATATTGTTTTGATTAATTTATATACCCATACCCCTCTTATGGGTACACCCCTCTGATGGATACACTTTGGCTAGGTCCCACAGGTGTACCAATTAGAGAGCTTTCACTGTGTTACCCAAAAGTCGTAGCACCGTAGTGTCTGTGATGACTGCATTAGAACTCCGCAGTGGACGGGGTTCTAATAACCAAATAATCACTAACAGATGAAAAACAGTTGTCCCAGGGAAATTGGGAGCAGCCAGATGCCTGTCTAATACCGTAACTCCTTGTTTACGAAATCCTGGTATGTTTGAGGTGTTAGGAGCGGCGAATTGCGTTGAACACGCTAGTTCTCGTCCGATCACTGAAGTTAAGTAGCGCAACTCCAGCTTGTACTGACATGGGTGGCCGCTTGGGAAAAGTGGGCACTGTTAATACCAGAAAAGTCGGTATTAGAAGATCAGGACACCATATAACTCTCAAATATGTGCTTCTCACCTTCTCAATAAAGCAATTAAACAACTATCAACGCTTTTCCCGCCTATGGCAGGGTCGGGTAGCCATCTTTGTATTTTACGCAGCCGTCTGCCTATTAAAGCTGTAATCCGTCGGCCGCCCACTGCTCTTCGGTGCATTCCACCGAGGTCCTAAACTTGAGTTTTGGCCTCATCTAGGGAGCGGCTTATTGCTTCGGACTAATCACTGAAGTTAAGCAACGCAACCCCAGCTAGTACTAAACATGGGTGGCCGATTGGGAAAACTGGGTACCACTAATACCCAAAAATCGCCGCATAAGTGTAGTGTCTATGCAGTCTCTGCATTAGAACTAGCAGTGGACAGGGCTCGAATGACATTGCAATTGCAAAGCAACTCCTAACCCCTTTTCCAGCCTATGGTAGGGTCGCGTACTCATCTTGTCCCTCTGAATGGACATAGGGCGATATATTGCTCATAGTTTTTTCTGCAGTCGGTTACCGGCCAAAGCTGTACCCCTACGCTTATTTATCGTCGGTCTAGTGTTCGTTGGGGAATGCTACCGGCGCCAGGTGGCGAGCGCCTACACCTGGAAATTTTGCCTCATCTACCCGTTGCGAAGTAGAGAGGGTTCTTTTACGTGCAAGTGCCATCGTACAGCCACACGGGACCTCGGTTTTACTTCACATCTGAAAGAAGGCACACTCGTGACCTCGGTCTCGCCAGAAAGAAGCCGACCCACCTCGGTCCAGTATGGAACCCAGAACTACCGACGCAGTTGCGAGCCTGCTAACCATTACGCCACAGCGGCGGGTGAATGACCTTGCAGTTGAAAGGCCCTAAAACACCAACGAGCGAAAGGGGCATGGTCTAAAAATATGCCTTGAAATGATGTCCGGAAGGCAATTTTGGGTGGATTAGTGGATAGCGCGGTAACCGGAGTCCGACACTCGATGCCCAATCGAATTTCACCTACCCAAAAAAAGAAATCTGCGTGTTCGCAGTTTCGGCAGGACAAATTGGCACAATCATGGTCATACCAGTTCTCGTCTGATCACTGAAGTTAAGCAACGCAACCCCAGCTGGTACCGACACGGGTGACCTCTTGGGAAAACTGGGTACTGCTAGTATCCTAAAATCGTCACATTAATGTAGTTTCTGTGCAGTATCTGCGCTAAAACTACGCAGTGGACGGAGCTCTAATGACGTTGTAGTCGACGGGCCCCAAAACACCAACGAACCAAACCAACAGGGGGCAATGGGGGTGGTGGTTTGTCGGTAGCACGGCAACCGGAGTCAGACACTCGGTACCCAATCGCATCTCATCGTCATCACATCCTAATCCCGCCTGTGGTAGGATGGGGTCTGCAGGTCCATTGAACATGCTCTAACTGCAGGCACCCCAGCCAGGCGTCTGGAAACCCGCAGAAATATTGGCTAAGGTTGTCTGTGGAGGGATGCCATCCAACCCCACTGTTCCCACACTGCATTATACAACCACAGTAAAAATTTTGGCAGGGAACTTAATGCTTTGTTGGTAATAATATTGCGTGGAGTCTGACCTATTGCAAAATAACTATAATGCCACAGAAGTCAGGCTTATGCTTGGGTCTAACCCAGTGGTTCTCAAAGCGTGTTCCGTGAAACCACTTCAAGTGTTCCGCAAAAAAAAAATTTAATGCACAAACAAAGCAATGGAGAGACAGTGGCGTTCCTGTAGTGCCTGGCGCCTGTGTGCAAAACTTTATTTGGCGCCCCTATCCCAGTCCTCTCGCCTAATAAAAATTGCTATACAAAACAAAAGTAACACATAATTTGAACTGTACTTGCTTAATTCATGTGCTGCATCATCGTCATCATACCTTTATCCCGTTTGTGGCAGGGGTCGGGTCTGCGGGTTCTAACCCTCCACTCCCATCTATCTCCCACCAGGTCTCTGACCACCCCACACACTGCCATGTCCTTATGGACAACCTGCTGCCACGTCTGCTTCTGCTCCCACCTCCTGCCCTGGGTGCTTCCAACCACCTGCATTCCTAGAATGGACCTAATGAGCTCCTCTTCTCATTACGTGTCCATAGCACCTCATCCTATTTTCCCTCATTTTTTTCGGCGATGTCCACCACCCCCAGGATACCTGTAATAAACACATTCCTAATTCTATCAGTTCTCGACACACCACTAATGTACCGCCGCATTGGCATCCCGGCTACTTTCATTCTATTGACGTGGCTCTTCCTGACAGTTCAACACTCTGATCCATATAGCATAGCTGGCCTAACCACTGCCCTTTCAGCTTGATTGGGACCCTCCTATCACACAGGACTCCGCTTGCCTGTCTCCACTTCAACCATCCACCATTGTTTCTATGGTGTCACATCAGGCTATCTCGACATTGCTTTGGAACGTTGATTCTAAGTACTTTACTTCTTGCACCCTTTTCACCAGTTCGCCCCTCAATTGTACGTAACCAGTATTGTCCTGTGCTTTTCAAATGAAAGCTAAATGCTCTTTCTTCTTCATGTATATCTCTAGCCCTCCTTTTTCTATCTCCGCTCTAATATCGTTTAGTCCTTTCTCTACCTGTTCTCTGCAGTCACTAAGTTTTCTGATATCATCTAAACAGTATTTTGGTTAATCAACCTAATTGGTCCACCACTCTGATGGGTCCACTTTTGTATATCCACAGGGGTTGACCGATTGGGGAAGTTTCACTGGACAGAATGCTTGTTGTGTTTGTTGGTGTTTTAGGGCCCTTCAACTACAAGGCCATTAGAGCCCCGTCCACTGTGTAGTTCTGACGCAGAGACTGCACAGACACTACACCAATGCGACGATTTTCGGATACTAGCGTTACCTAGTTTTCCCCAGCGGCCACCCATGTTAGAACTAACTGGGGTTGCGTTGCTTAACTTCAGTGATTAGATGGGAACCGGTGTGTCCAATGCAATTTACCACTCCTGACAGGATGCTGTACTACACACCTCTAACAGCACAATGTAGAATAAAGGGGAAAATCTGCAGAGTTTCCAATAGACGTCTAGAGCTAATGAAAATATCTCTACCCTGACATCTTTGGCGCCTGTGTGCGACGCACACATTGCACACCATGCCGGCACGGCAGTGTGGAGAGAGATACTCTGATGTGATCCGCAGGATCAATGGGGGAGGGGTGACTGAAGTGGAGACAGGCAGGCGGAGTCCTGTGTTATAGGAGAACCTCAATCTAGTTGAAAGGGAAGTTCTACTGGACAGTGGTTAGACCAACTATGCTATATGAAGCAGAGTGCTGGGCAGTGAGGAAGAGCTAGGTAAATAGAATGCGAGTAGCCGAGATACGAATGCTGGGGCACGTGTGTGGAGTGTCGAGAGCTGATAGAATTAGGAATGAGCATATTAGAGATAGCTTGGGGCGGTGGACATCGCCGAAAAGGTGAGGGAAAATAGGCTGAGGTGGTATGGGCACGTCATGCGAAGACGGGCAGAGGAGCTCGTTGGGTTACTTCCAGGAATGCCAGGTGGTCGGTAGCACCAGGGGCAGGAGATCGAAGATGTGGGAACAGGTTGTCCGTAAGGATATGGGTGTGTGGGGGTGGACGGTGTACTGGGGGAGAGATAAACGGGAGTGGAAGGCTAGAACCCGCAGACCCGACCCTGCCAAAGGCGGGTTAAGGGTATGATGATGATATAGTAAGTACCAAGTGTGGAAAGTGTACAACCTGCTTTAAAGTTTATGTTGAATTGAAAGTGTTCCGTGCTAGTAAAACGTCACAGTTTAGTGTTCCCCGACTTCAAAAAGATTGAGAACCACTGGTCTAACCTACCCAAAAATCCTGTGTATTCGTAGTTTCGGCTTGACCCGAACTTGGCACCTGACCCTGGCATAGGCAATAAAAGGGTTAGTGATGATGATTCAAAAGGAGTTGCGTGACATTGTTATTACTGCTCCGAATGTGGGGGTGCAGTTTTGTTAAACCCCATACAGGATATTGAATCATTATTGAACGGAAACATGAGGTGAATTAACTATGTACTGTAATTAAAAAAGTTTATTGTCCATAAAATGGGCATTGACTTTACAACTCCAAGAAAGGGCTATTTTGATATGAAAGGCTGTGAAATGACAAAAAATGTAGTAGTTGTTTGAAACATATTTGGAACATTGCGGACTAATGAGTTGTACTTGTCCTGGTAATTGTTTTAAACGAAAGGAAATGTTGTGGTCAGCTTTAGTGCACCCATTCTTAATGAACAAAAAGCCCTTATCGTGTGCCGCGTCGGTAGCGCGCTAGACTTGTGCATCCGTCGTCGATCGTGGTAGAAGAATGAGCTAAAGTACGCCTTTAGTGTGATGGGAAGTAAAAACAGTGCCCTACGAGGTGCTGTGCTTGATGTCACATTCTGCTTGATGTCACAATCTTTGCATTGCAGAAGATTCCATCTGGCGGGCACAAAGGACTTGGTATATTGCAGTACGACACGCTATTGGATTTGAGAGTAAGCGAAGCAGCCATAACAGGCCTAACCCTAAGGAGATAACAGGCCCAACCCTAATTAGATAACGGGTCGAACCCTAAGGAGATAACAGGCCAAACCCTAAGGGGCCTAGCAGTACAAAAGGTTGTGCCAAAATGTAGATTTCAATGTGGTTGCCCAGCAGTGCAGTAACAAGGAATGACATCATGCAATATTTCCCAGCTCAAGCTTTCCTGCTATCTCTGCTCTACTTGACCTCACGAGAACCAGGTACCATTCATGGCATGCAGTGGGAGGGGCTTATTGCGTTGCACATACCAGTTCTTGTGTGATCACTGAAGTTAACCTTCAAGCGCTCGCATGGGCGGCAAATTGGCCGCCAAATTAAATAAAATTTTGTGCCACTGTAGCCGGACTGAATAAATGATTGGGACCACCTAGTATTCTCAAGTTGTATATTTGGTCACAACTTGCAATTAAAATTTTTTTTCCAACTCATGTCATTTTGGAGCAATTCGTTTTCAAAGTAGCTGGGGTTGTGGAGGATTACACAAACGGCCATTCTGCTGCCTTGCAAGTTCATAGGAAAGTGGTTCCCTATAGCAGGATTTTTGGGGCTCCATGGGACAAAGCACTGCAGATCCATGGTCCGACTATCAGGGTCCCACTATTGGGGTTTGACCATTGTGGTCCAACTAGCAGGGGCCCACTACCAGAGTCCCAGTATCAGTGCCCAAGTATCGGGGTCTGACTATCATGGTCCCAGTATCAGGGCCCAAGTATCAGGGTCCGACTATCATGGTCCCAGTATCATTTTCTCAGTATCAGAGTGAAGGTATCAAGGTGCCAGTATCAGGGTCCCAGGATTAGGGTCCCACTATCAGGGTCCCACTATCAGGGTCCCACTATCAGGGTCCTACTATCATGGTCCCACTATCATAGTCCTAGGATCAGAGTCCAAGTATCAGGGCCCCAGTGTCAGGGCCTGAGTATCAGGGTCTGAGTATCAGGGTTAAGATATCATGGTCCCAGTATCAAGGTACCAGAATCAGGGTCACACTAGGTCACATCTAGTTTAGTTTCTCATTTAATTTCGTTTATATCTGTTTAATTAACTAGATTTGTCATGATGCCTTCTATAAACATCTAGTAAACTGCCATATGCAAAGAAAAATGAGAGGCAGCCAGTTTGCCGCCTTGCGAGCTCGAGCTCGAATGTCTGTCAAAATAACGCGAGCGCTTGAAGGTTAAGCAAGGCAACCGTAGTTAGACTAATATGGGTGGTTGCTTGGTAACATGGGGTACCACTAGAGAGAATTAGTCTCATTGCCAAGTATTAAATACCATATTTATTCTAATTAACAGCGCCTTCTAATAAACGGTACACTGTTTATTAAAGGTACTGAATTCATCATCATCATCATATCCTTATCCCACCTGTGACAGGGTCAGGTCTGTTGGTCCACTGAACATGCTCTGACTGGGGGCACCACAGCCAGGCGTCTGGAACCCACAGGAATATTGGCTGGGTTGTCTATGGGGTGCCTTATTAAAGGTACTGAAATATAAACAGCGCCCTCTAATAACCTTTGGTTCACTGGTTCACTTGAAACTCCAATCATTTCACTTCACTTCCAACCTGTTGACCTTAGAAGATGGCACCAAATGAAGTGCCAATGAAAAACGTGTTGACACAATTCCCTTCTGAATGTTGAACAGGGCTGAACTTTGTTCATCCCTCATTCTGGATGATCACTTTGGACGATTTCCTGTTTATACAGTTCACTGGGCAATGACTTTGAGAGAATCATCCTGGATGATTATCAAAAATGAACTATGTTTGACCTACCTTTACCTATCTGCTATAATGGCACATCCTTTCAGAAAGCTCTCCACTTTATCCTCCCTAAGAGTGTTCCATTGCTGAATATTCCTGGGGGAAGGCTGTGCCCTGATGTCATTAAATTTAATCAGAAGATCATTTCTCCCCTTGTACTCTCCCACGATAAACTGCTAACCAGAGGACCATCATACCCTATTTTCAATAGTCTGTTAAAAAAACTAATGCTGTGAGATACCCACTTCTGACTTAGTGGAGTCTCACCCTAATTCTGCATCTGTCTGGGGCGCCAGTTTGCCTGTAAGTGTGAGAACGGAGCATGGCTGCAAGGGGCAGCAATTTGTCCTTTTGTCCAGTAATAAGGAAGGAAATAAAATAATAAATTAAACAAGGTAACTGCAGCTAGTACTACCATGGGTGGCGACTTAGGAACATTGGATACTTCTCATATCCAAAAATCGTCATAACATTGTAGTGTTTGTTCAGTTTCTGCATCAGAACTATGCAGTGGATGGGGCTTCCGACCAAAACTCCAACTCCTACCTAGTGTTGTTTATCACAGTCTACTTTGTTGAGGTACTCCACCGACGCCAGGGGTCCGAGCTGCTACACCTGAAAATTTGATCTTCCTGTTGCATAGTAGAGAGGGTTCAGTTACATGCTAATGCCATCGTACACCACATGGGACCTCAGTTTTAGTTCTAAAGGAAAGCACACTCGGGGTTTCTCGAGTGGCTGTATTGCATTGGACAGGTCATTTCTTGTCTGATAACTGGAGTCAAGCAACACAAACCCAGCTAGTACTAGCGTGGGTGGCCACTTGGGAACACTTGGTACCGCTAATACCGAAAAATCGTCGCAGCAGCGTAGTGGCCGTGCAGCCTCTGCATTAGAACTATGCAGTGGATCGGGCTCTAATGACCTTTGTAGTTGAAGGGCTCTAAAGACGAACAAATCAATCAAACTTGTTTCCTAGCCTTGGGCCATGGGTGAGCCGGTCTTTTGGTTCTTGGCCTTGCCACTTGGTGTCTCTGTTGAATTGACTATGCTTTTGAATATTTTAACTTGAAATGAATGCTCATGCAGTACTGTGCTCATGACGAATAATTATTCGTGAATATTGCCGAAATAATTGTTTTCCCATTATCGATGTCATGATAATGCCTATTTCCGTTAAGTTTCTCTCCAGCCAAAGTTATTACCTGGTTTTATCAATGACAAAAATGGGAATTAATGAATTCAACCCTTTCATTTTAATAATTTTTATTTGTAAATAGATCATCTCATGAATATTAATAAACGGTGATATGCTAATTTGGTGTCGGAAATAGCACCGGGTAGATTTACATCCTTAGAAAATTAGATATTCTTAATCGGCATTAGCGGAAAAATGTGGGAGAGTAGGTTGAGGTGGTATGGACACGTAATGAGAAGAGGGGAGGAGGAACTCGTTAGGCCCATTTCAGGAATTCAGGTGGTTAAAAGCGCCCGTGGCAGGGAGAGACTGAAACAGACATGGGAGCAAGTTGTCTGTAAGGATCTATCTGGTAGTGTGGGATTGATGGGGACTGGATTGACTTCTCGGGTTGGGGAGTAAGCCAAGCAGC
>JAAFCE010004209.1:22291419-22314247 GCA_013389805.1 Trigoniulus corallinus | reverse complement strand
GATGGGGACTGGATTGACTTCTCGGGTTGGGGAGTAAGCCAAGCAGCCATAACAGAACGAACCCTTAGGAGGCTGCTCGCTGGAGATGAGGAGGTAGGTGTCGAAGACAGAGGAAAGGGGAAATTTGCAGCACCCAACGTTCTTTACCAACCACTGATGTTGGCACTAACGCGGGCTTGCACTGCTTAACTTCAATAATCTCACGAGAATTGGTGTGTCCAACGCAACTTGGCTGCACCTGGTGGGAAATAGGCGGAAGTGGAGGACTAGAACCCGCAGACCAAACTCTGCCATAGGCGGGATAAGGGCTTGATGATGTTATCGGCAATAGAGGTATCCCCCGCATGCCTTTTTTTGGCAGTTGCTGTACGGGTTAACATTGGGTCGTCGATAAACAAATTTTCCAACCAGTGGAAGACTGAAACTGTCATCATGATGGCGGAGTCCTCTTTCAAAACTCGTTTGCAACAAATTTTTCAGTAGATGTGGTGTGACCTGGCCATGGAGGACAAGGTGGTGCCTACAAACCCAACTTTTTAATATTTGTAATCAAATTCTCTTAACTCTTCAAGTAACAGGCGTTTAACCTCGATTAGTATGCATCTAGGCATTGTTAGGGAGGCTGTTGGCGCACGTCTTAATAGTGGCAGGACCGGATTGGTTTTTTTTTCTTAAAAGGAAGAGGTGGAAAATAGCCGAAATTAAAAAGGTAACCTTTCTTCGTCTGAAATGATATTACTTTCAAGAATATCTTCGAATTTCTCCTCTTCTTCAGGTAGAAACTCATTCACCTGCCAGCCCAGAATCAGTGTTCTGGATTACTGCGTCATTGGCTCCAGATTCGATCTTGAACCCAGGTAGCCTCCCGTGTGCATCTCACCATTGCTCATAAAAGAGCCTTTACTACAAAAAGTAACCACTAACCGTTTCCCCCATGGCAGGTCAGGTATTCATCTTTGTCTCTTAGGATGAAAGGATGGGCGATCTGTAGGACGCCATTTTTACGCAGCCGTCTGCGGACCAAATTCTACCCTGGGGCTTACTTACCATCGTCATCATCGACTTGCTGTTCTTGGGGCTCTCCACCGAACGCCTACACCTGGGAATTTTGCCTCCTTAATCCGTAACTTAGTAGAGGGTTCTTTTACATGTCAATGACATCCGGGCCACGGCTTTACTTCTTATCCTACGGAAGGGGCACTCGGGACATCTCTCTCTCTCCGCCCCAACCCCAAAGAAGACGACCACTTCAACCAATTTATTTGTCGATGTTTTAGGGCCCGTCATCTACAAGGTCATTAGTGTCGTCACCTGCATAGTTCTAATACAAAGACTGCACAGACACTACACTAATGCGACGATTTTTGGGTATTAGCAGTACCCAGATTTCCCAAGCGGCCACCCATGTCAGTACTAGCTTGGGTTACGTCGGGGGAGGGGCGTACTCCTACTCCTGGAAATTTTGCCTCGTGTACTAATTACATAGTATTGAAGTGGAGACAGGCAAGTTGAGTACTGTGTCATAGGAGGGTCCGCCAGCCATGCTATATGGGGCAAAGTGCTGGGGCAGTGTGGAAGAGCCACGTCACACAATGCAAGTAGCCGACATGCGAATACTGTGGTATATGAGCGGGGTGTCGAGAGCTGATAGAATTAGGAATGAGTATATTAGAGGTAGCCTGGGGATGGGGGACCTGGCGGAAAGAATGAGGGAGAGTAGGTTGAGGTAATATGGACACGTAATGAGAAGAGGGAAGGAGGAGCTCGTTAAGTCCTTTTCTTACTAATTGGGGATTAAGCGGAGGATGTCAGGCATATGATTCTGGCATGTCCAGCGCTGGACCTCATTGGAAGAGGTACTGGGGTGGTGGTTGTTAAGGTGGAGCGGCTAGAATGGGAACAAAAGGCAAAGATGCTGCTAGGGTGCTGGTGGAAATTAGGCATAGGGTAGGGATATGGATATCTACCCCGTCCACAGCATAGTTCTCATGTAGACTGCACAGACACTACACTAATGCGACGATTTTTGGGTATTTCCAGTACTCCGGTTTTCCCAAGCGTCCACCCATGGCAGTACTAGCTGGGGTTGCGCTGCTAAACTTCAGTGATCAGACGAGAACTGGTGTGTTCAACGCAATTTGTCGCTCGCGTCTAGCATGAAAAATGCACTAACAAGGTATCCATCACAAAGAATTACATATTCATATTTCAGGAATGCAGGTGGTTGAAGCACCCATGGAAGGGGTGGGAGCAGGTTGTCCGTAGGGATATGGTAGTGGGTGGGGTGGACGGGGACATGGAGGGCAATTGGCGGGAAGGGAGGGTTAGAGCCCGCAGAGCCGGCCCTGCCACGGGCGAGATAAGGGTATGATAATGATGATGTACTCGTTGCATAACATAGTAATGAGGGTTCTTTTACGTGCAAATGCCATCGTACACCACACGGGACCTTGGCTTTATTTCTCATTCGGGGGCTCTCTTGCGTTGTTTGTTGGAAGTTTAAGGTCCCGTCAACTATAAGGTCATTAGAGACCCGTCCACTGCATAGTTCTAATGCATAGACTGCACAGACACTACACTAATGCGACGATTATTGGGTATTAGCAGTACCCAGCTTTCCCGAGCGACCACCCATGTCAGTACTAACTGGGCTTGCGTTGCTTAACTTCAGTCATCAGACGAGAACTGGTGTGTCCAACGCAACTCGACCCTCCTTGTTTGTTGGTGTGTTAGGGTCCTCCAACGACAAGGTCATTGGAGCCCCGTCCACTGCGTAGTTCTAATGCAGAGACTGCACACACACTACTTTATTGCGACAATTTTTTGGCTATTAGCGTTACCCACGCTTTCCAAGTGGCCACCCATGTCAGTACTAGCTGGGGTGCAGGGTGCGGACTGCGCCGGGTGACACTGATACAATGGAACTACATGTTGGGGATCGCACAAGGGCAGAAATATGGCTCTGCCGCACCAGGTTACACCAACCCTAGGTACGCCACTATGGGGTTGCGTTGCTTAACGTCAGTGATCTGATGAGAGCTGGTGTGTCCAACCCAATTTACCGCTCCCCCTCTGTTTCGTCCGAAAGAAGCCAACCTATCTAGGCTCGGTATTGCACCTAGAAACTACTGACGTAGTTACCAGCGTGCTACCCACTGCGGGTCTAATAATCAGGATTGTGAAATTGAGAAATGTTATCAGGGCGAAATTAGGTTCCATTTTGAGCGTGGTATCAGAAGTGGACTTTTAATTAAGCTCATTATTAGAATCATAAATAACTTCCTGTCGTTTTTTCTTTCGGTTTTAATGCAGAAGGGACCGTTTTTATTTAAGGTCTTTCCTTGAATCGAAATGTTGTTTGGGGGTTGACAATTAGATTAATTGAGATAGTAACACCTGTTGGTTGTTAATTTTTTTGTTTTTTTTTTAAATTCATGGAGTTTTCTCGCCTTGACAGCATTAAAAGCGTCACGAAATCATATTTTATGAGCGTTCACTAATTCGCGAGCCCACGAGAGGGCAAAACGTAGTTTTTGAAGGGCCTTGAACACAACAGAAGGAAGAAGGTGATCAGCCCTCGGGGGAAGGAAGAAGGAGTCAGAATTATTTGGCAATTTTTCCAAAACTTGCTTTGACATGTCCCAAATCATTAACCTTGCATTAAATGCTTGAGCCACTTCTTACCTGAGCATTGGAGCTCATAATTCTGTTTTTCCTCTCCATCTCTATTCGTCTTGACCTTTCTTCACGGTCATGAGGTCAGATACACCCCTGTTTTTTTGGCTAGGTGAAATGCGTTTGTTAAGTGTCGCACTCCGATGCCCACACCTAAAACAGCCTAGTGTCTGTGCAGGCTGTGCATTCGAACTACGCAGTGGACGGGGCTCTTATGACCCTTGTAGTTGAAGGGCCCGAGCGTGCGAGAGAGGGAGGGTGGGAGAGAGGGGGCAGAGAAAGAGAGGGAGAGAAAGTGTGCGTGTGTCTCCCGAGTGTCCCTCGCGTCTGATGGGGAGTAAACCCGTGCCTCCTTGTGGTATGTATCATCTGAACTTCAAAGACCCCTTTCTAGTATGCAACCGGTTGATGAGGCAAAATTCCCAGGGGTAGGAGGTCGGTGAAGTGCTCCAATGAATCATAGGAAAGCAACTCCTAACCCTTTTTCCGCGTATGGCAGGGTCAGGTACCTATCCCTGAGATACTTAGAATGCATCTTTATTTATGGCAGTGGCGAATTGCGTTGGACACACCACTGATCACTGAAGTTAAGCAGCGAAACCCCAGCTAATACTGACGTGGGTGGCCACTTGGTAAAACTGGGTATGGCTAATACCCCAAAATCGTCGCATTAGTGTGGTGTCTGTGCAGTCGCTGCATGAGAACTATGCTGTGGACGGGGCTCTAATGACCTTGTAGTTGAAGGGCCCTAAAACACCAACAAATAATCAACAAGAAGCAATCTTTATTTATGATTTAGTTGTTTAAAGTGAAACACATTTTAATAACTTCAAGGTGATTTTATAATTTTTAATGAAAGATGTAAAAGTCATCTTGCCCCAGAACTGGGGCAAGATGACGGCCAACAAAAATTAAACGAAATTAGCAAATTTTCCGAATTCTATTATTGTACTCTTGTTTTATAGTAAAATAAATTAAGCTATTATTTATTACATTGCTAAGGTCAATGAAATAATATTTCATAGTTTTTTTGGGAATAAAAAAAATTATGGAACAGGTAGAGGAAGCAAAATTGCCAGGTTTAGAAGCTCCCCCCCTCCGGCTTCGCTGGAATATACCGACACCGCATTAGCCTGAACAGTAGAAAGATGATAACTAACACTGTAAAATAACCGGAAACACCAATAGGGCTATTTTATGCATTTTCGTGTGCTGTTCACGAAATTAACTGCTGGTTTACTGTGCGACCTTCCAATTTTTTGTAATTCCCCCCCCCCCCTTTTTTTAAAATTTTAGTGACATTTGGGAATGAAGCAGGAATTGACATTTGACAGAAATTTGACTGTACTGTTGCCCACCTATTGGCTGAGTTTCTAAATTACCCGAGTCAAACTCGAGTTACTCCGGAGTGACTCCAAAGCTTTTCTAAATGGCTTACTCCGAAAGCCCCGTGTTCCTAAATGCGTTTTTTCACGTTTTAGAGTCACACTAGAGTCACTCCGGAGTGACTCTTTTTGACTCCACTCAAAAAGGAGGAGTAAACGGAGTGAAAGCAGTCAACAGTCAACGAACGCAATCTAAGCAGACGAACAATTAGGCATAGAGTAGGGTTGCCATAATTGTCGGACCAAAAACGTTCCTTAAAAGTATTTTTTCAACAAAATAAGAGTTTTATTACAACTTTATGATAAACAAAATAGCATAATAGATAAATGGTGGTCGAACAGTCAGTTTCACTGGCAAAATGCAATGTTTTCGTGGACGCGTCAGTACCAAATCTTGGCATGTATATGCGCAGTACTGAATGCAATGATATTATCGGAAAATAATTGTCCTGCATGCAAAAATTTTAAATCGACCTGGACAAATGACTGTCTGACATGGACACAGACCTACGGGACAGCGGGACATATACAGTAACCCATATATATCCCGCTATTAGGGTTGTGTATATATATATAATGTCAGTGTGAATGAATTAAACAGTGTTCTGGGTGGACAAATGAAGATCTGGGGGCATAACGAGAAAATTATCGCCTGTCATTGTCAAATTATCGTCTGCCATCGCCAAATCGTCTGCCATCTTTGTAAATTTTGCTCTTGTATCGTCCCTAAATGCATGACACCGGAGTTACTCCAGTGTTACTCCTGTGACGTCCGCAGTGACCTGAGTAACTCCAGAGTTACTCTAACTGGAGTAATTTAGAAACTCGGCCATTGTCACTGACATAGGTACTATAGTGCTGGCCACAAAAGTTGACACATTGGTGGGAAGCAAAGGATGAGTCCTCTTCAAAAAATAGGGAAAACATTAAAGTTGTACTTGCCATAACTGAATGAAGCCTGCCATTTGACGTTTTTCAAACCCCGTAAGTTTTGTAGTGAACTATCCTGCCTTCTACCTCCCATGTGGCATCTTTCATGGCGAGCACCCTAGTATGCAGCTACTAGCCAGTTAATAGTGGAGTTTTGTTATCACGACAGATTTAGTGAGCCATTGGGAACATGATTACATTCAAATTCTAATTGAATACACTGCAAACATCCCTGATAAGCCAAATTAGCAGTGGTGCAAATGACTCTTTCATAATTTCTACCCCACTGAACCCCAACGAACCTGAAGCATAGCATCGATTCTGTCATATATTGCATACCTGCTATAATGGCACCTTCTTGCAGAAAGTTCGTCACATTATTCTCACTGAGAGCATTCCAATGCTGAATGTCCCTTGGAAAAAGACCAGTAATAATGAGTCTTTTCATGCCCTCATTTCCTTCAATTTGAATGGATGATCGGCTCTCCCAAAGGCTATCTCTGTCATCATGTCTGAAACACTCAGTCTATGACAAAAGCGATGTAGCACAATTCTTGCTGCCCTCCTTTGGATCATTTCAATTTCCTTAATATAAGCCCTGCCTAAAGGGTTTGGCTACAGTACTACTGAACTACCATTGAACTACAGTACTTCACAATTGGCCATACCAGTGAAAAATAGGTCATTTCTTTCTCTTTCCTCTGTGCTGTTCCTCAGGACCCTACTAACAAAATGGAGGGCATGCCCAGCCTTCCCAATCAATTTGTGTGCTCCCTCCAGGCACACTCGGCATTTAGAATAATTCCAAGGTCCTTCTGAATCTCAACCCTCACACCTCCTATGCAATACATAAAATCAACTTGCCTTCTAGACCTGCTTATACTAAGAAAGCTGCATTTGTGCAGGTTTAATGGTCATGGGGTATTTGTGTCATCCTCCACCAGTGCAATGCATGTGTCATCTGCAGATAGACCTACAACATTAACATAAATGCCCTATATAATGTCAAGCCATATATCGTTAACATAAATTATATAGAGTATGGGTTCCATTGTTTTATGGACTTCCATTGATTACCTGAGAACCTGATGCCATGGGGCAAAATGGAGAACAGATAAACAATCAGCATAACTGTGGAGCCAAGTTGCATTGGACACACTTTTCATGAGATCACTAAAGTAAAGCAATGCAAGACCATTTTAGTACCAACATGGATGGTTGGTAAAGAACTTTGGGTGCTGCAAATTTCCCCTTTCCTATATCCTCTACACTTACCTCCACATCTCCCATGAACAGCCTCCTAAGGGTTCAGCCTGTTAAGGCTGCTTGGCTTACTCCCCAATCCAATAAACCTAGCACTAAGTGAGAAATGTATTTTTTCCAAAGTAAAAATTTGTTGTTTGGTGTAAGCATAGGGTTTGCAGCTTTGGAAAAAGACTGTCCAATATATTACCCTAGTGTCCATACAGAGGGACAAGATGGGTACCCGACCCTGCCCTAGGCAAGGAAGAGGGTTAGAAGTTACTTGTAACCTAGCCCTATGCACACATCAAGCAGATAACTAGTAGAGCTGCAACCCCTATGCTCATTTATCATCTATCTTATGCCTAGTTCTGTGGCATGGGACATGAGAGAGAATACCACCTGAGCAAATGGCAAAATTATGATGTCAACCAAAGGTGCTAGGTGAAATTGCATCTGTTGTGGTTCTGTGGCAGGCAAGAAATCATGCTAAGTGTAAATGTTTTGAAAAATGCATGTGTGGTGGCATCCACAGCACAAAAGTCCAACAGCCAATGAAATTTCAATAGCAAACGTTGTTCAAAAAGTAATAGCCAATGAAATGTGTGTGACAGTTGTAAGCAAGAAAATGCATTGACTACTTCTCAACTCCACTTTTCAGTTGATTTCACACTACCATGGCAAAAAAGTTGAGTTTCTATGTCATCAATAGAGAGCTTGAGTGATCCGCTTTTGAACAACGCATGTTACGCATAGCAGACGAATATCTGACTGCTCATTTGCAACTTTCCAAAGTAAAATTATAAACGTGTGTTTGAGCATATGCTGAAGTAATCATACGTTCTACATAGGTTTAAACGAACGTTATGGTAAAATGGCGGACCGATTCAAAATAACTGAAGTTACTTCAAAAGGAACCAAGTTTCATGTTCCAACCAATAGAGGGCAGAACGTTAAAGATAACGTGTGGTTCCTGAGTACTCAAACTATGTTTTTCACAGAACCATACGTTCTACTGTGTTTTTATGTTGTGTAACACATGTTGTTCTATAACGGATCACTCAAGCTTTTCATCTGCTTGAACGTGATTTGCGTTGGTGTTGTGTTCCATGGAACTAGGCATTAGGGAGACTTAGTACTAGGTAAAACGTATGCACACATCAGCATCAGAACACCACATGATCAACATACGATAAATGTTTAAAAATGAGGTTTTGCACAACAATGTCGCACCCACTTATGATTGAGCTGTGAGTGCCACCTAGTGATTTGGGAAAGGAAGCGTGAAAAGCATTGTTTCAAAGGCTACATTGAATTGTACAGTCCTCTGTAGGTCAGGCAAATCGTATGTCTAATCGTACGTGCTCCGTATCTCAAGCTGGTGTTTGCGACTACATGTTTCCATTTTCGTCTGCTAACCATGACGTACGTTTAAAAAAAAACACATTGCTAAATCTCCCTATTAGTCTGTTTACTGTTCGTTGGGGAAGTCTACTGATGCCAGGGGTGAGCTCCTAAACCTGGAAATTTTGCCTCTTCTACCAGTTTCATGGTAGAAAGCATTTTTTACATGCAAATGTCCTCGTACTCCACACGGGGCCTCAGTTTTACTTCTCATCCGAAGGTGCACTCGGAGCTCCTCTCTCGTTCAAAGGGAGACAACCCACCTCGATCCAGTAGTGGACCTGGAACCACTTGCTGGGTAAATTGAGCCGGCCAGCTATTGCACCACCAAGGCAGGTCTCCATCGAACGGTAGGCCAATGATAAATGAGCATAAAGGGCGCATCTATGTTAGCAGCTGGCTACGTCAAAATACCGTCCAATAGATCGCCCATGTGCCCATTCAGAGGAACAAAGATGGGTACCTGACCCTGCCATAGGCGGCAAATGGGTCATTGTTGCTTTTTTAAACCAGGCTGTACTGTAGACTATACAAAATATCTCTTAAATTAATTTGAAAGATTCATTAACCCGCAACTTGTTAATTGCTACTGGTGCTAAAACTTGATTGGGTATTCCCCGAAAGCATTAAATTTAATTAACCCCTGACACCCTCTCAACACCCTTTACTCAGGATATGGAGAGCTGGAGGTCAAAATATGGACGAGATTGGATGTGGTGATGGTGGTGCAGAGGTGGGGAAAAGGGTGCCAAAGGAATTTCGTGAAATGAGATACTTAAATTCTTCACTAACTTAAAGAGAAAGGTCATAGCGTGTCTGAAAAGAGGTCATCCATCCATAAATTCGGAAGTTCAAAACAAAATTCTTCAACTATTTGGTATATGAGTAATGTAATTTAGACATGAATTTAATTATTGAAACTATTTCGGGTGAGGAGGGGGTTAGAAATAAGAAGTGAACATTGGGAATTTCGCTCTAATGGCATCAATTTGTTTTCAACTAATTAGGGGCCACAGAAGAGGGAGTGCATTTCCGTAGCCCTCCAACCTTCTCCTGACACCCATCTAGAGTGCTTGTTTTGCCCAGGGACGGATAGAAACTCCTTTTACGCATTCTTTGCCTGTAGCAGTTGCGTCAGCAATCCAGGATCCCTAGAAAGGGAGGTGGGTCACTTTGTCCCAGAGACGATTGTGGACACATTGTTGAAGAGCGAGGACTTCAGGAATGTATCGTCACACCACGTAGAGGGCCTACTACGCGGGAAGAAGAGTGAGGTTGATTGAGGAGCGATCCCAAACAACCACAGAAGGTAAGGTCTTTGCCCGTAGCAGATGGATCGTTGATCGTGAAGCCCTTAAAGGGGAGGTGAGTCGCCAAACGGGACCTTGGCTGTATTGCGTTGGACTCGCCAGTTTCCATCTGATGACTGAAGTTTAGCAACGCAACCCCAGATAGTACTGGCATGGGTGACCGCTTGGGAACCCTGGGCACTGTTCATACCCAAAACTCGTCGTAACAGCGTAGTGTCTGCGCAGGTTCTGCAATAGAACTGCGCAGTTGACGGGGCTCTAATGATCTTGTAGTTGAAGGGCTCTAAAATACCAACAACCAGCCAATCCACCCAGAGCAGTGTCTACAAGCTTTGCCTCCCTTCTCGTGGAACATTGTTTACGGGCTTTGACTCCATTATAGGTTGGATACTGGACCGACGTGGGTCGGCTTCTTGCGGGCGAGAGAGTGAGAGAGGTTCCGAAGTGCCCCTTCTGTCGGATGGAGAGTAAAGTGGTGTTCGAAGTCACTGGCACGTAAAAGAGCCCTCTTTACTATGCAACGGGCAGATTAGGCGAGTTTCCCAGGTGATGGAGCCCGGTAGAGTGCTGCAGCGATAAATAAACATATGGAGTTGTTTGTTTTTTGGTGTTTTAAGGCCCTTCCCCTACAAAGGTCACTAGAGCCCCGTCCACAGCATAGTTCTTATGCAGAGACTAAAAGTTTAGACGGCTTCACCTGTACCTGGCCCCCGTCGTTCAGGCTGCCGCTGGCTTCTTTGGGAGAGCGGCGAATTGCGTTGGACACACCAGTTCTCGTCTGATCAATGAAGCTGAGCAGCGCAACCTCAGCTAGTACTGACATGGGTGGCCACTTGGGAAAACTGAGTAATATTAATAGGGCCTACCCAAAAATCGTCGCATTCGTGTAGTGTCTGTGCAGTCTCTGCATAAGAACTACGCAGTGGACGGGGCTCTAATGACCTTGTAGTTGAAAGGCCCTAAAACACCAACAAACAACAGCCAATAAGCATGGGATTGCAGCATTAGCTCGGCAGCCGCCTGCCTAAATCTATTGTCCAACATGATCGTCTCTGGGTTCCCAGTTTCGTTGGAACAGATGTAGACCTACAGTATGTCCGAACCTGTTCTCGGCCGGAAAACAGGTAGAAATGATGATGCAGGAAGCGGACTTTAGTTCCGGTTCCTGCACTTTGGGTTTTCTTATCTCTAGACATTGGGAGCTGCTGTATTACGTTAGAAACACCAGTTTTCGTTTGATCATTGAAGTGAAGCAACGCAACCCCAGCTAGTACTAAAATGGGTGGCTGCTTGGGAAAATTGTGTACTGCTAATACTCGAAAATCGTTGCATTACTGTAGTGTCTGCGCAGTCTCTACATTAGAACTACGAAGTGGACGGGGCTGTAATGACCTTGTAGTTGAAGGGCCCCATAACACCAAGAAAACAAAAAAAAACCTGAAATTGATCAACTCAACCCCAGCTAGTACTGGCATGGGTGCCAGCTTGGGAACACTGGGTACTGCCAATGCCCAAAAATCGCTGTAACAGCGTAGTGTCTATGCAGGTTCTGCATTAGAACTACGCAGTGAACGGGACCCTAAAACACCAACGTTCTAGCCGTTGAGGGAGCGGCGAGTTGCGTTGGACACACCAGTTCTCGTCTGATCACTGAAGTTAAGCAACGCAAGCCCAGTTAGTACTGACATGGGTGGTCGCTCGGGAAAGCTGGGTACTGCTAATACCCAATAATCGTCGCATTAGTGTAGTGTCTGTGCAGTATATGCATTAGAACTATACAGTGGACGGGTCTCTAATGACCTTGTAGTTGACGGAACCTTAAACTCCAACAAACAACAACAATCTAGCCGTTGAGGAATCCACTTCCGTCGACTAAAATGTAGCTTGTGGAACTGGACTGGAGCAGCCAGATGCTCTAACCATTGAGGAACATATACAAGTGCTTAGGCTGGGAAAGGGTTAGGAATGATTATGAACAATGGGTTCTTTTACAGTACAGTGTTGGCATCGTGCACTGCTCGTAGAAGGTACCGGTTTTACTTTCCGTTCGAAGGAAGGACCTCTTTGAACTTCCGTTATTGAGCAATCCACCTGCCTTGATTAGGATCGATCCTGCAATCAGGGACTCGAGCAGTGAAGTGCGCAAGCCACCTAGACAGAGTATTTGAGTAAGGTCTTTGCCGCAAAGCAACTACTAACCCTTTTTCCACCCACGGCAGGGTATGGTATTCTCCTTCTGGAAGGCCCATGGGCGATCTGTTGGACGGTACTTTTACGACCAAAGCTGTAACCCCCAATTCTTATTTAAGGTCGGTCTGTCTACTGTTCGTTGGGATACTCCACGGACTCCAGGTGACGAGCTCCTACACCTGGGAATTTCTCCTGATCGACCTGTTGCAAATGATATCGTCCACCACATGGGGTCACGTCTTTAATTCCCATCTGAGGGGGCGCAATCGGAACCCAGGGCCAGCGTGATGGGTGTGCGAACAGTGCGACGGCAAGGACCCCGCGCATTCGGATTTATGAACCTATTGATAGAAGGGCCCCACTTCATGTTTTCACGGGACCCCGCATAGTTAGCTTGCACAGGGCCTCGCAAATATAGCTGTTTGTTTGTTTGTTGGTGTTTTAGGGCCCTTCAACTACAAGGTCATTAGAGCCCCGTCCAAAGCATAGTTCTTATGCAGAGACTGCACAGACTACACTAATGCGACGATTTTTGGGTATTAGCAGTACCCAGTTTAACCAAGCGGCCACCCATGTTAGTACTAGCTGGGGTTGCGCTGCTTAACTTCAGCGGTCAGACGAGAACTGGTGTGTCCAACGCAATTCGCCGCTCGCGCAAATATAGCGCCGGCCCTGCGGGACCTCTCTCTCGCCCTTAAGAAGCCAACCCACCGCGATCCAGTATCGAATCCAGTACCCCTGTTTTGCTTCGTTGGTTAGAGCCCCGTCCACTCCCTAGATCATAATGCAGTCTGCACAGACACTACGCTGTTGGAACGATTTTTGGGCATTGGCAGTACCCATTGTTTCCAAGAGGTCGCCTATGCCAGTAGTATCCCGGGTTGAGTTGCTTAATTTCAGTTATCAGACTAGAACTGCTGCGTCAAAAGCAAATGCAATCGCGTCTGGAACCCCTGACGCAGTAATGGAACACTACCGCGCTTGCACCACCGAGGCGGGTGTGTGTAAGGTTATTGCCGAAATTACTTATTTGTGAATTACGATTAGTCGACTGCATAATTTCATTTGTATTTAGGTCACATTATAAAAGAAATTGTTAAATTTTAACTCCTTCCATTGAGGGCTGGGGGAAGTGGAGAAAAAAAGAAGAAATTTTTAGATTAAGTTCGATATAAGGTCAAGTCAGGCACTGAATGTGTCTACCTTTTAGTGTGTGACCTTTATTGTTTATGGCCCAACTTTAGACTGTGCCAAGGGAACTCGAAAATGTTATTTTTCCAGGTTAGTACTTAATAAGTAACACGAATATAGGCCAATTTCGAATTATCAATAATAACGATTTCTGAGAGTGATATTTGAACCCTCCTCCAAACGCTGCCCCGCACCCCTGTTCCTCTTTCATTGACAATGGAAATACGAAGCAAAACCATTAAAAAATAGAACAATTACTATCCCGTTTCTCGCCTGTGGCCTGTTCGGGTACTCATTGAGTGGCTGTATTGAGTTGGGTACACCAGTTCTCGTCTGATCACTGAAGTTAATCAACCCAACTCCAGCTAGTACTAGCATGGATGACCACTTTGGAACCCTGGGTACTGCTAATACCCAAAAGTTGTAGTAGTGTCTATGCAGTCTCTGCAGTAGACCTATGCAGTGGACGGGGCTCTAATGACTTTGTAGTTAAAGGGCCCTAAATCACCAACAAAACAAACGAAGGTGAGCAAAAATGCGCTTCCGCACTGGGACGCATGCGCGATGTGTTGGACGGTTGTTGACGCTGCTTCATGCCGGTCTAGTACTGCAACCTCTGTGTTTATCACCGGGGTATCACAGTACCGCAACCCCAGTGCCTATCACAGTAGAACCTGTTAGGGGAATGCACGTCGTGGAAAGCTTCCAGGGAAGGGAGAGACCAGATCGTTTTCTTGGTGGAAATGATCTAGCGTACTGAAATACTCTGTGGCATCAGGGTTAAACCATGGACAGAGGATGCTCTACGTGGTGGAGCAGAAGTAACTGTCTGACTCCTTCAGGGGTACTTGTTCAAATCTTGGACCAAAGTGTTCTCCTTGTTGTCGGAGAGGCAGTTGTTCTGGATTACTCCCTCGGTAGCTTTAGGTTCTATCATGAACCGCGATACTATACTTGGCGGGGCAGAGGTAGCGTTCTGGTCTTCTCCTTCAGGGGTAGAGCGTCTGTATTGCATTGAATACCACAATTCTCTGATCCCTGAAGTTAAGCAACGCAACCCCAGATAGTACTGGCATGGGGACAGCTTGGAAACACTGGGTACTGCTAATACCCAAATCGTCGTAACAGCGTAGCCTGTCACGTAAACGGGGCTCTATTGACCTTGTAGTTGAAGGGCCCTAAAACACCAACAAAACCAACCTTCAGTGGGTCCAGATTTTTTTCTGTACGGAGATGGTCTTGATGATAGGCCAGAAATATTCTTCTGCACTATTGTGCCAATTATTCCAGGTTTCAATCCTAAACTTAGGAGTTGGCTTTCTTTCGGAGAAAGGGAGAGAGAGATTGCGAGGGAGAGAGAGAGAGATTGCGAGGGAGAGAGAGAGATTGCGAGAGAGAGAGATTGCGAGGGAGAGAGAGAGAGATTGCGAGGGAGAGAGATTGCGAGAGAGAGAGATTGCGAGGGAGAGAGAGAGAGATTGCGAGGGAGAGAGAGAGATTGCGAGGGAGAGAGAGAGATTGCGAGGGAGAGAGAGATTGCGAGGGAGAGAGAGAGAGTTTGAGGGAAGGAGAGAGATAGAGTTTGAGGGAGGGAGGGAGAGAGAGAGAGTTTGAGGGAAGGAGAGAGATAGAGTTTGAGGGAGGGAGGGAGAGAGAGAGAGTTTGAGGGAGGGAGAGAGAGAGTTTGAGGGAGGGAGGGAGAGAGAGAGAGAGTTTGAGGGAGGGAGAGAGAGAGAGAGTTTGAGGGAGGGAGAGAGAGGGGGGCTCCCACTGCGCCTTCCGCCGGATGGGAAGTAAAACCGTGGCCTTGTCTGGTGTGCACGATGTCACCACCGCACGGAAATGAACCATTACTACGTGAAGTATTTTTGCCTGTGCATTAGGATGGAATTTCTGTAATTTAATGACTTCCTTTCGTAGAAGTTAAATCCGAGCGAACAACAAATCAACGTGAAGACAGTCAACATTTTTATGCTCTCGGAAGAAAGAACTTCTTAACCCCTTCTGTTCCTGCTTGCATATCTGGAGTCTGATCATGTGGATTTATTTTGTTAGGCGAATTGTAAGATTTACGAAACACGATCTAACCAAAAAAAAAGAGGTCTTGAAATTATGACAGTTTTAGTTGCCCTGTGAAAAGGTAGAAGAAAAACTGAAGCCTAAATAACTCACGTAGAGAGCTGAAAACAACTAGCCATTTTTTTGGCCTTTGTTGTTGATTTGAAATGTAGTTTTTAAACCTGAAGCATAAAAAATTTGAAAGGTGAGGGGGGGGAGGGGGTACATCAAAAATGTCTTTTTTTCGTCTGAATAATGAAGTTTCGAAATGAGCACCTCTAATATTGCAATAACACAGTGGCTAAGTTGAAGGAAATGATTTCTGTGAACGAACAATTTGGGAGATAAGCCAGTGACTTGTGAAAAATTGTTTTCTGCACTTAAATGCTTTTCAAATGAGGAATGATTTAAAAGCCCTTGCCAAATAGACCTGGCTCTATATCGGAGCAGCTCCTAACCCCTTTTCTCTCCTATGGCAGGGTTGGGCACCCATCTTGTCCCTCTGAATGAACACAAGGGTGACATATATTGGACAGTATTTTGCTGCAGCCGGTACCGACAAAAGCTACAACCCCTAAGCTTATATATCGTCGCAGTGGGTACGGGCCGCACCGGGTGACACCACTTGCACCATGAGAAGTGGGGTGACACCAAAGCAGAAGCAGCTGCTTTTTCGGAAGAGAAGGGGCGACACCATGGTGTCACCACTCCGGGTGACCCATCCTTAGTGACGCCACTGTATGCCGGTGTACTCTTCGTTGGGGCACTCCAACCAGCTCCTACACCTAGGAATTTGGCCTCGTCTACCCATTGCGCAGTACACAGGGCTAGGTTTTACTTCTCATACGAAGGAAGGCGCCCTCGAAGCCTTTTTGGCGCCCGAAAGAAGCCAACCTACCTTGGTCCGGTATGGAACTTAGAGCCATTGACCCAGTTATGGAGTACGCTACCCACTGCGTCGCCGAGGCGAGATATTTAGTTCTATAATCTCACAATACATCAGCTACTACCCTACTATCATGCTGCAATCCCTGTGCTCCGTCAGGGCACTCCACATACGACAAGTAGCGACCTCCTACACCTCTAACCCTTCTGCCGCCTACGGCAGGGTCAGGTATCCATCCTTGTTCTACTGCACGGACACAGGCGATTTATTGACGGTATGTTTATATTGCCGGTTGCCGACCAAAGCTGCAACTCCTATGCTTGTTTGTCGTCGGTCTATTGTTCTTTGGGGCACTCCACCGACGACGCCAGGGAATTAGTTCCTACATCTGGGAATTTTGCCGCACGGGACCTATGCATAACCTCTATGCTTGTTTATCGTCTGTCTGCTGTTCGTTGGGGCACCCCACCGAGCTCCTACACCTGTTAATTTTGCCTCTTCTACCTGTTGCATATTAGAGAGGGTTATTTTACGTGCCTATGACATCGTACAACGAACGGGGTCACGGCTTTACATCTTGTCGCTAGGAAAGCGCACTTAGGACCTCTCTCCCTCTGTTGTCCGTAATACAGAGGCTGAAAGAAGCCAGCCCACTTCGCTCCAGTATCGAACCTGGAATCAGTGAAGCAGCAGTCGAACACTCGAACTCCTCCGCCACCGAAGCGTATAGGTGAGGAGTTCCTACACTTGGGGAATTTTGTCCAGCTTTGTGTCCCGCTCGGTTCTTCCCATCGTTGGCTTCTCTCCTTCTGCCTGGGAAATAAGCCGTGTTTCGTCCAGGATCAATCCTGCGATTGTAGACATATGGATCAAGCACTTTAACCCCAGGACCTTTGAAGCTCTAAATTGAAGGACAAATGATAGATGCAACGCGCTCAGTGGTGGGAAGACAGCGCTCTGATTTTGTTATTCCGGGTTCGACCCTAATCGAAGAAAGTAGCACCAGTAGTTCCGGTGCACTACCGTCGGATGGCAACTCCGTGTCACTTACACCGAAAGACCCCTTTCTATATGGAATTTGTTGAGCAGCAAAATTTCTTGGTATTGGATTTCATCCTGTAGAGCAGGGGCGTACCCCTCGGCATACCCCCAGTATATTCAGTAGTGTCCATGAAAAAAAGTGGGAGCGGCGAGTTGCGTTGGACACACCAGTTCTCGTCTGATCACTGAAGTTAAGCAACGCAAGCCCAATTAGTTCTGACATGGGTGGTCGCTCGGGAAAGCTGGGTACTGCTAATACCCGATAATCGTCGCATTGGTGTAGTGTCTGTGCAGTCTATGCACTAGAACTATGCAGTGGACGGGTCTCTAATGACCTCGTAGTTGACGGGACCTTAAACACCAACAAACAAACAAACAATGAAAGAAAAGTGCTTCTGGGAAGAAAATTAGGCCGGCAATAAATTCATAAGTCGGCGGCCTGAAGGTGTCGTTCAGTAGAGATCTCCCGTGTATCCAGATGGGACCCTCTCACGGGCGGAGAGAGGGTCCCATCGCTTCCCGGGAGCGGCAAATTGCGTTGGACACACCAGTTCTCGTCTGATCACTGAAGTTAAGCAACGCAAACCCAGTTAGTACTGACATGGGTGGCCGTTTGGGAAAACTGGGTACTGCTTATACCCAAAAATCGTCGCGTTAGTGAAGTGTCTGTGCAGTCTCTGCATAAGAACTATGCTGTGGATGGGGCTCTAATGACCTTGTAGTTGAAGGGCCCTAAAACACCAACAAACAATCCTCGTTGCATAGTAGATAGTGTAGTGTCTGTGCAATCCCTGCGTAAGAACTACACTGTGAACGGGCCTCTAATGACCTAGTAGTTGAAGGACCCTAAAACACCAACTAACAAAAGTGATCACTTCCCAAGGCTCATGAGCAGCTGTATTGCGTTGGACACACCAGTTCTCGTCCGATCAGTGAAGTTAAGCAAAGCAACCCGAGATAGTGCTGATATGGGTGGCCAGTGGGGAAAACTGGGCACCACTAATACCCAAAAATCGTTGCATCAGCTTAGTGCCTGTGAAGTCTCTGCATTAGAAGTACGCAGTGGACGGGGTTCCAATGACCGTTGTAGTTGAAGGGCCTAAAACACCAACGAAACAAATCTCAAGGGTCACATCTTGAATAAAAGCAAAGCATTTATTAACCTCCTTTCAACCTAGTAATTTATCTATAGGAAGGCTAGAATTTCCAGTTATTGCAGGTTCTAGCCACTGTCGTCAATGCACCTCTTTCGGCCCACAGATGAAGTCAGTGGGGGATGTTTCCAGGTTACGATTTAGGTAGATAGAGGTATCAAGAGAAATGTAAACGACAGGACAAGGTTTGAAATTTTGGCAATTTCAGAAATGATTAATGGGCAGATGAAGATGGGTATCGTCCTTCTTCTGCTGAATGTGGTTTTTTTAACAGAAATGTTGTTCCAAAACGGATAATTTGTATTTTTGAGTTTCTTGACGTCTGCTGCCGGAAATTTGCATTTTTTTTTTCCACCTGTGGCACAAGATTTATTTTCAGAGATAACGCTATGTCTAAATTTTGACTTTGATGAAGTTCTTTCAGGGTAGGATTTCATCATCATACCTCATTCCGCCTGTGGCAGGGTCGGGTCTGCGGGTTATAGCCCTCCACTCCCGTCTATCTCCAACCAGGTCCCCGTCCACCCCACACTCCGCCATATCCTTACAGACAACCTGCTCCACGTAAGCTTCGATCTGCCCCTACCCCGGGTGCTACCGACCGACTCAACATATTGTCGCTTTTAGCCTCTGCAACTAGATAACTTGGAGACACCCGCCTCGGAGGCATAGTGGTCAGCACGCTTTGTGTCAGTAATTCTAGGTTCGATACTGGACCGAGGTGGGTTGGCTTCTTTCGGGCGAGAGAGAGGCCGCGAGTGCGCCTTCTTTCGGATGAGAAGTAAAACTGAGGTCCCGTGTTGGTGTGCGATATCACTTGCACGATATCACCCTCTCTACTACGCAACGAGTAGGAGCTCGCTCCTGACGTCGGTGGAAGTCCCCAAAAATGAACAGTAGGGGTTGCAGCTTTGGTCGGCAACCGGCTGCAGAAAAACTATGGCCAATGTATCGCCCTTGTGTCCATTCAGAGGGACAAGATGCATACCCGACCTTGCCATAAGCGGGAAAAGGGTTAGTTGTTGTTGTTTTGTTGTAACTAGCTAACTTGGAGTGCAGGCTTGGTTTGCACTCCGTCTGTGCCCGAAGTTAGATAATTGGAAGGGCTAAGAGCAGCAATTTGCTGAGCTGCATACCCGAGACAAAATCCTGCAACCATAGGCCATTAAAAAATCCCCATTAATGCAGGTTTGAAGGCTTATTTTTAATTTTAGGAGCATGCTATATCAAAATTTCTCATTTTTTAAGAGCTATGCAGTGCGACAGTTAAAAATACCCATCATCATACCCATATCCCGCCTATGGCAGGGTGAGGTCTGCGGGTCCACTAACCCTGCTCTGACAGGGTGCACCCCAACCAGGTGTCTGGAACCCGCAGGAAATATTATTTAAGTTGTCTGTGGGGGATGCGGGCCTACCCCACTGTTCCAACACTGCATTGTACAACCAAAATCGAAATTTTTGGCAGGTAAATTAATGCTTTGTTGGTTATAATATTGCATGGTGTCTGGCCTATTGCACAATAACTATAATGCACCAGCAGTCAGGCTCATGCCCACAGCTAAAAATACCCATATCTATTGAAAATAATGAAACTTTACATTATCCTGAAAAAACTACTGCCGAAATTTCCGAACTGTTTTAGGAAATGAATATCCCCCTCCATCAACTATAACAATCGACCCGGGAGCGGCGAGTTGCGTTGGATACACCAGTACTCGTCTGATCACTGAAGTTAAGCAACGCAAACCCAGTTAGTACTGACATGGGTGGTCGCTCGGGAAGGCTGGGTGCTGCTAGTACCCGATAATCGTCGCATTTGTGTAGTGTCTGTGCAGTCAATGCATTAGAACTATGCATTGACTGCACTTCCCATTGACTGCACTATGCATTAACTGCACGTCCCTTGCACTGTCGGTTTGGAGTTTTCAGAATTAATTACCATATGTTTTGGTAGAAAGGAACCCTTTCTTTGTGGAGTAAAAAGTACGCGTTGGTCGGCAGGGTCACTTCCGTTCCGGTGAATCAATAAAGTCCCCAACTAGAGTACATATAACGTCAGCTGATGAGGGCAATTCATAAAATGTGGAATTTTTGGAATGCTCTCCATAGAGCTTGGTAGTTAGAGATTGTAAAGTAATGCGACCATAAGCCAGAAAAGCGCTCCAAAGGACGGACAAAATGGCCGGACGTTAAATAAGTAAAGCTTTTGTAGCATTAAACTGGCAGACGACCCTGCCGTAGGTGGGAAATTATTCCAGCTCTGATTAAAGTGCTCAAGCGTCCTGCTGGAACTGGAAACACGACGGTAGCGAACTTTTGACCGTCGTTGTTTCGCAGCCGGTTACCGACTTAATTCTACAACTCCTTGCTTATTTAACGTCGGCATATTTTCCTTCGTTTTGGCCCCTTTTCCGACGTCGTCATCAGGAGCGAACTCCAAAACTCGAGAATTTACTTCAAATAGAATGGGGGAGGAGCGAGTTGCGTTGGACACACCAGTTCTCGTCTGATCACTGAAGTTAAGCAACGCAAGCCCAGTTAGTACTGACATGGGTGGTCGCTCGGGAAAGCTGGGTGCTGCTAATACCACAATAATCGTCGCATTAGTGTAGTGTCTGTGCATTAGAACTATGCAGTGACGGGTCTGCAATGACCTTGTAGGTGATGGGACCTTAAACACCAACAAGCAACAATCAAATAGAATGGGCACAGAGACTGAGAATGGACATTTTGGTCCCACACGACCAGGGTCCAGCGTTTGGTGAAGGGATATGAGAAAAAAGGGGCTCATTTTAGAGGGTGTATATCCTAAATTTCTTTCTATAATTTCCGGTTAGACAATAAACTTGCGATGTTGTCCCGTTACTCAGCCTTTGGAGGGGTTTTGTCCGTTGGTGTTTTAGGGCTTTTCAACTAAAAGATCATTAGAGCCCCGTCCACTGCATAGTTCTTATGCAGAGACTGCACATACACTACCCAAATGTGACGATATTTGGGTTATTAGACGTTCCCAGTTTGCCCCAGGCGGCCACCCATGTTGGTTGTTGGTGTTTTTAGGGCCATTCAACTACAAAGGACATTAGAGCCCCGTCCACTGTGTAGTTCTGATGCAGATACTGCACAGACACTACAGTAATGTGACGATTTTTGGATACTAGCAGTTCCCAGTGTTCACAAGCGGCCACCCATGTCAGTACTAGCTGGGATTGCGTTGCTTAACCCCAATGATCAGACGAGACCTGGTCTGTCCAAAGCAATAAGCCGCTCCCCTTTGGGTGGGTCGGGTTTTCGATTTCCTCATGTTTTCTGTAAAGCCTTCTCTTTTTCTCATGGTCATGTGCACGTTAAGCAGCTTTGGCCGGCAGCCGGTTGCAGAAAAAACTGTGACCAATATATCGTCCTGTGTCCATTCAGAGGGACAAATGGGTACCCGACCATGCCATAGGCGGGAAAAGGGTTAGGAGTTGCTTTCATGTGCACGTTAAGCAGTGCAGTGCACCTCGGGTGAATTAAATATGGTTGTCTATTGAAGAGGAGATGGAACGAGAAACGAAAATTGGGACAAAGGGGTTTATGGGGTAGTGAGGTCACTGCTACAAAATGGAGATCGAGTTGGGTGGCATAGAGATACGGCATGGTGTCACTGAGATCTTATTTCACTTCTTTGGCTTTTTCTTGAAAATTGAAAGGCAAAACAACTGTGCGTGAGAGAGAAAGAACGAAGGATTTTTTTGTGTGTTCACTGTACTTGTCAGTCATGACGCTCCCTTCAAAGTAGTTCCCATACCAGTCGTGTGAATACGCCCCTGTTTCTTTTGAAAGTTTTCGTAATTAACTCTGCCACCTAGCGTTTTTCTCTAGTCTTCTAGGATCATCACGTGAGACGTTGTTGCACCTACACACAAAGCGGCACAAACACCCACATCATGCATCATTATTTATGCGTTGAATGATATGGTAGGGTTTACCCTTCCGTCCCTCATTCTTCCTACCCCACAGCCTGTGACCCGCTTCATTCCCCTACCCTTGCCTTGATGTACAAACAACTCTCAAGGTGGCTCTCATAATTTCGTCAACCCCATTTGAAACGTCATTGTCCTCTCGTCTCGGTAGCTATCTGTAGAGGCAGAGTACTGGATTTGAGCGTGGTTGAAGGTTCAACCTGGTGGAGGCGAGGAAACCGACGGAGTAGGAAAGTAGGGAGCCAGGGAGGAGGAAGGCGTAGGGAGTCGGGGTGTTGGAAGGCGTAGGGAGTCGCGGAGTAGGAAAGCGTATGGATTTGGGGGAGTAGGGAAGCGTAGGGAGTCGGCGAGTAGGGAAGCGTGAGGAGTCGGAGAGTCGGAAAGCGTAGGGAGTCGG
>JAAFCE010004209.1:22274426-22291319 GCA_013389805.1 Trigoniulus corallinus | reverse complement strand
GAGTCGGGGAGTAGGAAGACCTAGAGAGTCGGGGAGTAGGAAGGTGTAGGGAACTAGGGAGTAGGAAGGTGTATTAAGCCAGGGAGTAGGGCCGAAGATTGATGAAGGATTCCACAAATAACCATAAGGTTTCCAGCAGCTGGTCGAGCCGCCTCGGTGGTGCAGGAGGTAGCGTGTTCGATAACTGCACCAGTGGTTCTAGGTTCCATCATGAAAAAAGTGGACTTGCCGTCGGATGGGAATTAAAGCCATGGCCCCGTGTGGTGTATGGTGCCATTTCACCAGTTCTCGTCGTATCACTGAAGTTAAGCATCCCAACCTCGGCTAGTACTGACATGGGTGGCCGCTTCGGAAAATGGGTACTGCTAATATCCAAAGATCGTCGCATTAGTGTAGTGTCTGTGCAGTCTCTGCATTAGAACTACGCAGTGTACGGGGCTCTAATGACGTTGTAGTTGACGGGCTCTGAAACACCAGCAAACAACAACAACCAGAGTCTGTTCTAACTTGGGTTGCGTTGCGTTACTTCGGTGACCTGACGAGTACTCGCGTGTCCATCGCAATTCAACTACTGTCCTCAGAGGGACAGTTTGGTACCTGACCCTGCTATAGGCGGGAAAGGGGTAGTAGTTCATGGTTGCTTTTTGCAGTAGTATGTTGGCAGCCAGCTGTGTTGAAATTCCGTCCCGTAGATCACCCAAAGGGACAGAAATGGACACCTGGTCCTACCATAGGCGGGAAATAGCGCCTTCTGAGGTGCGGCGTAAACTTTATTGTTGTTTTATAAGAGCTGTTTACAAACTTTTTTTGGCAGTTTAAAACGCAATCGCTCCATACTCGTAGGTTTCAAGCTAATCATGGCTGTCGTTCTTGTATGACGTCACAATCGTACTACTTGTTTGTCTTGGACTTGTAAAGATCCATTTTGCACTTTAATAGACATTCTTTCAAAGTGGTCGTCCCTGAAGTGCACAGGTAGCAAAAACATTGTCCAAAATATTGTTGGTCCGACGGTGTCATATTGCGGTGGTGATGGCGGGTTGCGGTATGTTGGCGTTTATGGATGACGTCACACCGGAGCGTAGGAGGCGCCAAAAATGTACACGTAGGATGCCTGGAATTTAAATGAACCCTCTATGGCAGCTTACTGGCGGCCCATAACCTTTGGTTGTTGTTTTGTTGAACCATACTTCTTGAGATGGTGCCAACTAAAGGGTTGAAAGACCCGTTGTTCTTCTAAGCGTTTGACTTGAATATCAGGGTTGTCGCAGTGAAAAATAACCTGACAGGTCGATTTTTTATCCCCTGGGGGAGGGCTGGTGAAAGTGTGTCGTTGATTGTTTGTTTGTTGGTGTTTTAGGGCCTTTCAACTACAAGGTCATTAGAGCCCCGTCCACAGTGTAGTTCTGTTGCAGAGATGGCACAGACACTACACTAATGAGACGATTTTTGGGTATTAGGAGAACCCACTTTTGCCAAGCGGCCACCCATATCAGTACTAGCTGGGGTTGCCTGCTTAACTTCAGTGATCAGACAAGAACTGGTGTGTCCAACGCAATTTGCCGCTCTACTGTGTCGTTGATGTTTTAGAGCCCTTTAACTGCAAAGTTCATCAGAGCCCGTCCACTGCATAGTTGTAATGCCGAGCCTGCAGAGACACTACGTTGCTACGACGATTTTTTTCGTTATTAGCACTGCCCGGGGTTCCCAAGAGGTCACCCGTGTTAGTACTAGCTGGGTTGTTGTTTGTTGGCGTTTTAGGGTCCTTGAACTGCAAAGGTCATTAGAGCCCCATCCACAGCATAGTCCACAGACACTACATTAATGTGGGGAGGAGGAGGTCGTTAGGACCATTACGGGAATATCATCATCATCATCATCATCATCTCACCCTTCTCCCGCCTGAGGCAGGGTCGGGTCTGTGGGTTCTAATCCTCCATTCCCGCCTATTTCCCACCAAGTCCCCCTCCACCCCGTACACCTCCATGTCCCTTTGCACCACCTGCTCCCATGTCCGCTTCGGTCTTCCTCTACCTCTGGTGCCCCCAACCACCTGCAGTCCCATAATGGACCTAATAAGCTCCTCCTCTCCCCTTCGCATCACATGCCCATACCACCTCAACTGGTTCCCTCTCATCTTCTCCGCAATATCTCCCACCCCCAGGCTACCTCTAATGTAATCGTTTCTAATTCTGTCCAATCGTGTCACCCCACTCATGTAGCGCAGCATTCGCATCTCGGCCACTTGCATTTGGCGTTCATGGTTCTTCCTAACTGCCCAACACTCTGACCCATACAGCATAGCTGGCCTAACGACGGTTCTGTAGACCTTACCCTTCAACTTTTTTGGGACCCGGCGGTCACACAGGACCCCACTTGCCTGCCTCCATTTCAGCCACCCTGCATTAATTCTATGGGTCACATCAGAATCTATTTCCCCATTGCTCTGGAAAACTGATCCTAAATACCTAAACTTTTGTACCACTGGAATCCTGTCTCCCCCACAGTGAAGCTCACCCCCTTGCCCCTGGTCACTAAAATTGAAAGCTAGGTACTCTGTCTTCTTCATGTTCACCTTGAGACCCCCACTTTCCACTGCTGTCTTAATGTCCTGTAGGCCCTTTTGTGCATCCTCTTTGGACTCCTCTAGCCGTCCCACATCATCAGCAAATACCAGGAACTGAGGAGCCCATTCCCCTACTCCCGTCAGCAGCTCATCCATTACTAGCGTAAATAGATATGGGCTAAGTGCTGACCCTTGATGCACCCCAACCAGCACGTTGAAACCTGCAGTGTTTCCCCATGCTGTCCTCACCCTAGTGATGCAACCTTCATACATATCCTGCACTACCCTAATAAGGCCCTCATCAACCCCTTTCTTCCTTAAAACGCTCCACAGTACCTGTCTAGGGACACTATCATAGGCCTTCTCCAGGTCAACAAATACTGCATGGAGGTCCTTCTTTGCTACTCTATGCTTTTCTATCATCTGTCTTAGAATAAAGATTGGTTCCATGGTGGACCTACCAGGCATAAATCCAAATTGGTTTCCCCGGACCCTAGTTTGCTCTCTGAGGCGACACTCTATGACTCGCTCCCAAAGCTTCATAGAGTGGCTCATTAGCTTAATGCCTCTATAGTTTCCACAGTCCTGGGCATCCCCCTTGCCCTTGAACAATGGAATTATCCAACTCTCACGCCATGCAGATGGCATCCTATCACCTTTTGCTAACTTATTAAAAAGCTTCACAAGCCATGCAATGCCTGTGGTACCCAAGGTGTGCCAAACATCGATGGGGATCTTATCTGGGCCTACTGCTTTGTGACCTTTCATTTTGTGAAGGGCTCTGACGATTTCAGCCTCACTCACCCTGTCCACTGCCTGAGGAATTATGATTGGGTTGCTTGCTGTGGCTGTTACACTGGTGACAGTATTTAAGAGGCTGTGGTAGTATTCCTCCCACCTTTTGATCACCTCTGTTGGTTGGAACAGGACCCTACCATTGGTATCCTTGACTGTTATAGCCCTGGTAACGTCCTTACTCATTTTATCCCTGGTTTTAGCCAATCTAAAAACTGCTTTCTCTCCTTCCCTTGTCCCCAATTTTTCATATAGTGCCTCATACTTCTGATACTTGGCCAGGGCAATGGTCCGTCTGGCATTTTTCTTTGCCTGAACATAGTCTATCTTTGAAACCTGGTCCCCTATTTCTCTCCACCTATGGAAAGCTACCTTCTTTAGTTTGATTGCAGCTTCCACCTCCTCAGTCCACCACCATGTCTGCCTACCCTGATAGGCTCCTCCTACTCTACCCCTACCTAAGAGAGCTTCATCACATCTCCTAATTTTCCTAGCAACCCTGTCCCACATGGCATTGGCTGACCCATCCCATTCCCAGTCAACCTGGCTGAGAACCTCCTGCTGGAATTCATCTGCCTTGGTGGGCAACTTCCACCACCTAATAACTGATTCTCCCTTCCAAGTATGTTGCCTAACTGTCCCCTTCATTAGTAATTCTATCATGAGCAGCTTATGGCCACTCTCCTTCTGGAAATCCTCACTGGGTAGAGCCCAGCAGTCTTGGATCTCTGCCCTGTGCTGCATCCTAACCATGAAAAAGTCTATCTGGGAGCTCCCCTGTGGTGACTGAAAAGTGATTAGGTGCTTTTCCCTCTTTTTGAACCAAGTATTGGCCAATGCAAGGCCATGTGCTCTTGCTGTCTCAAGGACCTTCTGCCCCTCTGGGTTGATCATCCCATACCCACATCCCCCATGTACCTCCTCATATCCCAGACCATTGTTACCAACATGTGCATTAAAGTCACCCCCAATAATCAGACGCTCATTTCCCTTGCCCTGTCTAATTGTACTGTCCACTGAGTGTACCAACTCATCAAAATCACTCCAAAAGGCTGTTTTTATGGTGTCACTAAGGCCTGCTTGGGGGGCATATGCACTTATGAGGTGGAGCCCTATACCCTGCCAAACTACAGAAACTATCATTAACCTACTACTAATTCTCCTAACTGAAGTGACCCCCTGCTGTAGTTCACTACTTAATACAATACCCACCCCACAATGTCTCTCTTCACTAAATGCATAGATGAGTTTGTATCCCTCCCCCAGGGCCCGTGACCTATTACCCTTCCAACGCGTTTCCTGGAGGAATGCAACACTGACCCTCCTATGCTTCAAAATTGTTACTAGCTCTCCAGTCTTCCCCAAGAGGGTCCTCAGGTTCCACGTCCCCAGTCTAAGTCTACCCCCCTTATTTGATATGACAGCTCTGACTGGGGGCACCCCAGCCAGACGTCCAGAACCCACAGTGATAGTAGTAGGGCAACCTGTGAGGGGGTGCCGTCCAACCCCACAGGAGACACTCATTAGTGGACTAATCATTGCCAAGTGAGTGGAGGTCTCACACTCACCTGGCAGTCCCTTCACAACTTAAAACTTATCACTAAACCAAACTACTAACTACAAAACCCATAAACCACAAACCAACAACCAATAAATTACTAATAAAATAAAATAATAAATAAAATATGTAAATATGTAAATTAATAATTAAACATTTAAATAATTATATAATGAAATAAATGATTAAAATATTTGCTGCAGATAAATTTGGGCACCTAGCTCCAATGCAGCCCAGTGTCTGTCTATGCAGATGACACATGTGCTGCAGTGAAACACGATGGGAGCAGCAGAAATGGCATGAGGTTAGGCCAAGTATGCCGACCTCACACCAAGCCTCTCACACCACTCAAAGGGCCCAAAAAAACCGCAATCCTACCGTCCTCTGGAATCGCAAGGTGTTCGCCTTGAAAAAGGCGGTTTTGGTTCTTCTGTTTGTGTTGTTTTTTTCGGACAAAATCCAAAAATCGACGCACCAAGATAGATCGGTATGCAATGAGCCTGCGAGGCCACGCGAGTAAAAATCGCATATAGGACCATTACGGGAATGCAGGTGGTTAAAGCAACTGGGGCAGGGGAAGACCAAATCAAACGTTGTGAGCAGGTTCATAAGGCTATGGTAGTGTGTGGGGTGAACGGGGACGTGGTGGGAGATTGGCAGGAGTGGATGTTGTTTGTTGGTGTTGTTTTAGGGCCCTTCAACTACAAGGTCATTAGAGTCCCGTCCACAGCATAGTTCTTATGCAGAGACTGCACAGACTACACAAATGCGACGATTTTTGGGTATTATCAGTACCCAGTTTTCCCAAACGGCCACCCATGTCAGTACTAGCTGGCGTTGCGCTGCTTAACTTCAGTGATCAGACGAGAACTGGTGTGTCCAATGCACTGGAGCCGCGTGGTGTTTGGCGGCCGGCTGCGTAAACCTACCGTCCCACGAAGATCGTCTGAGTGTTCTCAGTTCAAGAGGGGCGAATTGATATTTGGCCCTGTTATAGCTGGGGGCAGAGTTTGGGTTGAGTATTTTCCAACAGAGGGGTTGAATTAGGATTAAGGCCCGTGTTTCAAACTGCAAGACTGTCAAGTGTTGAACGTGGTTTTAAAGAGGTGATCGCATAACGTCTTGAAGATGAGCGACCGCCTCTTGTTGACCCTGGGGTGATCTTAACAGTTTTAGAGAAGTTCAAAATAACGTTGTTCAGGGTGTGTTCGCGAACATTCGTATTTCAACTAATTAGAGGGCGTGTGTTTCGAAATATGAAGGGAGTACTGTACAGGTATTTACCTTCGTGTATTTACTGTGGTATTTGGTTGTTCCACCCTTAAGTGATGAATCGCCTTAGAAATTGGAGGGGGGGGGGGGGGTGTAGGATAAGAAAGGGTGATAACATGTACGGACTTGAAAAGGGGTCAGGCCAAAGTTAAGCACCCCTCAAAAACTGACTTGCACTTTCTTGCTAAAAAAGACTAGGATCTCATTCGTATCCGCATGTTACCTGACACCGACAACTTTCCCGCGTTGGTGGTTTAGGGCACTTCAACTACGAAGGTCATTAGAACCCCGTCCACTTCATAGTTCTAGTGCACAGTCTGTTCCGACGATTACTGGGTATTAGTGGTACCCAGTGTTTCCAAGTGGCCACCCGTGTCTGTACTAACTGGGGTTGCGTTGCTTAACTGGTGTGTCCAATGCAATACACCCGCTCCCTATGATTTCAAGCTTCTTGTTTGCGCCTATGGCAAGGCCTGGGGTCCATTGCCTTTGTGGAACTGGAAGACAACGGTAAGAACCCTCCTTATTCAGTCTATGGCAAGTTGGGTCACATGTGCTATCTGCTACATTTCACAACATCGGGCTTGTTTCTATTCCTGAGGGTAATTTCATTAACCGGCTCCAGGGGCGAGTTGCTCTGCTGGAAATGTTACCGACAGAGCCGGCGTTAGGCGGGTTTGGCCCGTTCGCTGAACCCAGCCCCGCGCGCGGGCCTTTATATTATGTCTTTTCCCTACAAAAGGCCCCGGAAAATATTATTTAGCCTGGTATCCGCACAAGCTCGCGCCGTGCCGGGTCTAGTTACCGATCAATATTATTTAATTCATGCAGAAAGGGTTCTCTTGCCGGCTGCAGAAAAACAACGTCCAATACCACTCTTCTGTTCATTTAGTGGGGCAAAATCGGCCCCGACCCTGTCGTAACCTGGGTTCTTCTGGATCATCTAGGTTGCTCAGAGGTAGAGTGCTGGACTACTGCGTCAGACCTTTCGTGTCTGTTCTTTCGGGCGATAGGCGAGGCCCCCCTCGTCCGCCAGGTGGGACGTAAAGCCCTGACCTCTTGTTCGTAACAGAGCCCTTTCTACATAGAACGTGTAGGTCGGCAAAATTCCTAGGTGTAGGAGGAGCCAGGTGCAGGAACTCGGTGGACTGTCCTGACGAATACCGGTAGTAGACCGACGATAAATAATCTTAGGATGTTTCAGCTTTGGTCTGCAGCCGGCTGCGGAAAAACATCGTTCAATACATCTTCTTTGTGTCCATATTGAGGGACAAGACCCCGCCATAGGCTGGAAAACGGTTAGGAGGTGCTGTGCTTTTAGGTGCGAATGATATCGTACGCCACCCTGGTCCCCGGCTTTATTTCCCATCCGACGGAAACCGCACTTCCTTCTCGCTGGAAGGAAATCATCCTCGGGTAGTGTTAAATCTGTATACGTAGACGCAACTTGAAGCTTGCTACCACCTGGTAAATGAGACTGCGGGGATCAGTATTTGTTGTAATTTGACCCTTTTCAGTTGGGGATGAAGTGACCCCTCCTACTCGAAGGTCAGGTCATCGTCACCATACCCTTATCCCGCCTGCAGCAGTGTCAGGTGTGTGCGTTCTAGCTTTCCACTCCTGCCTATCTCCCACCAGGTCCCCGGGAGCGGCTTATTGCGTTGGACACACCAGTTCTCGTTTGATCACTGAAGTTAAGCAAAGCAACCCCAGGCAGTACCAACATGGGTGGCTGCTTCGGAAAACTGGGTGCCGCTAATGCCCAAAAATTGTCACATTAGCTTCGTGTCGGGCATTAAAACTGTGCCGTGTACGGGGCTCTAATTACCTTGTAGTTGAAGCCCCTAAAACACCAACAAAACAAAAACCAGCGCCCCGTCCACCCCACACACTACTATAAGCTTACGGACAAGTTGTTCCCCCGTCTACTTCGGTCTCCCCTTGCCCCGGGTTCTTCCAACCACCTGCATTCCTGAAATGGACCTAACGAGCTCCTCCTCCCCTATTATAATTCGGCGTCCATACCAACCCAATCTGCTCTCCCTCATTTTTTCCGCGATGTCCCCCACCCCAGGCTATCTGATCATCATCAACATCATACTCCTATCCCGCCTGCGGCAGTGTCGGGTCTGTGAGTTCTAGCCCTCCACTCCCGTCTATCTCCCACCAGGTCCCTGTCCACCTCACATACCGTCATATCCCTTCGGACAATCTGCCCAGCACGTCTGCTTTGGTCTCCCCCTGCCCCGTGTGCTACCGACCGCCTGCATGGCCCTAACGAGGTCCTCGCCCCCTTCTCATTACGTATCCATATCACCTCAGCCTATTCTCCCACATTTTTTTCGGCGATGTCCGCCACTCCCAGACTACCTCTACCCAGGCTACCCGAGTACATATTCTATTCATTCCTAGATGCATTAGCTCGCTACATTCCACTGGTGTTCCGCAGCATTCGGTGGCGTACTGGCTAGCGTGCTCAGTAATGGCGTTGGTGGTTCTAAGTTCGATACTGGACCAAGGAGTTCGTTGCTTTCGGGCGAAAGAGAGGGAGAGAAAGAAAACGATCCTGGCTTCGCCTTCCTTCGGAGGAGAAGTAAAACCGAGGTCCTGTGTGGAGTACGATGGCATTGGAACGTAAAAGAACCCTCCCTACCATGCTACGGGTAGATGAGGCAAAGTTTCCAAGTGTCAGAGCTCGGTTTGTTGGTGCTTTAGGGCCCTTCAACTACAAGGTCATTAGAGCCCCATCCACAGTGTAGTTCTTAGGCAGAGACTGCACAGACACTACACTAATGCGACGACTTTTGGGTATTAGCAGTACCCAGTTTTCCCAAGCGACCACCCATGTCAGTACTAACTGGGGTTAGGTTGCTTAACTTAAGTGTTCGGACGAGAACTGCTGTGTCCAACGCAATTCGCCGCTCCCATTCTTCAGCCCTCGGTGGAGTGTCCCGACGAACAGTAGACCGACTTTAAATAACATAGGAGTTGCAGCTGTGGTCGGAAACAAATGAACTCCTAACCCTTTTCCCGCCTATGGCAGGGTCGGGTACCCATTTGTCCCTCTGAATGGACACAGGGGGATATATTGGTCATAGTTTTTTCTGCAGCCGGTTGCCGGCCAAAGCTGCACCCCTACGGTTATTTATCGTCGGTCTAGTGTTCGTTGGGGAATGCTACCGACGCAAGGGGGGGGGGCGAGCTCCTACACCTGGAAATTTTGCCTCATCTACCCGTTGCGTAGTAGAGAGGGTTCTTTTACGTGCAAGTGCCATCGTACACCCACAAGGGACCTCGGTTTTACTTCTCATCCGAAAGAAGGCACACTCGCGGCTTCTCTCTCGCCCGAAAGAAGCCGACCCACCACGGTCCACTATCGAACCTAGAACTACTGGCGTAGTTGCCGAGCGTGCTAACCACTACGCCACCGCGGCGGGTAGCTGTGGTCGGGAACCGGGTGCGGAAAACAACGGATAATACATTACCTTTGTGTCCATTGAGAGGGACAGGATAGATACCCGACCCTGCTATAGGCGGGGAAGAGTTAGGTGTTGCTTTTTGCTCGATTGAAGGTGAGATATCGGTGATCGTAACTTGATATGGACAAATGAAATTGTGAAGTGAAATGTGATGACCAGCTGTTATTTAGTGGTCATTCATTAGGTGAGATTTGTAAAATTAGGCTTTTATTTACTCTTTGTCAGATATATTTGGTAAGAAAGAAAAAGAAATTAGGTTATAAGATAAAATCTTGTATTCCACATTATTTTTATTAGTGGGTTGAAAGAAGGGGGTAAAAAGGATCTGAAATCTACAAATTTTTCAAACACCTACGCAACCGCAGTAGGCCTATAATGTGACGATCAATTTGATCCTTATGTGCGTTTTTATTTTCGTGAGACGTAGAAAAAAGGGTTAACTGTTTTCTGCGCTTTATTAATAAAATGAAAGTCATTTATTTATCGATAGCCGGTTTGACCTGAATTTGGACCCAATTCGGTGGCGCAGGAGGTAGTATGTTTGTTAACTGTCTGTGTTGCCGCGAAAGAGGTTCCGAGTGCGCCTTCTTTCGGCTGACAAAGAGAGGTCCCGACTGTTTGTTGGTGTTTTAGTGCCCTTCAACTACAAGGTCATTAGAGCCCCGTCCACAGTGTAGTTCTGATGCAGAGACTGCACAGACACTACACTAATGCGACGATTTTTAGATACTAGCGGTACCCAGTTTTCCCAAGCGGCCACCCATGTTAGTAGGGCCTACTAGCTGGGGTTGCGTTGCTTAACTTCAGTGATCAGACGAGAACTGGTGTGTCCAAAGCAATTCGCCGCTCCCGGAGAGGTCCCGAGTGCGCCTTCTTTCGGATGAGATAGAGGTCCTCAGTACGCCTTCTTTCGGGTGAGAGAGAGAGGTCCTGAGTACGCCTTCTTTCGGGTGAGAGAGAGGTCCTGAGTGCGGCTTCTTTCGGGTGAGAGAGGGGTCCCGAGTGCGCCCTCTTTCGGGTGAGAGAGAAGTCCCGAGTGCGCCCTCTTTCGGGTGAGAGAGAAGTCCCGAGTGCGCCCTCTTTCGGGTGAGAGAGAGGTCCTGAGTACGGCTTCTTTCGGATGAGGGAGGGGTCCCGAGTGCGCCTTCTTTCGGATGAGATAGAGGTCCTCAGTACGCCTTCTTTCGGGTGAGAGAGAGGTCCTGAGTACGCCTTCTTTCGGGTGAGAGAGAGAGGTCCTGAGTACGTCTTCTTTCGGGTGAGAGAGAGGTCCCGAGTGTGGCTTCTTTCGGGTGAGAGAGGGGTCCCGAGTGTGGCTTCTTTCAGGTTAGAGAGAGGTGCCGAGTGCTCCTTCTTTCGGGTTAGAGAGAGGTGCCGAGTGCGCCTTCTTTCGGGTGAGAGAGAGGTGCCGAGTGCGCCTTCTTTCGGGTGAGAGAGATCCCGAGTGCGCCATTTTTCGGTTAAGAGGGAGAGAGGTCCCAGTGCACGTTCTTGAGAGTGAGAGTAAAACTTAGGTCGCGTTTGGTGTACAATGGCATTTACACGTAAAGAACCCTCTCTGCTGTGCAACAGGTAGATGAGGCAAAATTCCCAGCTGCGGAAAAACACCGCCCAATATATTACCGGTATGTCTATTCAGAAAGAACAAGATGGTTCGCCGATCTTGCCATAGGCGGAAAAAGGATTAGGAGTTGCCTGCTAGCATTTCTGACCTAAATTTAACCCAATCGGTCAAATTGGTTTTTATACTGGTGTGCATTTTCAGAGACTTTTCCATGTGCGAAAGTCACTTTGGAAGGGTCAGTAGTTAACGTTTTCTGGCATGGTCTGAGGGGATCCATCAAGTGAGCGTGAGACCTCCACTCACTTGGCAATGTTAAGATCTTTGATGTGTGTCTCCTGTGGGGTTGGATGGCACCTCCCCCACAGGTAGCCCTGCCACTATTGCTGCAGGTTCTTTCACACCAAATTGGGGGGACATGCTAAGACTAGGGACATGGAATATTGGGACCCTCTCAGGGAAAACTGGAGAATTAGTGGAAACCTAAAAGCATAGGAAGATCAGCATTGCATTCCTCCTGGAGACTAAGTGGAAGGGTAATAGGTCAAGGGCCCTGGGGGGAGGGATACAAGCTGATCTACACAGGTAGTGATGAGGGTCAAAATGGGGTGGCACTTCAGTTAGGGGATCACTTCAGTTAGGAGAGTTAGCAGCAGGTTAATGTCAGTTACTGTAGTTTGGCAGGGTATAAGGCTCCACCTCATAAGTGCATATGCCCCACAAGCAGGCCTGGGTGACTAAATTAAAGCAGCTTTTTTTGGAAGGATTTTCATGAGGTGGTTCAGTTAGGAGACAGCACAATTAGACAGGGCAGGGGAAATGAGTGGCTAATTATTGGGGGTGACTTTAATGCACATGTCAGTAATGATGGTCAGGGATATGAGGAGGTACATGGGGGATTATCAACCATGAGGGGAAGAAGGTCCTTGACACAGCAAGAGCACATGACCTTGCATTAGCCAATACATGGTTTAAAAGGTGGGGAAAGCACCTAATCACTTTCCAGTCACCACAGGGGAGGTCCCAAATAGACTTTTTCATGGTTAGGAAGCAGCACAGGGCTGAGATCCGAGACTGCTGGGCACTACCCAGTGAGGACTTTCAGAAGGAAAGTGGCCATAAGCTGCTTATGATAGAATTACTAATGAAGGAGACAGGAGATGTACCTGGAAAGGAGAATCAGCTATTAGGTGGTGGACATTGCCCACCAAGGTAGAGGAATTCCAGCAGGAGATTCTCAGCAAGGTAGACTGGGATGGGTCAGCCAATGCCATGTGGGACAGGGTTGCTAGGAAGATTAGGAGTTGTAGAGAGGCACTGTTAGGTAAGGGTAGAGTAGGAGGAACTTATCAGGGTAGGCAGACTTGGTGGTGGAATGAGGAGGCGGTAGCTGCTATCAAGCTAAAGAAGGTAGCTTTCAATAGGTGGAGGGAAATAGGGGGATCAGGCCTCAAAGACAGACTATGTTCAGGCAACGAAACATGTCAGAACGGCCTTTGCCCTGGCCAAGTACCAGAAGTAGGAGGCCTTATATGAAATGTTGGAGACAAGGGAAGGAGAGAAAGCAGTTTTTAGACTGGCCAAGACCAGGGATAGAACTAGTAAAGACGTTACCTGGGCCGTAACACTAAAGGATACCAATGGTAGGGTACATAGGAGTGCACCTACGAGTACATAGGTGGTTGACGGGTTGGACCTTGCGTCGCCTGCCGTCTGCGGAAAAGTGCAGTCCAACACATCGCCCAGAGGGCTTCTTTGTTTTGCTGTCATTTAGGGCCCTACGACTACAATGGTCATTAGAACCCCATGCACTGCATAGCTCTAATGCTGAATCTGCGCAACACTGCGCTTATACCACGATTTGGGCATTAGCAGTATGCAGTGTTCCCAAACGGTTACCCATGTTGGTACTATCAAGGGTTGCGTTCCTTAACTTCAGTGATCAGATGATAACTGGAATGTCCAAAACAATACACCCGCTCCTTCACCCAGTGGGACAAAGATGGGTACCCGACTCTGCAATAGGTGAGAAAAGGGTTAGTAGCAACGCATGCTCTAGCACTTATGCCGCCCTGGACAAAAACAACTCCTAACCCTTTTAACGCCTATGGCAGTGTCGGGTACCCATCTTGTCCTTCTGAATGGACACAAGGGCGATATATTGATCTTAGTTTTTCTGCAGCTGGTTTCCGGCCAAAGGTCCGACCCCTACGCTTATTTATCGTCGGTCTAGTGTTCGTTGGGGAATTCTACCGACGCCAGGGGGCGTGCTCCTACACATTGAAATGTTGCCTTATCTACCCGTTGCATAGTAGAGAGGGTTCATTTACGTGCAAGGGATATCTTGCACCAACACGGGACCGCGGTTTTACTCCTCATCCGAAAGAAGGCACACTTGTGGCCTCTCTCTCGCCCGAAAGAAGCCAACCCACCTCGGTCCAATATCGAACCTAGAACTACTGACGCAGTTGCCGAGCCGGGTCTTATGCCGCCCCGGACAAAAGGACAAATTGCTGTCCTTGGAAGAAGCGCTCTGTTCTCAAACTTACAGCCAAAATGACGCCCCTAAATTTTGGCGCCCCGGACAAATGTCCGGGTTGCCCCTCCTTTTTCGTTTAGCTAACATGTCCGGTTGCTAACTTCCTTGCTCCTTGTTTTTAACGCAATGTGACTGCTCAAAATACCTCCCAAACTATCCATCGTGCGTTTTTGGTATCTCGGAGCCCTTCAATGGTCATTAGGGCCACGTCCACCGCCTAGTTCTAATATAGAACTAGCTTCTGTTTCGGGCAAGAGCTGAGTCACTGGAGATGAAACAGAGGATGACAAAGATCACAGGTGGAGAGGAGGGCTGTGGATTGTGTGGGGATCGAGTGGAGGATGTCAGGCATGTGATCCTGGCCTGTCCAGTGCTGGGCCACTGCAGGATGAGTTGGGGAACCCCCACCTTGGAAGAGGTTCTGGGGTTGATGGGTTCTGGTGTGGAACGGCTGGAATGGGTGCGAAAGGCAAAGGTACTGCTAGGGTGCTGGTGGAGATCTAGGCATATGGGCCTAGCATGAAAAATCTCTCTAGCAAGGTATCCGTCACATAGGATTACATATTCATATTCATATAGAGACTGCACTGATAGGATGCCATCTGCATAGCGAGAGAGTTGGATAATTCCATTGTTCAAGGGCAAGGGTGACGCCCAGCACTGTGGAAACTATAGGGGCATTAAGCTAATGAGCAATTCTATGAAGCTGTGGGAGCGAGTCATAGAGTGCCGTCAAAGACAGCAAACTAGGGTCCGGGGAAACCAATTTGGGTTTATGCCTGGTAGGTCCACCATGGAACCAATCTTTATTCTAAGACAGATGATAGAGAACATAGAGTAGCAAAGAAGGACCTCCATGCAGTATTTGTCGACCTGGAGAAGGCCTATGACAGTGTCCCTAGACAGGTACTGTGGAGCGTTTTAAGGAAGAAAGGGGTTGTTGAGGGCCATATTAGGATAGTGCAGGATATGTATGAGGGTTGCATCACTAGGGTGAGGACAGCATGGGGAAACACTGCAGGTTTCAACGTGCTGGTGGGTGTGCATCAAGGGTCAGCACTTAGTCCATATTTATTTACTCTGGTAATGGATGAGCTGCTGACAGGAGTAGGGGAATGGGCTCCCCAGTGCCTGGTATTTGCTGATGATGTGGGAAGGCTGGAGGAGTCCAAAGAGGATGCACAAAAGGGCCTACAGGACATTAAGACAGCAGTGGAAAGTGGGGGTCTAAAGGTGAACATGAAGAAGACAGAGTACCTAGCATTCAGTTTTAGTGACCGGGGGTAAGGGGGTGAGATCCATTGTGGGGGAGACAGAATTCCAGTGGTACAAAAGTTTTGGTATTTAGGCTCAGTTTTCCAGAGCAATGGGGAAATAGATTCTGATGGGACCCATAGGATTAATGCAGGATGGCTGAAATGGAGGCAGGCAAGTGGGGTCCTGTGCGACCGCCGGGTCCCAATAAAGTTGAAAGGTAAGGTTTACAGAACCGTCGTCAGGCCAGCTATGCTGTATGGGTCAGAGTGTTGGGCAGTTAGGAAGAACCATGAACGGCAAATGCAAGGGGGCGAGATGCGAATGCTGCGCTACATGAGTGGGGTGTCACGATCTGACAGAAGGAACCGGTTGAGGTGGTATGGGCATGTGATGAGAATGGGTGAGGAGGAGCTTATTAGGTCCATTATGGGTCTGCAGGTGGTTAGGGGCACCAGAGGTAGAGGAAGATCAAAGCGGACGTGGGAGCAGGTGGTGCAAAGGGACATGGAGGTGTGCGGGGTGGAGGGGGACGTGGTGGGGAATAGGCGGGAGTGGAGGAGTAGAACCCACAGACCCGACTCTGCCCCAGGCGGGAGGAGGGTGAGATGATGATGATGATCATGATGATATAGAGACTGCACAGACACTACACTTGTGGGACGGTTTTTGGTTATTACTGGTGCCCAGTTTTTCCAAGCGGCCACCCATGTCAGTACTTGATGGGGTTGCGTTGCTCAACTTCAGTGATCAGACGAGAACTGGGGTGTCCAACGCAATACATGCGCTCCTTCGTCTGTTCGTTTGTATTTGAGGGCCCTTCGGCTTCAAAGGTCATTAAAGCCCCGTCCGCAGCATAGTTCTTATGCAAAGACTGCACAGACACTACACTAATGCGACGATTTTTGGTTATTACTGGTACCCAGTTTTCCCAAGCGGCCACTCAGTGTCAGTACTAGCTGGGATTGCGTTGATTAACTTCAGTGATCAGACGAGAACTGGGGTGTCCAGCGCAATACACGCGCTCCAGCAGTAGGTAGGAAAAGGGTTGATAGTTTTTTCTTTAATTCGTATCCATGTCCCGTTCCCTACTCCCGCGGTGGTTCACCCCCTTCCTGCACCTGTGCACCACGTGACTAGTCACTAATACGGGGACATTTTAGACTGTAGAAGTTTGTATGGGTGATAATGTTTTAAACTTTATAACTTGTACCAATTGTTATCAGGTGCTGAACTAGTTTTTTGTTTTGTTCAGGACGTTATTTGTTCTTTGTTAACATTCATTTAGTTTATTGTTTTTTTTTCTTCTTCCGGTTTCTAAAGAGAATTGAAGATGGTTTTTTCTTCCCAACAACTGGTAAAAATATATTAATTAGGGTAGACTTTAGGGTGTATCCCCTTTTCCTTTCCCACAATTTATTCATCGTATAATGAAAATTAATGATTATTACAACCTAGTGACTGTAATCTAGATCAAAACCTAAATTTTTGATCGTTTGGCTCTTTTTTATTGGTCCTCCCTTCAAATAGTTGCATTGTAGTCAGTTGGCCAGAAGTCACGAACGAGATTCAGTACCGAAATTTAGCACAGCACCTTGCTCCCACCTATGGCAGGGTCGGGTACCCATTTAAGTCCCTCTGAGTGGTCTGTTGCACTGTGTTTTGACTCAGTCGGCTGCAAACCAGAGCTGCAGCTCATGTGCTTCTTCATCGTCAGCCTACTGTTCGGGGCGAACTCCCACTCCCTGGGTACTTGGGGCGAGTTCCAACTCTTGGGAACTGGGGGCGAGATCCTACACCTGGGAACTGGAGAGCGAGCTCCTACTCCTGGGAACTGGAGAGCGAGCTCCTACTCCTGGGAACTGGAGA
>JAAFCE010004209.1:22233825-22265511 GCA_013389805.1 Trigoniulus corallinus | reverse complement strand
GAGAAGGGAGAAAGAGAGGAGAGAGAGAAGGGAGAAAGAGAGGAGAGAGAAGGGAGAAAGAGAGGAGAGAGAGAAGGGAGAAAGAGAGGAGAGAGAGAGAAGGGAGAGAGAGAGGAGAGAGAGAGGAGAGAGAGAGAGAGGAGAGAGAGAGGAGAGAGAGAGAGAGGAGAGAGAGAGGAGAGAGAGAGAAGGGAGAGAGAGAGGAGAGAGAGAGGAGAGAGAGAGAGAGGAGAAAGAGAGGAGAGAGAGAGAAGGGAGAAAGAGAGGAGAGAGAGAGAGAAGGGAGAAAGAGAGGAGAGAGAGAAGGGAGAAAGATAGGAGAGAGAAGGGAGGAGGGGGAGATGAGAGAAAAGGGAGATGGGGAGACAGAAGAGAAAACTGGGAGAGAGAAAGATAAAGAGCAGAGAGACGAGAGAAAGGAAGAGGAGGAGAGAGGGAGGTGAGAGAAAGGGAGAGAGGAACAAAAAAGAAAAGATGGAGAAGAGAGACAATGATAGAGTCCCAAGTGCGCCTTTCGTTGAACACGAAGTAAACCCACTGCGTTACCGTGTGGTGTTTACGATGTCAACTGCACATAAAAGAACCTTTACTGCATGGAACGTGTAGTTCGGAGGACAATCATCGCTACGAATCAAAATAATCCCAACAGATCGCTCACGTGGGACGCAGTGGGACAAAAATAGGTTCCACACTTTGTCATAGGCGGCAAAAGAGCACATGTTAATAACCTTTTGTTTTTGGCCGCAGTCCGCCTTAAACTGCTTTTGTTGGCCCGTGTTCATATAGGCATCCTTGCCGTAAAAGAAAATGTATGTGATATGCCGCAAGGGAGCGGCTTATTGTGTTGGCCACGCCAGTTGTCGCTTGACCACTAAGCAACGCAACCCCAGCTAGCCGTAATACGGGTGGCCGGTCGGGAAAACTCGGTACTGCTAATGCCCAATAATCGTCGCATTAGTTGAAGGGCTAGGGCCTTAAGGGGGCAAGGCCCTTAGGACCTTGTAGTTGAAGGGCCCTAAAACACCAACGAAACGAAAAAAGGCGGGATCCCACCTCCAGCGCCGTATCGAGGGCGTGGCGAAGAAGGCTTTTGTTGTTGTTTTAGGTCCCATCAAACTACAAGGTCATTAGAGACCCATCCATTGCATAGTTCTAATGCATAGACTGCACAGACACTACACTAATGCGACGATTTTTGGGTATTAGCAGTACCTAGTTTTCCCGAGCGACCACCCATGTCAGTACTAGCTGGGGTTGCGCTGCTTAACTTCACTGATCAGACGAGAACTGGCGTGTCCAACGCAACTCGCCGCTCCCACGCGAAGAAAGCAGCCGCCACAGGCGCAACTGGGTTTGGGGCGCAAAATGTTTGTTTTTTGTCATTATTGGGTTACGGGCAAGCGAAAGTTAGACACTTGCCACAGGCCCTTCATACCCCCGTTACGGCACTGCTGACCTCTGCAATTCATTATACTTAGGAAAAGGAAGTGCATGAAATGTTGCGTTTGCTGGCTAGCACTTAAGTGAGTAGTATTTTGTGAATTTTCCATTCTCGCTCTCTCTCCACCAATCAGCATTCAGCAATCAGTCGTTATTCTACAACGGTGCGATTCGCAGAGGCTCGCGGCTGGTGTCGCATTCAGTCGTCGGCGTTGATCCGTGATGGATCTGTGTTGTTTAACGTGTTGTTATCGTGCCGATTTTCGTGTCGGTTGGCCGCGTGGATTGCTGTCCAGCCCCGCGAGACTTTTTTCATCGTTTTCAATGCCGATATAGGATGTTTGTTTTCTCTTGAGTGGTTTTTTATGTGTCACCTTATTTTGAAATTGCAACAAAGTTTTCTTACGTGTGTTCTTCTCGAAAAGAAGTGGAATAAGTTATACGTAATATGTGTGTCTGTGGTTACCCATTTACATTAATTAGCAGGTGTCATCGCGTTGACCCTCTGTGTTTTCATCATTTGATGGTAAATGGTTTTTTCGTTAGTAATTTTCTGAGGATTTTTATGATTGATGATGATAATAATAATTTCTGAAACGAACATGGGTTTGAAATAGTTTAATTAGAAATTGACGAATGAAAATTTGGCGACATATTGAGAACCAGTCTTCGTAAGTCTCCTTTAATGGTGTCTATAAAAAAAGTTTTTCGGTAACTTTTCTTGATGTGATTTTGATAAAGAAATTGCTGTCTAAGATGTTGGTAGTCTATAAAAATTTGAACAGAAAAATGACGAGGGGGGATTTTTCGACACATTTTAAAAAAGGCAATGAAATTCTTCGCTCGCCCCCGTTACCTCCGGAGTCCATTTGTATTTCAAATGATGTGCATCCAAGGCTATCGCCTTTGGAGAGGTTTTTACCTCGGAAAAACTGCTTCGGGAACCGTGTTTTAATTTAATGGACTTGGAAACACAGGACCAAATGATGAAATTGTACGAAAACAGGATATATTTTCGGTATATTTGACCATTTTTTGTTGGTTGTCGTCCTGCGAGAAACATGGCAGGAGGCTCGGTTAAGATGCTCGGCAACTTCCGCCAAAAAATGTCTCTTCTTCCTCGTCCTGAAAATGATAAATGAAATCTTAGGTAGTCATAAATTAATTTTTTTTGTCGTGACATTGTTGGAGGGATCCGCTGGATTGACACTGACAATAATTATTCTCTAACGAACGTCTTAAATTGATTAAAAATCCCTTTTTGTTTTAGTAATGTCTACCCCCAACCGGAAATGAACGAACGTAGGTCTGAATATGGAGAACAAAAAATGGCTAATTGGATTTAGCAGCTGGTTTACTTTCTTGAAATTAATTCAGTGTAGTTTGATAGATTATAGTAGAAATGATTTTCATTCGTCAAATGGATATTAAAAAGAAGTGTTTGTGTGGGAGATGCCGAATTTAGAAGTTCAAATAGGACGGGAGGGAGATTTTTCCGGTTCATTATAAATTGGCGTAGTTGAAATGGGGGTCTTTTTTTATTATTATTATTGCTAAGCGCACCTGTTGAAGAATTTATTTTTTCCCCCCTTCTTCTTCTTCTGTTTAGGACTAGATTGATGACATAATGTCAGTTGTAATGTTGTAGTGTGTTTTTATTTCGGATGGTTGTTCCCTGTGACCCTCGATGGTCAGCAGAAAGGTCACTGTATCTTGTAGTGCAGTCGGTTGCCGTTGAACCTGTCTTCTCTACTCGCTTCCGTAACTCGGAAGTTGAAGCGAGTTCTTCTCATTTCCCAAATTGAAACATTTGAATTAAAAGTTTAAAATAGAGTGGAACCTCTCTAATTGGCACACCTGTGGCACCTGGCCAAAGTGTAGCCATGAGAAGATTGTACCCATAAGTGGTGGGGCAGTGGTGGCGAACCTTTTTTTTTTTGAAGACGGTCGCAATAACACGAAAAAAACAAAGCAAAAAGTTGTCCGCGGGTCAGGTGCAAACACTATCTAATTTCATGAATAAAAATAAATTATTATTAATAATGAATAAAGTTTATTAAAGTTGCAAATAGAGACCATCAACATCATCTGTGCAGTTCAGTTGCGTTGGACACACCAGTTCTCGTCTGATCACTGAAGTTAAGCAACGCAAGCCCAGTTAGTACTGACATGGGTGGTCGCTCGGGAAAGCTGGGTACTGCTAATACCCAATAATCGTCGCATTAGTGTAGTGTCTGTGCAGTATATGCATTAGAACTATACAGTGGACGGGTCTCTAATGACCTTGTAGTTGACGGGACCTTAAACTCCAACAAACAACAAGTTGCACAACCTTTATGGCAGACATGCCATCATCCTGGGTGTGCACAAATTGTTTCTTATGATTCATAAGCAGGGCAAGACAGGGGTCTTTATGTGGGTCCCGGGGCATGTCGGCATTTATGTTCCACGAGAGGGCGGATGCCGATGCACATCAGGTGGCCCACCTGCCAGAGGACACCGGCATTGCTGTTCCCTTCTCCGATGCCCTTCTCATGGTGTGGCAGGCCTCCCATGGCCAATGGCGGTCCCAGTGGTTTACGGATGGACTTTGGCGGTATGAGGGGTGTACCGATATGAGGGGTGTACCCATAGAGAGGTTTTCCTGTAGAAACAAATTCGACCTTACTTAGCTCTGTCAGTATTATTATTATTATCATCATCATCTTCCTGATAAGTAAATTAATGATTTGTTTTTCTTGATTAGCATTTAATCTCACAGCCATCTGCTTTCTTGCCGCCATGTTTCTGCATTGATGTTTTTTGAAACTTTTCAGCAAACATATTCGGGGTGTGGATAACTTCCTAATTTATATAATAATACGTCGATGATGGAATATATTCTGCCATCTATACTTTCAAGATTGATCGAAGTTCGGTTCTATGTATCTCGCGCTGCCGTGAATTTGAGTAAATGCCGAAACACGACTGGGTTGTTACTTACCTTGCTCTTTGCAAGCCCAAATTTTTAGATTTTTCCTTCCTAGCAATCGATCTCATCAAAGTGAAATAATTTACTGGTTTCAAGAGCTTCAGAACAAATTCAACTTATTTCCTGCATATTATCTCTATACATACACACGCGCACAGATTCCAGAAACAGGATAGAGGCACTTTTTTGGTTATTATTTGTGCTAACTAACTGCCGGATGTGTACTACATATCTGCTCGGTTGTTATCTTCCGTGACTGTTTTTCATTGTGTCTTGACGAACTCGGCCTCATCAACATGCCTATCAAAAGGAATGTGGCTACACCGTCTTCCCACCCTCAGTGGTATAATGGTAAGGAATTGAGTTTGTTTCTTATTTTGAAATGGAGAATTTATCGATGTTTAATGGCCGTTTTTTTTTTGGTGGCGAGACTATAGAGGTGGCTCTATTATCCACTCTGTGACCGACTGAAGTTGTAATGTTTTTCCTACTGTAAGATGATGACTGTTATCTGGTGAAATCTTGTCATTTTTATCTGTGTATGTATGCCTTCGGTTGTGAGTTATTTATCGTCGCGGTGATAAGGCCGATGTAGGATTGAGAAGTTCACAAACATGGTTTGTTACTTGACTTGAAAGCTCGTGATCGTTGTGATGATGGTGGTGATTCTTTACACGGTGTCTATTAACGCTATGCTAGTGCACTGTTTTCCTCTGGATAAGCGATTCTCAACCACTGTGCCCCAAGATTTCTTAACCTTCCGTCCACAAGGTGACGATTTCTGGCACACACTACAAGGTGGGGTCTGTCATTACCCCAAAAAGACTTTTTGATTTTCAAGGCTTAAATATTCCGATTAAGGGCATTATTATGGATATTGAATTAAATACCACCCATATAAAGCTTTAGCGATGAAAATAATTGGGAACATGCTGTAAAAATTCTATATTACCCAAGAAGACAAGACATCGTCATCACCATACCCTTATCCCACCTATGACAGGGTCGGATCTGCAGGGTCTAGTCCTCCACTCCTGCCTATCTCCCACCAGGTCCCTATCCACCCCAAAAACTACCATATCCTTATGGACATCCTGCTCCCATTTCTGCCTTAGTAACCAGTGTTTCTGACCAGCCAACCATGTTGGTACTAACTTGGGTTGCATTGCTTAACCAGAAATAAAATATGCTAATTACTTAGGAGACCTGCCAACTTCCCTAGAACAGGTACAGTACTCAAAGGTTGGTTAAAAGGTGCCGCCACTTCGAATACCCATACAAAGGCAACGTCAGACAGGTAGTGGAAGCGGTTCTACCTTCCTAGTAGGGACTAGATCAGGGGTGGCGAACCTATGACACGCCGAGCAATTTTGCTGTCACGTGGCATGTATATACGAGTAACCTCTATTTCCTTTTCTTGTAACAAATCTGAATAAGGGTACCCTACTATGTATTCCTGTAACAAATTATCTGGCACGTTAGTACGTCTAGAATCCGGGCAGTACTATGATCTATGGTCAATGGTACGACCAATTTTGGAGTATGGTAATCCAATTTGGTTTTCCTTCAGGCAGGGCTGATCTTGGGAGGTTGAAAGGATACAAACGCGGGCAGCAAAAATTGAACTCCACAGGTTTTCTCGCAGGGAGAAGGTGTCTGACATGATTAGGGAATTGGGGTGGGACATCTAAGCCAGTAGCGTATATCTCACAGCATTAGTCTTTTTATCAGACTGCTGGGGTGCAATGGACGTCTGGTTGGAGGTGTGGCCCTGGCCCTCATACTTTTGTTTTACCATGGACCATTCGGCAGTGGAATAGCCTTGGAGAGGATAAAGTGGAGGGATTCCTCAAAGGAAAGTCCGCCATTGCTAGTATTGTGTGTGTGTGTGGGGGGGGGGGGGGCACAAGAATTATAGCTTATGGTTCTAGAAGTTTTATGGTCTCTCCCGCCATATTGGCGAAATAAGGCTGCTTGCGGTGTAGCGAATTAGAATTCGAACGACTGGTATAGGGCAGTGGTTCTCAAAGTTTGTTTCTTTGGTGTTTTAGGGCCCTGCAGCTACAACGTCGTTGGAGACCACCCGTCCACGGCGTCATACTAATGCAGAGTCTGCACAGACACTATACTGTTGCGACGATTTTGGGTATTAGCAACACCCAGTGTTCCCAAGCGGTCACCCATGCTAGTACTAGCTGGGGTCTCAAAATGAGACCTTGGTTGTCGGCCTCAAGTTGTTCCTAATGCCTGTTAGGAAACTGATTTCTTCTTCTAGAATCGAGGAGAAGATGATAGAAAATAGGTTGAGGTGACATGGGCAGGTGATGCGAAGGGAGGAGGAGAAGGCGCCTATTCGGTATATTATGGCAGTGCTCCGCAACCTTTTCTCAACCTACGGCACACCAAAGTTCTTCCTCAAATTCCGTGGCTCATCAAAAGCTGTATCAGCTCAAGGCACACCGGTTGCGGAACACTGCATTATGGGACTGCAGGTGGTTGGCGGCATCAGGAGGAGGGGGAGATCAAAGAGGACGTGGGAGCAGGTTGTGAGGAGGGACATGGTTGCGTGCGGGGTAGATGAGACCCTGGTGGGGGATAGACGGGAGTGGAGGATTAGAACCCACAGACCCGACCCTGCCATAGGCTGGATAAGGGTGTGATGATAAGTTGTGGAACCTTGGATGATTGCTTATTACCTTTATAGTAATATAATAACATCTTAAAATAAGCATTGTAGATATGCACGAAACTTTAAAAAAGTCTAAACACGAGGATTACTGTGTATGAAATTACAGGTAGTTGAAACTAATTTGATTGCATCTGCGCTCAAGAAAGTTGATGGGGTAGGTACTAAGTGGTAAAGAAAGGAAACAAGAAAACGGGAGAGAGGTAATTATAATTTCTAAATGCCCAAATCAAGAAAAGACACCAAGTTAGAGTTGAAGACTGCCTTGAGTAGAGGCTATTGTGTTATTGACGCTCTTCTACCATACATCTCATGTTTCGCACACAACATTGCCAGTTTTCCTGTTCTGGAACCGAATTTCTATTCGGATACTGGTGCAATTTTTAGGCAGGTTTGTTCGTTAACAAAATTTGTCTATCGACTACAGAGGTTCCACTTGAAGTGCACGTACCTTCGAAGCAGAAGTTGAAAGATTTCACCATCACTTATTGAAGATGTAAGGTGGAAGTGCATACTTCCAAAATGAGGTAGTGTGGTTGATTACGACTACTTAAATGAGGTGTTTGGTTGTTTTTTTGGGAATATCCTAAATTTCGAGACTTTCTTATCCATATTGATTCGACCCGTCTCGGTGGCTCCACAGGTGTCGTGCTTGATTTACTGCACCAGTGGTTCTAATTTCGATACTGGATCGAGGTGGGTTGGCTTCTTACGGAGGAGAGTTACAGGCCCCGAGTGCGCCTTTCTTCAGTTGAGGGAGCGGCCAATTGCGTTGGACACACCAGTTCTCGTCTGATCACTAAAGTTAAGCAGAGCAACCCCAGCTAGTACTGACGTAGGTGGCCGCTTAAGAAAACTGGGTACTGCAAATACCCAAAAAATTGTCGCATTAGTGTAGTGTCTGAGCAGTCTCTGCATAAGAACTACGCTGTGGACGGGACTCTAATGACCTTGTAGTTGAAGGGCCCTAAAACACCAACAAACAACGAACAATCCTTCAGTTGAGAAGTGAAACCGAAGTCCCGTGTGATGTACCATGGTCTCTGCCCGTGGGAGGATAGGAGCCCGGTTTAGGAGTGGTGTAGGAGCTCGCCAGTAGACCTACGGTAAATAAGCATATGGGTAGCAGCCTTGCTGTATTGCGTTGGGCACACCAGTTCTCGTCTGATCACTGAAGTTAAGCAATGCAACCCCAGCTAGTACTAGCACGGGTGCCGCTTGGGGACACTGGGTACTGGTAATACCCTAATCGCCGTAATGGCGTAATGTCTGTGCAGGGCCGTAAAACACCAACGAGCGGAAAACCAATCCTTTCAGAGGGATCAGATGGGTACCCGACCCAGCCATAGGCGGAAAGAGGGGTAAGGGTTACTGTTAACTGTATTGATTGTTTAAGGCAAGTGTTGTTAACGCAACAACAGTCTTCTACCGTGGAGACAGGCAAGTGGAGTTCTGTGTGATAGGGACGTATCTGTGCGTTGGGTAGTGAAGAAGAGCGAAATAAATCGAATGCAAATGCCCGAGATGCGAATGCTGGGGTACATGATCCTGGGGGTGGTGGACATGGCGGAACGAATTGAGGGAGAGAGTAGGTTGAGGTGGTATGGACACGTAATGAGAAGAGGGGAGGAGGAGCTCGTTAGGTGCATTTCGGGAATGCAGGTTGTTGGACGCACCCGGGGCAGGGGGGACAGAAGCAGACGTGGGAGCAGGTTGTCCATAGGGATATGGTAGTGTGTGGGGTGGGTAGGGATCTGGTGGGGGATAAGGGTTTGATGATGATGATTAATTGAAGTCATCTCTTATTGGGCCAATGAAATGGGAACATTAACGCAAATCGAAATATTGGGCACTAATAAGCACAAGGCAGTATAGTACTCGATAGTACCCCGTTGAATTATCTGCCGGAATCGCAATAAATGTCCTGGACGTAACCTGTTAATTTTGGTAAAAGGTAATAAGTAACCTGTGCATAATTCTAAAAAGAAATTTCCGGTTATACAATCTATTACTGGTTTTTTTTCGTATGCACTTATTATAGCATTGATGTGAAAACAAGTTTGAGAACAATTTTGATTGGCCCTTTAGTGTTCCTATGTGGCTATTCATTCAGTTGTCACAAGGACCTGCCACTTGATCAAATAAAGTGATCAGCCTTCGTCATCAGGACTTGATTTGGTTGGGATGTGTCAGCATTTCTTTCGCTTTTATTGTAGTCGACTGCTGACCTAGCAGCACCAGTCAAATTTTTTTTTCGCACAGACATCGGATTTTCACTTCACTAACCCTCCACGGTGGTGCAGAAGGTAACCGTTCTTGATCTCTTGGTTACGGGATTGGTGTTTACTTAATCGTTACTCTAACCAATATTTGTTGTCACAGGCTGCGGGTTTTACCTTAGGGTCGTTTCTGCAAGGCGGAGGTTCCAGCTGAATGTAAAGGGAACGAAATTCATTCATCCTTGGCAGTTATTATGGGTGTAATGTCACGCTTGGGAAGAAACTCCTCAATTTGTGCTGACTCCTCAACTGCCCCGGGAAGGGCAGTTCGACAAATATGGAATTTATGGAGTTTTCAAGTTTTTCATGGACCTCCTGGGAGCTGCCGGACTGAGGAGCGACTGTATTGCTTTGGACGCAGCGGTTCTCGTGTGAACCCTGAAGTTAATGCCTAGTTCCGTATCACCACACTAAAGCTCTAATCGCGTCGACGCTGATGACATTTTGATGACATCTTGTGTTATGCCTAGTTCCGTATCACCACAGTTAGGCAAGGCGCAAAATGAGACGCAGGGTGTAGCAGCCCTGCGAAATTCTGCTAGCAGGCAATCACCGCACATTGAATGGTAGTTTTCACCATACTGGTTTGAAATTTGCATCTACTTAGCACCGCTTTTTGTTATTGTCACGCCAACTTCACGCAGGATACTGCGGCATTGGCACTGCGCTCCGCAGGGTCACGTGGCGCAGGCACTGAGTCACGTCACCCTGCGACTTCACATGCGCAACCACATACTATCATGTGTGCCACAGAAATTTATAGTAAGTCACCCTGAGGAGACTGCGGCTCATTTTGCGCTGGGCCTTAAGCGTTAATCACGTCGACGCTGTCGACATTTCGATGACGTTTTGTGCAAGTGCTTTAGAAAGGAGCGTCAGCGCAATTTGAGTTGACCATCTGTCAACTCAAATAACGTCACGCATAGCTACTCCGCGGCGCCCGAAGTAGCGTTGTGACGTCACCACTTTTTGTGCCGTGTCGTCTGATTCAACGCTAATAGTGTTAGCACGTGATATACAGAACCAGGCATTAGCGCTTTATGAAGGAGCGCCAACGCAATTCCTTAAATGTAGCGCTTTTTTTTTGGAGTGACGTCACGCCGCCGTCATGTCTCAGTTTATCCTCCGCGATTTTCCAAGCAGACAGCTCAACCGCCAGCCAATCAGAATCTAGCAGGACTTGCGCGACGCTATTTGAGGTGACTACCAGTCAACTCTGCCTTTCCATGGCGTAACTACTCTGCGACGCTTGTAGTAGCGCTGTGACGTCACTGCGTTTTGTGCAGTGTTGTCTGATTCGACACTAACAGCGTTAGCGCACCGTTGTACGGAACTAAGCATAAGAAGCGAAACTCCAGCTAGTACTAGCACGGATGACCGCTTGAGAGCACTGGGTTCTGCTAATACCCAAAATCGTCGTAACGCAGTGGACGGGGATCTAATGACTACTGTAGTTCACCATCATCATACCCTGATCCCGCCTGTGGTAGGGTCGGGTCTGCGGGTTCTAACCCTCCACTCTCGCCTATCTCTCACCATGTCCCCGTCCATCCCACACATAAACTACGCAATCCCAGCTAGTACTGACATAGGTGGACGCTTGGCGAAAACTGGGTGCTGCTAATAGCCAAAAATCGTTGCATTAGTGTAGTGTCTGTGCAATCTCTGTATTAAAACTACACAGTGGGTGGCACTATTGTAGTTGAAGGGCCCTGAAACCCCAACGAATAACAAACAGTTCTTTTGATAGGACTGCCCTGACTTGGGGTATCCCAGCCAGGCTTGAGGAACCCGCAGGAATATTGGACGGATTGTCTGTGGGGGATGCCAGCCTCCTGTAGTTGAAGGATGCTAAAACACCAACGAAACGAAATCTTCGACGTGGCTTTCAACTAGTGCGAACAGTTCAGGGCATCTGTTGAGGGCAGTTCGTGAAATGTGGAATATTGGATTTGTTAAAGTTTTTCACTGGAACTTTCCTGTTTTTGTCTGTGTGACTCACGTTAGGCATGAAGTTTGTTTCTAGCATTTTAGGCTTGTTCTCTTCATGGAATTTCTTGCCAATGTCTGATATCCTCGTAGCCCCCCCCCCCTCGGTAGTTGACGATATTGGAGTGAAGGTTGACTGAATTTCTCTCCATTTAAATTGCCGATTAATGAAATGACCATAAGCCAAGGATTTAGGCTCGTCCCACGCCAGGTTTCTTATCTGCTTTCCCGGCGTTATCTATGCCTAATAAAATACGATACTAAATGTCATTTGGGATTTCCTTGACATTTTCGTCGTATTTCAATCCTCACCGCTGGTGAATATGAAGCAAGAACAGCGCCATTTAATCGAGGTGTTATCAGGAACAATTCCGATTATTTAGAAATCGCTGTCAGGTGTTGATGGATCAGCCTGGATCTAGGCGGGTTGACTTCTTTCGGTTTAGAGGGGGGAGACCGAAGCATACTTGGGAGCACGTGGTCCGTAAAGACATGGCTGTGTGTGGGGTGGACGGTGACATTTTGGGTTATCGACGTGAGTGGAGGGCTAGAACCCGCAGACCCGACCCTGCCACAGGTGGGATAAGGGTGTGATGATGATGATGATAGATGGGTACCCGACCCTGCCATAGGCGGGATAAGGGTTAGAAGTTGTTGTCAGGTGTTGAGTAGGACTTTTATGCTTTCTACAGTGTACAGTTTCATCATCATTATCATCTCACCCTTCTCCCTCCTGAGGCAGGGTCGGGTCTGTGGGTTCTAATCCTCCATTCCCGCCTATTTCCCACCAAGTCCCCCTCCACCCCACACACCTCCATGTCCCTTTGCACCACCTGCTCCCACGTCCGCTTCGGTCTTCCTCTATCTCTGATGCCCCCAACCACCTGCAGTCCCATAATTTACCTAATAAGCTCCTCCTCTCCCCTTCGCATCACATGCCCATACCACCGCAACCGGTTCCCCCTCATCTGTTCTGCAATGTCTCCCACCCCAAGCTACTTCTTAACGTAATCGTTTCTAATTCTGTCCAATCGCGTCTACCCACTCATGTAGCGCAGCATTCGCATCTCGGCCACTTGCATTTGCCGTTCATGGTTCTTCCTAACTGCCCAACACTCTGACCCATACAGCATAGCTGGCCTAACGGCGGTTCTGTAGACCTTACCCTTCAACTTTATTGGGACCCGGCGGTCACACAGGACCCCACTTGCCTGCCTCCATTTCAGCCACCCTGCATTAATTCTATGGGTCACATCAGAATCTATTTCCCCCTACAGTGTACAGTTTGTCTGACTATATATGTACAGGTAAGTAAGTGTGGGTGTAGGAGAGAAAATCAGAGGCTATTGTGTAAGTTTGGTCACCTACAGTCTCTCGCCCTCCTTAGGTTTTTTTTTTGTGTGTTACCTCTCTTAGGTTGCCCCCGCGTTTTTTTCTGTTCTACCTGCACCAGGAGTTTCTCATGTTTGTAGTAAACTTTTTCTGATTAGATTGTCATGCGAGAAAGAGATTCAGTCAACCAACATAACAGGTACATGTGCTGATAAGTGGCTCGTCCTCACCCCTCTTCTAGTTCACACCCCGATGTACCAAAATGAAATCGACTTGTTGAAGGTGCTAAGAAAGAAGTTTTTTTTTTGGTTGTTTGGCGTGGGATTGGAAGCAAGGTGATAGTACTGTGTTTATTTTTTATTTTACCTGTAGGGTATTTATCAGGCGTCTTGTGGCCATTAGGGAGAAGGAGAGGGATGATAATGGAATCCTGCAGCAAGAGGGACCCTTGGTGGTGGGCTTGGCAATTCAGAAAAGATGGGTATTACGCATTCAGAAAGGTACCCAAAGTTAATGACAGAGTCGTTACATTCTTGGAATACCGATCTACGAGTATAGCCACCCATAAAATTAGGTCTTGAGCACCCGTGGGGTGGTTTCCCCAGGTCTGAAGAAAGGACCATTTTCACTTGTTGCCATTGAGCTCTTCATTCCAATTCGATATTTTTTACTTTTGTTGTTTTTTTTGGTGATGTTTTTACTCTTACCTCGTGGTGCGATAAAAAAGTAGTTGATGAGGTCATCTTCTACCCTCTATCCCAATTCAGTTTTTGTTGTTTTCCCCCCTTTCCTTTGAACACGACCCTGTCTGCCTGAGGGTGCCAACTATTTAAAGGTTGTACCGGGCTGTAAGGAGACCACACTTGAATTGATGGCAATTGTTGTCGTTCCTTTGCACCACTTTGTCACCATTTCAAATCCACTGTCTAGCTTCTTGTCTCTTTATTTTGGTTGTTTACCCTATTGGTACTAATTAGAGTCTTCCTTTTGATTAAGAAACTGAATTTTAAATTTGGGAATATTCATTGATTATGCACTTGAAAGCTGTCGCTCGACAACTACGCCAGTAGTTCTAGGTTCGATATTGACCGTGGAGGGTCGGCTTCTTTCGGGCGAGAGAGAAGCTGCGAGTGCGCCTTCTTTCGGATGAGAAGTAAAACCGAGGTCCCGTGTGGGTGTACGATGGCACTTGCACGTAAAAGAACCCTCTCTACTACGCAACGGGTAGATTGAGGCAAAATTTCCAGGTGTAGGAGCTCGCCCCCCCCTGGCGTCGGTAGCATTCCCCAACGAACACTAGACCGACGATAAATAAGCGTAGGGGTGCAGCCTTGGCCGGCAACCGGCTGTAGAAAAAACTATGACCAATATATCACCCTGTGTCCATTCAGAAGGACAAATGGGTACCCGACCCTGCCATAGGCGGGAAATGGGTTAGGTGTTGCTTTTTTATGCACTTAAAGCTGTAAAAGGGCTTCTATGGACGAACTTGAAGTTTGGCTTCATCAGAAACGTAGGTAGCAGGGGTGCATCCAGGGGAGAGCAATGCAGCAATTGCTCTGCCCCTCAGTGCCTCGATGGGGCGCATCTGTGAGACATTTTTGGATTCTTATCCCCATTTCTCTACTGCAAGTCCAACAGTTGCAGTCCAATCTGTAGTTGGCTAAACCACTGAAGATGGGACATTGTCTAAGGCGCCTAAAGGACCTATTGTAATTGATAACTAGAATTATACTAAGGGGGTTTGAATATTGTAAAATGTTTGGGGCGCACTTTTTTGAAGTGCTCCCCCCCCTGTGATCCGCCTTTGGTAGGTAGGGTGTCAGACTACTGCGTGGATTGGCTTCTTTCGGGTAAGAGAGATGCCCCGAGTGCACCTGCCTTCAGAGGAGAAGTAAAACCGAGGTCCCGTGTGATGCACGACGGTATCCGCCAGGCAAAGAACCCTCTCTACTATGCAACGGTAGATGAGGTAATATTTCCAGGTGTAGGAGGTAGCCCTCCCCCCCCCCGGCGTCGGTGGAGCTCCCCAGTAGGCCGACGATAAATAAGCACAGGGGTTGCAGCTTTCGTCGGCAGCGGGCTGTGAAAAATAACCGTCCAAAATATCACCCTTTTGTCCGTTCAGAGGGACAAGATGGGTACCTGACCCTGCCATGGAGGGAAGGGTTAGGAGGTGCATTTTTTGTACAACTTTGATGGTGAGTTGACATCTTTCAGGTGAGCCTTCGGATGACAAGTTAAGGTGAGGTTTGTACCATGTCACTTGCACGAAAAACAGCCCCGACATTTGCTGGTGGAGAGGGTGCCTCCTGGCTTCAGTGGATTTTTTTTGTGTTTTTGGTGTTTTAGGGCCCTTCAACTATAAAGGTCGTTAGAGCCCCATCCACTGCGTATTGTATATAATGCAGTGACTGCACAGACACTACGCTGATGCGACGATTATTGGGTATTAGCAGTACCCAGTTTTCCAAAGAAGCCACCCATGTTAGTATTTGCTTGGGGTTACGTTGCTTAACTTCGATGATCAGGCGAGAACTTGGGGTGTGTCCAACGCGGTAAGCCGTTCCCTGGCTTTGGTGGAGAAAAAGTGCCCCCAACGAATGAAAACGCACCTTTAGACTTTTTAAACATGATGTTCAGCAGATCGCCCATGTGTCCCAGTGGGACATAAATGGGTACCCCACCCTGCCATAGGCGGGAAGGGGCTCGTAGTTGCTTGCTGCTTTTTTGGTAGAAGTGACTGATGGGGCTATTCATTTCTTTTTGTTGTTTGTTGGAGTTTAAGGTCCCGTCAACTACGAGGTCATTAGAGACCCGTCCACTGTATAGTTCTAATGCATATACTGCACAGACACTACACTAATGCGACGATTATTGGGTATTAGCAGTACCCAGCTTTCCCAAACGACCACCCATGTCAGTACTAACTGGGCTTGCGTTGCTTAACTTCAGTGATCAGACGAGAACTGGTGTGTCCAACGCAACTCGCCGCTCCTATGGGCTATTCATGGCGTTGGTCAAATCGCATTGGTAATTCGACTCCTGTTAAGATGAGCTCATGAGATGATTGCTACATCACCAATAATTTAAAATCTTCACTATTAATGTCAGTTTTTTTATTCCTGACCTTGATTGTTTTTAGGAACCCCGTGCTCTCGATTAGACGCAGACTTTGCCCTCCCAAAAAAATGTCAAGTGCCAAACTCGATACATAAATATACAGTTTCATTACATAAGCATAAATTCGCACTCGACAGTCTCCCTGAACGTCGATCGGATAATCACACATTTTTTTTGGCCACTATCATCATAATCGTGTGGGCCTCTTAGTGGTATATCCGCCCCCGTTCCTCCTTTTTAGAGGGACTTTCATGTCAACAATTTTTTTCAGGCCACCCCAATTTTCCTCAATTTTTCTGCACAGCTCAAAAGCAACTAAGCAACGACTAACCCTTCTTCCTCCTATGAACCCACGCAGGATCTGTTGGCCGGTATTCTTTTACGCAGCCGGCTGCCGACCAAAGTTGCAACCCGTGGGCCAACTGTTCGTTGGAACACCCCACCGAGCTCCTCCACCTGGGAATTTTGCCTCATCTGCCGGTTGCTTAGTGGAGATGGTTCTTTTACGTGCAAAAGCCATCGTACACCGCACGGGGCTACTGTTTTATTTATCATTTCGTTGGTGTTTTAGGGCCCTTCAACTACAAAGGTCACTAGAAGACCCATGCAGTGCGTAGTCCTAATGCAGAGTCTTCACCAACACTAAGCTTTTACGACGATTTTGGATATTAGCAGTACCCAGTGTTCCCAAGAGGTCACGCATTCTAGTGCTGTCTGGGGTTGCGTTGGACACTCCAGTTCTAGTCTTTCCACTGAAGTGAAAGGAACCCAATCCCAACTAGTACCGACATGGGTAACCGCGTGGGTACCGCTAATGCCCAAAAATCTTCGCATTAGTGTAGTGTCGTTGCAGTCTTTCTGCATTAGAACTACGCAGTGGACGGGACTCTAATGACCGTGAAGTTAAAGGGCTCTAAAACACCAACGAACCAAAAAATGGGTTTGCGTTGCTTAACTTCAGTGATCAGACGAGAACTGGTGTGTCCAAACGCAATATCCGCTCCTCCTACCTTTCTCTCGCACCCGAAAAAAAGCCAACCCACCTCGATCCAGTTTCTCATCTAGCACAACAGACGTGTTCATCGGGCACTCTACCTCCTGCAAGACAGCCCCCCGCGGATTTAATGGATGATGACCATTCCAAATGTTGCTGATTTTAAAACCGGCCTATAGTTTGTGTTATTTTGACCCCCGCGGTCGGGGATGGGGTGGCGAACTCTTACACCTGAAAATTTGCCTGTTAACACGTTGTATGTAGAAAAGGTTCGTTTAGGTGGAGTTTGACATCGCACACACCATATGGCACTGTGGATTTTCAAGTGATGGAGGGCGTGCTGGGGACCTGTCTTTTGTCCGAAAGAAGCTGCCCACCTCGATCACTATCAAACCGGAACCACTGCTCATCCTGCACTAGGAGAGAAAGGGGTTAGTGATATGCCCATTTGAATGTCAGCTCACCAACTATAACAGTTCTGTTCAGTTCTGTGTTGCACAAGGACACCAGGCAAATAGTTCACCCGAAACCGTTCAAAGACTGAATCCGTAACCCCTTTTTTTTCGTTTCGTTGGTGTTTACGGGCCCTTCAACTTTAACGGTCATTAGAGCGCTGTCCACTGCCGAGTCTGCAGGGAGCGGCAAATTGCGTTCGACACACCAATTCTCATCTCATCACTGATGTTAAGCAACGCAATCCCAGTTAGAACTGACGTGAGTGGCCGCGTGGGAAAACTGGGTACTGCTGATACCCAAAAATCGTCCTAACAACGTAGTGTCTGTGCAGTCCCTGCATCAGAATTACACCGTGGCCGGGGCACTAATGACCTTGTAGTTGAAGGGCCCTAAAACACCAACAAGCAGTCTGCGCAGACACTACGTTGTTAGGACGATTTTTGAGTATCAGCAGTACCCAGTGTTCGCAAGCGGTCACCCATGCTAGTACTAGCTGGGGTTGCGTTGCTGAACTTCCGTGATCAGGGGAGCGGCTGTATTGCATTAGACACCAGTTCTCGTCACATCACTGATGTTAAGTAACGTAGCCCCAGGAGGTACCAGTCTAGGTGAGTGCTCGGGCACACTGAGTAGGCCTACTGCTAATATTCAAATTGCCGTAACAGAGTAGTGTCTGTGCTGGCTCTAAGGACAATTGTAGTTGAAGGACCCTAAGACACCAATAAAACAAATCGGTGATCAGACGAGAACTGGCGTGTCCAACGCAATGCCGCTGCTTGACACCGTAGGCCCGTGTGGCAGACGCGGTGTCACCACTGCACTGAAAAGACTCCTTTCTACGCGCTGGAAAATTACCTTCTAGCTTATTCCAGACAACGTAAATAACCGATTCTGCCATAGGCAAGAAAAGGGATTTAGGGATTATAGTTAAAAAAGAATGGGTAACCCGCCGCCCTGGTGAGGATGACGGAGTTTCGAGAACCCTTTCAACACTGAATATCAACGGAGAATGGACCAGGTGGAGAACAAACGGGCCCCTCTTAAAATTTGGGTCAAGTAACAGCATAGATGTGATGGTTATTTTGCCAAACCGCACATGGAAGTTAACTGTCAAGACTTGACCCTCTTTTGCATCCCATTTTTATGTGGGCGTGGTCACTTCCTCCCGTTTCTTTTCCTACCACCTATCACTTATTTTATGTAAATATTTAAACTAGCTTCCTCCATTTCCTCTTGTCCCCATGGATTCATGATCCACTTGAGTGCTGTTTTTGGCACCTCGTTGAAACCGATAACGACACTCAGAATAAACAAACTGGACTTCCGGGAACAGAATGTGTTGGGGAGAGGGCTGCCGACAACTTGCGGTCCTACTTGCAGGTTGTCACGAACACTCTCCACCCTTTTCCGCTTCCTGAAGGTATAAAAATCTGTAGGGCAGTAAATTTGGACAGTTGTCAAATTTGGAGCGTTTTATTTATATGTTGTTATCATGTAGGCTATGTCCGCTTAGTGGCCGCATACTGGACTAGTTTGCATGTTGAAACATTATTTCCGGGCTTTCCTCACTTCTCCCGGAACAGTCTACAGGCTTTGCCTCCCTGCTCGGGGATCATTGTCGGCAAGCTTTGTCTCCCTGCTCTTGAAACGTTGTCGACAAGCTTTGCCTCCCTGCTCCCGCAACATTATCTACTAGCTTTGACTCCCTTCTAGATTTGATGCTGAAACGAGGTGGATTGACTTTTTTCGGATAAGAGATGCCCCGAGATCGGCGAAATGCGTTGGACACAGAAGTTCTTGTCTGATTACTGAAGTTAAGCATCGCAACCCCAGCTAGTACTGACATGGGTGGCCGCTTGGGAAAACTGGGTGCCGCTGGTATCCAAAAATCGTAGCATTAGTGTAGTGTCTGTGAAGTTTCTGCATCAGAACTGCACAGTGGACGGGGCTCTAATGGGGAGCGGCGAGTTGTGTTGGACACACCAGTTCTCGTCTGATCACTGAAGTTAAGCAACGCAAGCCCAGTTAGTACTGACATGGGTGGTCGCTCGGGAAAGCTGGGTACTGCTAATACCCAATAATCGTCGCATTAGTCGCATTGACGGGACCTTAAACTCCAACAAACAAACAATCCAACAGACAGGAGCTCTAATGACCTTGTTGTTGAAGGGCCCTAAAACACCAACAAACAACCCTCTCTGCTATGCAACGGGTAGATGAGGCAATATTTCCAGGTGTCGGAGCTCGCCCCCTCCACTGACGTCGGTGGATAAGGGTTGCAACTTTGGTCGGCAGCCGCCTACTGAAAAAACACTGTCCAATATATCACCCTTGTGTCCATTCAGAAGGACAAGATGAGTACCCGACCCTTTGCTTTTGCTTTTGGTTGCCTTTGCTATGGCTGTAGGTTTAGGTTATCACGCTTCGGTGGCGCAATAGGTAGCGTGGATGAAATAGGAGAGATAAGGGTTGCTTACTCATGGATACAGAAGATATTCCAGGGAAATACCTTTCCAGCCCTATGAAACCGCGGAGGGCTCCCAGATAGAAAGTCATTACTCCTCCTACTACTTACCCCTTTTTCCGCCTATGCAGGGTCGGGTATTCATCTTGTGTACCCCTGAATGGACACAGGGGCGATATATTGGCCAGTGTTTTTCCACAGCCGGTTGCCGACCAAAGCTGCAACTCCTATTCTTATTAATTCCCCAACGAAATTAACACCGACGCGTCGGTGTGCTGTTCGTTGGGGAATTCCACCTACGCCTGGCGACGAGCTCCTTCACCTGAAAATTGTTACTTTATCTACCCGTTGTAAAGTTGAGAGGGTTATTTTAAGTGCAAATGCCATCGTGCACCACAGTTGACCTCGGTTTTACTTCTCACCCGAAAGAAGGCGCAGTCGCAGTCTCTCTCGCCCGAAAGAAGCCGGGAGCGACGAATTGCGTTGGACACACCAGTTTCCGTCAAACCCGAAGCGGGGGCGTAGTGGTTAGCTCACTCGGCAACTATGCCAGTAGTTCTAGGTTCGATACTGGATCGTGGTGGGTCGGCTTCTTTCCGGCGAGAGAGAAGCCGCGAGTGCGCCTTCTTTCGGATGAGAAGTAAAACCGAGGTCCCGTGTGGGTGTACGATGGCACTAGCACGTAAAAGAACCCTCTCTACTATGCAACGGGTAGAAGAGGCAAAATTTCCAGGTGTAGGAGCTCGCCCCCCCCCCTGGCGTCGGTAGCATTCCCCAACGAACACTAGACCGACGATAAATAAGCGTAGGGGTGCAGCTTTGGCCGGCAACCGGCTGCGGAAAAACTATGACCAATATATCACCCTGTGTCCATTCAGAGGGACAAATGGGTACCCGACCCTGCCATGGGCGGGAAAAGGGTTAGGAGTTGCTTTTACACCAGTTCTCGTCTGATCACTGAAGTTAAGCAGCGCAAACCCAGCTAGTACTGACATGGGTGGCCGCTTGGGAAAACTGGGTACTGCTAATACCCAAAAATCGTCACATTAGTGTAGTGTCTGTGCAGTGGACGGGGCTCTAATAACTTTGTAATTGAAGGGCCCTAAAACACCAACAGACAACCGAAAGAAGCCAACCCACCGCGGTCCAGTACCAAACCTGGAACTACTGACGCCGTTACCGAGCGTGCTAGCCAGTGCGCCACCGGGGCGGGTCGTAAAGAGTCATTACAGCAAATTGGGAAAAGATCGATGGCAGTCGACCTCATAAATTGAATAAATGGATGTCGCCCAAAGGCTCCCAGCAATTTACAGAGAGCTGACCTCAACAAGTTGACTGGCATAAAGAATTTTGGGGCGGTGACAGGCAGCAACAGCTGCATGTTGAAATCTCGTCAATGGTGCAGTAAATTCTTGACATCAGAAACGACTGCAATCGAGCAATCGAGGATTTGGAAATATGTCATCTCGCCCATTTCTGACAGTGATCTGTTTGAGGGCAGCCCTAATATGATCAAGTTGACGTTTAGTAGAACATCGTGGACACAGTTACCTCTTCATTTTGATTATGGATGAGCAGGTGACTACGGTTAGGGGAAGGTGTGCCACCCTAATGCATGTAAATTGAAAAGCCTGGAGACTGCCGCAAGAACAGGCATCCACTGGCTTTTAATTAGGGCGAAAATGGAAATGTTGGTTAAATACTCTCTGGGGACCAGTTGTGTTTTTGGTGTTTATGGGCCCTTCAACCACAAGGTCTTTTGAGCCCCGTCTACTGCGTAGTTTTAATGCAGGAACTGCACAGATACTTTTGGGTATTAGCGGTTCCCAGTTTTCCAAAGGGGCCACCCATGTTAGTGCTAGCTGGGGTTGCGTTGCCAAACTTCAGTGATCAGACGAGAACTGGTGTGTCCAACGCAACTCGCCGCTCCCTCTTTTATCCAAGTCTCTAATGCCTAGTTCCGTATCACCACACTTCAACGCTAATCACGTCGCCACTGATGACATTTTGATGACGTTTTGTGCTAGTGCGTTATGAAGGACCGCCAGCGCAATTCCTTAAGTGCAGCGCTTTATTTGGAGTCATCGCACGCCGCCGTCATGTCTTACATTATCCTCCGCCATTTTTCAAGCAGACAGTTCAACCGCCAGCCAATCAGAACGCAGCGTGACTGCTGGGCGACACCCCAAGTAGCAGTGTGACGTCACCATTTTTTTGTGCTGTGTCGTCTGATTCAACGGTAATAGCGTTAGCGCGTGGGTATACGGAACCAGGCATAAAACAGCCGCTCCCTACTTGGGGTCAAGGGGCGAACAAAGTGTTTCAATCCCGACCCGGTGGCGCATTGGGTAGCTTGCACGGTAACTGTATCACTGATTGTGGCGTTGGTTGGCGTCTTTCGTCCAGTTGCACGTAAAGGAACCCTCTCCACTATGCAACAGGTGGATGAGGGAAACTCCCCAAGTGAAGGAACAGACCCCCTGGCGTTGGTGGAGTTTTTCAACAAGCAGCAGACAGACGATAAGTAGGCATATGAATTTCAGCTTTGGTCGGCAGCCGGCTGCCGAAAAATACCGTCCGACAGATTTCCCATGCGTCCCATTGGGACAAAAGTGGGTTCCCGACCCTGAATAGGTGGGGGGAAAAGGTGAGTCGTTGTAATTTCGTTTAAATAAAGAATGCCATGGACTACGAAATACAGGAACCACTCTCCCATGACCGAAGCTTCGCCAAAATTGTACTGGTGAATAAAATCATGTTCCATATACAAATGGAACACTGGACCTACGAGACAGTGCCCCTTTTTTCTTGAGTGCGTAGTTGCAGGATCAATCCTGGTTTCTCTCTGGAAAAGGGCGGTAGTCCGAAGTAGGCCTTCTGTCCCGGACGATAAGTAGAGTGGCCCTGTGGGATATGTATGATGCTACTACTGTACTATACCAGAACGTTTTCTAAACGAAATGGCATGTATAGCCTACATGCGTCATCATCCCCTTATCCCGCCTGTGGCAATGTCGGGTCTGCCGGTTCTAGCCATCTACTCCCGCCTCATCTCCCACCAGGTCCCCGTCCACCCCCACACTACCGTATCCTTACGAACAACCTGTTTCCTCGTCTGCTTTGCTCTACCCCTGGAGCGGCGAACTGTGTTGGACACCAGTTCTCGTCTGATCACTGAAGTTAAGCAACACAACCCCAGCTAGTACTGACATGGATGGCCGCTTGGGAAAACTGGGTACTGCTAATACCCAAAAATCGTGGCATTAGTGTAGTGTCTGTGCAGTCTCTGCATACGAACTAAACTGTGGACGGGGCTGTAATGACCTTGTAGTTGAAGGACCCTAAAACACCAACCGCCAAACAAACATTGCTCTCCCCCTGCCCCGGGTGCTCCCACCCACCTCCATTCCCCTGGCATATATTCGTGGAGATTGACAAAATTTGCAGGTGCAGGAGGTCGCCTCTTGTTGTCACTGAACCAAATTTCTCGGAGAAGAGGGCGGCGTTAATAGAGGTATGCATTTGAAGGTAGCCGGTTACGAAAAAAAAGCCCCGTCCAAGTTTTCAGTTCTGTTAGGATTCTGTTAGGTACTGGATTCTGCCATTGAGGAGGGAGAGGAGTTTAGACTGGTGGTGAAGGGAGTACATAGTGGGTGATTGCCTGATTTTGGATTGTGCCGACGGGGGCCCTTTTGTGGGTCAGACTGGCAATTTGAGTAATGATCTCTGACCACTTTTGATTTATTATTTTAAGAACTTTCGACTTTCTCTGCGGGAATTTGATATCTCTGACGTAATTAGATGACTTGTTAATCCTTTCGAAATGAATCCACTTGTCATATGAGAAAAGTGGTTGACGTTAAAGGGTCAATCCCCGAGATTGCGAAGAAAATGTACGCTAGTGACCCACTAAAATGTCTTGGCACCTAGAGATCAGATCTCAGACAGGAAGAACGAAAATTCGGTGGACACGAGTCGAGAGGGAAGTGATCGCTGACTATGGTTACTTCAATACTAGAGGGGTGTAGTGGCCTGGGGTTGAAAGTCCCTCCAGCGTTGTGTGGAGAGGAAATTAGTCGACAATTTGTGAAGTCTTTTGAGGTCATTAGAGGAGGACAAGTAATAAATTACCGAACACAGTTTCCCCTTGTGGAACATTGTCTCCGAGCTTTACTCCCTTCCCCTGGAACATTGTCGCCGAGCTTTACTCCCTTCCCTTGGAACATTGTCGCCGAGCTTTGCACCAAGCTTGGATTCAACTCCTGAATTTCGGTGTCCTCTCCTGCAGTGTGGTGTGTTTGATGTCATTTGCACACCTTCTGGGGCGGCTTGTTGCATTGGACTGACATGGGTGGCCGTTTGGAAAATCTGGGTACCGCTGATATCCGAAAATCTTCCCATTAGTCTAGTTTCTGTGCACTGTTAGTTAAAAGGGCTCTAAAACACCAACGACCCGAACGACCCTCGATCACTGTCTGCAAGCTTTGCTTCCCTGATTCGGAACGTTGTATACAAGCTTTGCCTCCCTGCTGAACAGGATTTGAGAACAGAAAATTTTTTTCAAATACTGTAGGATGTATGAGACCCCGCTATTTTGGCCCTGAAGGAGGTAGGACCTGTAGGTCTACACAGGCAGTCGGGCATCATACATATTCAGAAAATTTGGTAGTTGATATTACGTGTCACCTGATTTATCAATATTTAGTTTTACAATGTTGTAATTGGATCCGCCTTGGTGGTGCAGTATGTAGCGTGCCCAGTAACTGCACTGGACCCAGGTGGGTTAATTTCTTTCAGGCGAGAAGGGCCCGAGTAAATCGAGGTCCCTTGTGGGTGTACGGTTACATTTGCATATAAAAGAACCCTCTCTGCTATGCAAAGGGTGGATGAGGCAAAATTTCCAGGTGTAGCCATTTAAATGTATTGGTTTGTTCGCTTTGTGATAACGTGTGCCCACCGGCTCACCCTGGACACTGCCACTTAGGACATAGCCTTAGGGAAGCAGTTGGCTGCGTCCAACTCACGATCCATGTATTCCAGAGGTACAAAAATTAATACCTGATCGTGACGAAGACGAGGGGAGCGGCGAATTGCGTTATACACACCGGTTCTCGTCCGATCACTGAATTAAGCAGCGCAACCCCAGCTAGTACTGACATGGGTGGCCGTTTGGGAAAACTGGGTACTGCTAATACCCAAAAATCTTCGCATTAGTGTAGTGTCTGTGCAGTCTCTGCGTAAGAACTACACTGTGGACGGGGCTCTAATGACCTTTTGTAGTTGAAGAGCTAGTACACTTGGGTTGCTTGCCGAAGACAGAAGCTGAGCTAGTGCGCATGGGAAGCTTGCGGAAGCCAGGGCTCGAGCTAGTACACCTGGGAAGCTTGCGGAAGCAAGGAGTCGGCCTCCTACACGTGGAAAGTTTGCCGAAGCCAGGCTACAAGATAATACACCTGTTTTTTTTTTGTCTTGTTTTGTTGGTGTTTTAGGGCCCTACAAAGTCATTAGAGCCCCGTCCATTGCATAGTTCTAATGCAGAGACTGCACAGAAACTACGCTAATGCGACGATTTTTGGGAACTAGCGGTACCCAGTTTTCCTAAGCGGCCACCCATGTTAGTACTAGCTGGGGTTGCGTTGCTTAACTTCAGTGTTCAGACGAGAACTGGTGTGTCCAACGCAATAAGCTGCTCAATACACCTGGGAAGCTTACCGAAGCCAGGGGTCGAGGTAGTACACCTGGAGAGGTTGCCGAAGGAAGCGGTTTCTCTCCTACATCTGGAAAGTCTCCCGAAGGCAGGGGTCTCTAGCTACTAGTACACCTGGGAAGTTTGCCGAAGCCTGTGGTCTCGCTCCTGCACCTAATAAGCCTCCCGAATGCAGGGGTCTTCCTTCTACACCTGGAAAGTCTCCCGAAGCAATGGGTTTAGCTAGTACACCTGGGAAGTTTGCTGAAATTCATGAGCGGTTGGTTTTTTGCTTGCGAACTTAGCAATGGATCCTGTGATGGTCATCCATTTCATGACTAGATGCTGACCTCTGCGTTACTCCTTCCACGTCATCCTTGTTCTCACTTTCAAGCAGCGTGCAAATGATTGTGGCTACAGATTCGTTATGAATGTTCGGTTGTTAAAGAAACATTCGTTATATAATTTACAGCAGCGAGCAGAGCAAGCAGCTACTAAAATGCATTTTTTTGAATGTGAATTAAATTTATGAAGTTAATGCGGTTGCCTGCAGGTTGGTTTTGCAGCCTTCTACCCTCTCTACCCCCACTGTACCCCTACCCTTGTCGTCTCTATCCTCGTGTTCGTGGGCCGTTCGTCGTCGCTCCATCATTGTTCTTTCTGTACGAAATTCAGGTTAAGATTTGTAATGTCGTGGGAAAACTGAAAAAAATAAGGGAGAGCCACAGCCAAATGAAATCATAAATATATATACAAGTTGGTGAGAGCAGCCACCTGCAAGTTGCAGACAAATCTTAATCACTCGAGGCATTTATTTACCTGTTCTGCAGTTTACTGCCGTTTCGCCCCCCTCTCTCTCTCCTCTCCCACATTACCCTCCTTTTCAAATGACCCCTCTTTACACCCTCCTTGAATTGCCCCTTCTTTTTTTGCTGGTGTTTTTAAAGTGCAACAAGTTCGTAAATCAGATATTCGCCTTACCCTCTCTTTCTCCACTGTTATCCCCTCCTCTCTGTCCTCATCTTTTGGCCCCTCTTTTTTAAAATTCAGGTTCCTCTACAGGTATGACGTGGGGGGGGAGGTTTACCTAGGTGTGGAGGTCAAAAATAGAGGGGGTGCACCTTGTTAAAACGCAAAGGGGGGTTTGGTGTGGAGGTCAAAAAATAGAGGACGTGGAAGAAAATTGGAAGTTGTAATCATGGAGGGGTTCTAGAAATGAAACCAGGATTACACCCCTCTCCTCTCCTCTCCACCCTGGCTGAAAAGAGTGACCTCTCTTCTTGTCCTCCTTACTCCATTAGACGTCTCTGAGACGTTGAACTCCAACTCAAGGTTTTAGATCTTGGGACGAGGAGCGGTTTTACACTTGGCTCTGTCCTCGTTTGGAACAGGGTGGGTCAGGGTCAAACTAGTCAGTGTGCCCCCTCCATCAACCTCCACACAAGATTTGGCAATTAAGAATTTCCAATCTGAGTAGAGTGGGCTATGGCTGTTTTTCAGGGTCGGCGGGGTGGAAAAGTTTTCACTGGACATGATTCAGAGCAGTGGCGGAAGTTGGTTTTCAGAGCCTGAACTTCAGGGGGGTATGCCATACAGAAAGACCGGATTTTCGATGTGCTAACTGTTACTGGAAAAAACGAGGAGGGGGTCCTAAATGCAGGCTGGCCTCCTGATGAAATAGGGGCCTACTGTGAATTGTAGGGTTACGAATTACGTGATCAAGTTGAAGGTATGAAGCCCCTACCTCTCACGTTTTAGCATCCACGGATGACGTCAATGGTTTAGCAGGGTTAGTGCCACAGGCAACTCTTCCTTTCTCTCAGGAAAGTACTTTTGGAGGAAATTGCGGTTCCCCTATATCCAATCCCTGTCCCTCTCCTAAATTAGTGCCACAGGAAACTCTCCCTTACTCTCAGGAATGTACCTTTTGAGCACGTTGCGGCTCTCCTATATTCTTTTTCCCGCCAAAGGCAGCTTTCCCTCTTTCAAGTCAACATTTGAATATGAGTTAGTCTGATGCACATCGCTGCCCCCCCCCCCACGCCTTGTTCCCGTTTCCCTACTGCATTCCCATTCTGTCTGTTCCTCCTTACCCTCCTCCTGCCTGCGGCGGGGTCGGGTCTTCGGGTTCTTATCCTCTAGTAGCCCCCCTATTTGGTGTGACAGCTCTGACTGGGGCACCCCAGTCAGACGTCCAGAACCCGCAGCAATAGTAGCAGGGCTATCTGTGGAGGGTGCCGTTCAACCCCATAGCTGTAAAAATGCGTCTGTAGGTCTACCTGTGTTTTTCGGCAGTACTAACCCATTTCTCCCAAAATATGTTAAGTCGACAGGCTGACTGATACCCACCTCTGTGGCGCTGGGACATTGTGCTAAATTCTTTGTTGGTGACTGCAGGTTGGATCCTGAAAACCGCAACGGAGTGGCCTCTTTAGAGAGGTTTCCCAAGTGAACCTTCCAGTGGACGATATCGACCCTACTAAAAAGAGGGACGTGTCCGTTGGACGATCAGGGCTGTTGAACCCTTTCTACAAAGGGCATGCAGATCAGTATGAAAGTTCCAGGACTAGAAGCTCGTCCACCCCGGCGAGAATAGGTCGACGTAATTTTAGTGAAGGGTTGCAGTTGTAGGAACCCACCTCAGTAGCGCAGTGGGTAGCACGTTCGGTAACTGCGTCAGTAGTTCGAGGTTCAATACTGGACCGAGGTGGGTTGGCAGCTTTCGGGCAACAGAGGCCCGGAGTGAGCCTTCTTTCGGATGAGAAGTAAAACCGAGGTCCCGTGCGGTGTAGGATGGCATTTGTACGTGAAAGAACCCTCTCTACTATGAGGCAGAATGTCCAGGTGTAGGAGCTCGCCCCATGGCGTCGGTGGAGTGCCCCAACGAACAGTAGACCTATTATAAATAAGTGTAGGGGTTGCAGCTTTGGACTGCAACCGGCTGTGGAAAAACACTGTCCAAAAGATCGCCCTTGTGTCCATTCAGATGGACAAGATGGGTACCCGACCCTGCTGTAGGTGGGAAAAGGGTTAGGAGTTGCCTTTGCTTTGGTTGCAGCTTAGGTAATCAGGCGTCGGTGGCGCAATAGGTGGTGTGGTCGGTTTACTACCCCAGTGGTTGGAGGTTCGATCCTGAATCGAGGAGAGTTGACTTTCGAGCGAGAGAGAGGCCCTGAGTGCGCCTTCCTTCCGATGAGAGGTAAAACTGTTGTTCCGACGATGGTGTCGGGGGAGTGTCCCAACGAGAAATAACCATAGGGGTTGCAGCGTTGGTCAGAATCCAGCTGCGGAAAAACACCGTCCAATCTATCACCCTTGTGTCCATTCAGTGGAACAAGATGGCTACCCGACTCTACCGTGGGAGGGAGAAGGGGTTGATTTTGATTGCAGCTGTAGGTCGGCAGCCGATTTGTTTGTCGGCTGCCGTCCAGGACACTGCTATAAGCATGAGAAGGGTTAGTACTAATGACTATAATGGACAGACTGACTTGAGTGACGGCTGGTAAAAGTAGGGTAAAAAGCTCTTTACTTTTTGTTTTTAGGTGACGATGAGTAGTTCTAAAAAAATTAGGTAGTGTCGGCGGGACCCGTCTTTGATGGCGCTGCATTGGGGTCATTTCGTGGAGATGGCGGATTTGTGTTGATTAAGTTTTTTATGCTGTTCTTTCCTACTTTTAGCTATCAGCTTTGAATAAGTAGGTTGAGAAGCTCGTTGCAAAGAAGGGGGAAAAACTGCTGAAAATGGCTTTAAAGTGGGTTGCGACACTGGACTGGCAGCTCTTAGTAACGTCATAGTCTCGAGACGTTGATTTACCTTGCTTCTCAGTTTTTTGTTTGTTTTGTTGATGTTTTAGGCCTCTTCAACTGCAGGGTCAATAGAACTCCGTCCACTGCGTAGTTCTAATGCAGAGACTGCACCGACACTACACTAATGCGATCCTTTTTTAATATTAGCGGTACCCTGTTTTGCCAAGCAGCCACCCATGTTAGTACTACTAGTTTGTTGGTGTTTTAAGGTCCCTCAACTACAAGGTCATTAGAGCCCCCGTCCACAGCATAGTTCTTATCCAGAGCCTGCATAGACACCACACTAATGGGACGATTTTTGGGTATTAGCAGAGCCCAGTTTTCCCAAGCGACCACCCATGTCAGTTTGTTTGTTGGAGTTTAAGGTCCCGTCAACTACAAGCTCATTAGAGACCCGTCCACTGTATAGTTCTAATGCATACACTGCACAGACACTACACTAATGCGACGATTATTGGGTATTAGCAGTACCCAGCTTTCCTGAGCGACCACCCATGTCAGTACTAACTGGGCTTGCGTTGCTTAACTTCAGTGATCAGACGAGAACTGAAAGAGCAATGAGCTTGAAGAGCAATTCTCCGTTTGCTTCGTTGGTGTTTTAGGGTCCTTCCGCTGCATTGTCATTAAAACGCCGCCCACTGCGTAGTGCTAATGCAGAATCTGCACAGACACTACGCTGTTAGGACGATTTTTGGGTATTAATAGTTCCCAGTGTTCCCAAGCGATCGATCACCCATGCTAGTACTAACCGGGGGTGCTTTGCTCAGGGTCGGAACGAGAAAAATTGATCTTCCTTGGGCTTTGAAAGTGTAGTAATCATTCTTAACTCTCTAACTCTAATCCTGCCAATGCCAGGGTCGGGTACTGTGCTCCTTATGCGGAATTTAGCGACGTTATTCCTATCATTTGTTGCTTGATGGCAGGGTCTGGAACTGTCATCCAACCATAAACTTTGCTGTGCAATCATCAGAACTGCGGACACGCGGGCGAGCCTGCCACACTAGACAGTTGTGCCGAAGTTAGAGTTGGACAGCAATGTGTGGAGTGGTTGGGGACCTGGTGGGTGGTGGGAAGGAGTGGTGAGTTAAATACCTGCAGACCCAATCCTGCCACTGGCAGGATAAGATATGATGATTTTAATGCCCTTCTACTGCTGTTTAGTATTTCCTGACGCTCTTGTCTTCGTAAGATCTATGTAAGCCTTGTGACTATTAGAAGAAAAAGTCGGAGACCATGTGTCAGGAGAGGAGGCAGTGCTTGAAAGACAGTGTTCCGGAGGAAGAAGGCAATGCTTGGAGTGTGTTCCCGGGTGGGGAGTGACATCTTGGAGTGTGTCCAGAAGAGAGTAAAACTTGGAGACAGTGTTCTAAGGAGGGCCAAGTTAGGAAGCCATATTCTAGTGGCGAACCTAGCTAGGAATCCAAGCCCCAGGCGAATGGGGATCAAGCTTGGAGACCGTTCGTTTTCGATCCGCGGGGTGAGGTGCGCAGTTCCTTGTCTTCCTTTGCAGATATTCATGCTTTGGGAGCACCCACTACTTCCAAAATTTGAACAACAACTGCGTTAACGATGAACCTACACATCATTGACGTGATAATTATTTTGCTGTTGAACGCTCCCGCTCTCCGTAGTTCAGTCCCAACTTTCAGTTACCTTGGGGGTGAACACCTGTACATAAAGTATGTGGGCGCACGAAGGCGTTGATGGGCGAGGTGTAACTAGAACATTTGGTGGGATCGGAGAAGAGGAAGCAGGATTTTGAGTGCAGCCATGGGGGATGACTACGGCAGTCACCAAAATATTGAGGACATGGCTTTAGGGAGGGAATGTCACTGCTACCTGCTTTAACCATGTGACGTTCACGTGTGTGCAGCGGGCGGGGGGCGGCAAGATAATGGACGATAGTTAAGGTGTGTTAATGTGTGGGCCGATGCTAAAGTTGTTTACCCCATTAGGACTCGAAATTATTGATTAATGAGAGTAGAAAAAATTGCGCACTGATAAGATTTAAATTTTCTGCGACTAATAAGAGAAATTGGTGTGTTAATGAAGAGAAATGGAGTCTGTTTCTATGTAATCCGTTTTTTGTTTGGTGTATTGACTTATTCAATGTAAGTGTGTCCGAGGATAGAGAGGGATGGAGAGGAAGAGAAAGGGGCTTAAGACAACGGAGGGGGCTGGGAAGTATGAAAAGGGGGGGGGGGTGGACAAGACGGGGGGGGGGGTGGAAGGAAAGGGGGGGGGGAGTGGGGGGAGGGGGGGGGGGGTTGTACAGTACGAGAGAGGGGATGGAAGAAACGAGAGAGGGAATTGAGAGCATGAGAGGAGATGAAGTGAATGAGAGAGTGAGATGAAGTGAATGAGAGAGTGAGATGAAGCGAACGAGAGAGTGAGGAGATGGAGCGAAAGAGCGAGTGAGGAGATGGAGCGAAAGAGAGAGTGAGGAGATGGAGCGAAAG
>JAAFCE010004209.1:22215144-22228825 GCA_013389805.1 Trigoniulus corallinus | reverse complement strand
GGAGAGTGCGAGAGAGAGAGAGAGGATGGAGAGTGCGAGAGAGAGAGAGTATGGAGAGTGCGAGAGAGAGAGGATGGAGTACGAGAGAGTGAGAGAGAGAGAGGATGGAGAGTACGTGAGAGAGAGAGAGGATGGAGAGAACGAGAGGGGGTAGACAATGAGATCGAGAGGTTAGAGGGGGAGATACAAAGGAAATATAGACGAGAGAGAGAGATGGTGTTGATATTGTAGTAGAAGAAGGTGAAAAGTTTTAAGACGATAACGGCGACCTCATGAAGATTCCAAGAGCTGTTCTTAACGTTTGGAAGAGAGGGGTAGGTCAGGTCAAATATGGAGTTTTTTGAGTGACTTTTTCACCGGTACCATTTGAAGACGTAATTCATGAATACGGCAGCGAGTCTGTCAATTCATTGCTTCCCTTTGAATGGTTTCTTTAAGGTTGAGTGAGTCATTTGTGAGACGGTGACGTTAGTAAACCGCTGTGGATTCCCCATTGCTAATGTCATTTGGTGGATTCTTAGAGGGGTCGTCATATCTCCATTTAAGGGAGTAGTTGTGTTTATGATAAGTATATTGGGTGGCTCTTGTTCAGGTGTAACGCGAGCAGACAGTGTGGTTCAGTGGGGGGGAAAAGAGGTTGCGGGGGCAAATTTTTACACTCGAATAACAAGCTCTTAACCAGTGGTTCACGTCTCCTCCGCGAATTCGTCGGCGTTTTCAATTTCTTTGAATGTTTGTGACGGTTCCTTGCCTTATTTGGAGAGGTGCAAAGGGATGCAAGAGGTGCAGACCTCGTCTTTAGGCGAATTACCGTAGGCGAGGATTGAGCTGTCTCGGATGAGTGTTGGCGACGCGTCATGCGGATTTGTTTCGTTGGTGTTTTAGGACCCTTCAACTACAAGGTCATTAGAGCCTTGTGCCCTGCGTAGTTCTAAAGCAGAGTCTGCACAGACACTGCGCTGTTACGACGATATTTGGGCATTAGCAGTACCCAGTGTTCCCAAGCGTTCACCCTTGCTAGTACTAGCTAGGGTTAAGTTGCTTAACTTCAGTGGTCAAACGAGCACTGGTGTCCAACGCCTTTCTCCCCAACCCCTGAAACTAATCCAGCAAACCAGCAGCTAATCCTTCTTCCCACAAATTCTAGCCCTAGAGAGCTCTTGCAGGCAACTCAATTCTAGGTTCTAACGTCATCTATGTAGAGGACCAATCACCAGTCTGTTTTTGTCATGGGAGGTAGTGTGCTTGACTTCTGAATCCATGGTTGTAGGATCGACCCTGGCCGAGACGGGGTGGCTGCGTTTACCGGTTGAGATGGAGAAAAGCCGGAAGTGCGCCTTCCGTTCCTGTTAGGATGGTGTGTATACAGGGGCTGTAATTACTATTTTAGTTAAAGGGCCGTAAAACACCAATAAAACGAAATGGTTTGCGTCATCGCCAAGTTTCAAGCCTACCAAGCTTATGGCAGGGTCGGGAACCCATCTTGTCCCACCGAATGGACATACGAGTGATATATTGGACGGCATTTTCCCCGCATCATCCTCACTCTCATCCCTTGACGGTGTAGAGTGTGAAGGGGCTGTATTGCGTTGGACACACCAGTTCTTGTTTGGTCACTGAAGTTTAAGCAACGCAACTCCAGTTAGTACTAACATGGGTGACAGCTTGGGAGCACTGAGTACTAGTAATACCCAAAAATCGTCGTAACACTGTAGCGTTTGTGCAGATTCTGCATTAGAACTATGTTGTGGACGGGTCTCTAAGGGAGCGGCGAGTTGCGTTGGACACACCAGTTTTCGTCTGATCACTGAAGTTAAGCAACGCAAGCCCAGTTAGTACTGACATGGGTGGTCGCTCGGGAAAGCTGGGTACTGCTAGTGCCCAGTAATCGTCGCATTAGTGTGGTGTCTGTGCAGTATATGCATTAGAACTATGCAGTGGACGGGTCTCTAATGACCTCGTAGTTGACGGGACCTTAAACTCCAACAAACAACAACAACAACGGGTCTCTAATGACCTTTGTAGTTGAAGGACCCAAACACACAAAGAAATCAAATCAGCCGGATGGTGTAAGAAAGGTGCCCCAATATAGAAATCATGCCGACGTTAAATAAGGAACGGGTTGCAGGATTAGGTCGGTAGCCGGCTGCGTAGATACGCGAGCCAACATTTCGCCTCTGGCAGGGTCGGGTCCACGGTCCATTGAACATGCAGTGACTGGGGACACCCCAGTCAGGCATCTGGAACCCGCATATAGAGAACAATCCACGAAATACGGTTTGTGGTCTAGTGTCCCTAGTATTCATTCTTTTCATACTTAACATAAAGCTGTTTTTCTTTTTTTGTCCGGAAGAGGGGGGGGGGTTAGAAACATGAGAAGCTTCTCGTGTGCCTCATCCTTGGCAGAGCTTATCATGTTTGGGGGACGAAGAAAGAGGGTCGAGTGTGCACCTTTCGTCTGATGGGCAGCAAATCAGTGATCCCGTGTTTCCGGTGTCACTTGATTAGTTACAATTTAACCTTGAAAACATGGATGAGAACCAAGAACTTCATCTTCTGAATAATCTAGCGGTAGTGGGGTGGGCCAAATTCTTTTCAATATTCTCTATCCTGAACTAACCGCTATATTTTCTGCCACGCAATTTTTGGTTCGGGTCCCCGCTATGAAAGAAGTCTCCCCCAATAACCCTTTACTGAGTGGAAGTTGCAATTTTCTTCTCGTTGATCCTTGTGCTTTGAATGGCTTCTGGCACGCTTTGTCAGGTTGACGATCTTCAAGGGTCAAAGGTCAATAATCTTCGTTTTATTTTTTTAGATTGAGAGGGAGAGAAATTTGAAAGTACAGTATATGATAGTGTGTGGGGCCGATGGGGACGTAGTGAAAGACCAGAATTCACCGACCCCCAACCTGCCATAGGTGGAATACGTCTATGATGATGATTGAGAGGTTGACAAATGGGTGTAAGATCAATATTTCCGAAATTATGACCGACATTTAGTTAGCAGTTGTTTTTGTTGTCATTACCTTGAAAAGTCGTTTGAATTTATCAGACCTGCAGAGAAAGGAGTGGTGAGCGCCCCCCTGTGGTGATTAAATGGTTGGCCACTAACTGCTTAATTTCCCTTTCCTTTTCCCCTCTGACCTCATCCTATTTCATTTCGGTAGTAGGAACGTGCTACAGCAATTTCATACAAGGACGACAACTACTTCTGTTAACTCTGGCCCCCCAGTCCCACATGAGGACCCCCTCTCCTCATGTTATAGTCAATCTTCTTGATTTAAATTACATCTTGTCAAAAAAATAGCTAACCTTCTCTTCCCCTCCGACTGCAAGTTCCCAAATATTCTTAAACGGGACAGTGGTGACAAGATAAACTACCTGTTTTTTGTTTTATCGTTAGCGCACGTTGTGATGCTCTTCTGAAGATGGACAAAAATATATCTACTAACCCAATTCAAGCCTATGGCAGGGTCGGGCACCCCGTGGATCGATACTTTCGGGCAAGTGAGAGGCTTCGAATGTGCCTTCCATCCAATGGAAAGTAAAGACGCCGCCGTGTGTGGTGTGCGATGGCATTTGCAGGTAAAAGAACCCTCTGTACTACGCAACGGGTAGATGAGACAAAATCTCCAGGTGTAGGAGCTCGCCCCCACTCTGGTGTCCTGCAGGGCTGGGGTGAGCGGCTGAAGCATTGCTAATGCACTGCAGATAAATAACGCACTTTAGGATTCCTGCTTTAATAATTGCGGGCTCCCGAAAGGGTGCGGTACAGGAAATGACCCGGTAAGAAAGAATGTATCGGCCTTGGAATGAATCCAACTTCACCTACGCATCATACGCATCAGAAAAGCTGCAGGCACAAAGTGACCAATGACCTGCCGAGGCGAAATGCCTTTAAATGACCTTATGGTTCTTAACTTTTGGTCAGTGGATCCACTCCCAGGGCTGGGGACTCGTTTGCAATTCATGCGATTTGGAACGAGGGTTCACTCCTAGTCGCAACGTCGTAGGACAAGCTTATAGAAATGTCCACCAGATGACTATTCTAAAATTACCAGTTGCAAGCAAATTTTTTGGAACTTTCGGGCCGGAGTTCGCGACAGCTATTTGTGTTGGGGGTTCGCCCCCAACAACAAGCTTCTCGCCGTTTTCCTGGCTATGATATTGTCAGGTACCCGTCTTGTCCCTCTAGATCAGCGGTCTTCAAACTGTGTTCCGCGGAACCCCAGGGTTCCGCAGTACATCTCTGGGGGTTCCGCGAGTCAAAAGAAAAATTAGTTAGCTGCGGCAAGATGTACTTTTCTAAAGGTGGGTTAGGGTTCCCCAATACATCTTATAGTTCTAAGGGTTCCGTGAGTCGACAATGTTTGAAGACCACTGCTCTAGATGGACACGAGCGGAAAATATTGGTCGGTGTTTTTACGCAGCCGGCTGCCAATCAAAGTTGCAATCTAAGCTACTGTTTTTGAGGCGCTACACCGACTCCAGGGGGGGGGAGCTCCTACACCTGGGAACTTTGAGTCACCCACCCGTTACACAGTAGAGGGTTCTTTTTACGTGCCAATGCAATCATAAACCACTCAGGACCTCGGTTTTACTTCTTATCCGAAGGGAGGCACACTCGGGACTTCTTCCTCACCCGAAAGAAACCAACCCAATTCGCTCTAGTATCTAACCTGGAACTCCAGACGCAATAAATCGGGCACGCTACCTATTGTTCTCTGAAGTTAAGCGACGCAATCCCAGCTAGTACTAGCATGGGTGAACGCTTTATAACACTGGTTACTGCTAATACCCAAATTGTCGTTAACAGCGTATGTCTGTGAAGACTCTGCAGTAGAACTACCCAGAGGACTGGCCCTTGATGACCTTTGTAGTTCAAGGGCCCTAAAATCGCCAACACAACAAAAAAAGCTACGTATTGCACCATCGAGCCAGGCAATCGTCCTGCCTGCGTGCCTGCCTGCGGCCTGCGTCCAACGCAATTCGGCCGCGCTTAGAGCAGCGGTTCTCAATTCGTTTGGAGTCGCGGAGCCCTTCGTTCGCGAAACCCCTGTTTGATTCAAGGAATATTGGCAAATTAAACGTGCGCAAAAATCTGGTAATCCTTCCAGTTTTTAACCATTTGTCCATCGCTGGACAACGATCAACATACTGCTACCATCATCAGCATCGTAATACCCTTATCCCGCCGGTAGCAGGGTCCGGTCTACGGGTTCTAGCCCTCCTCTCCCGTCTGTCCCCAACAGGTCCCCGTCCACCCCACGCACTACCAACTGAAGTCTGCTTCGGTCTCCCCCTGCCGCGAGTGTTGGAGTGGCGAATTGCGTTGGACGCACCAGTTCTCGTCTGATCATTGAAGTTAAGCAGCGCAACCCCAGCTAGTACTGACATGGGTGGCCGCTTGGGAAAGCTGGGCGCTGCTAATACCCAAAAAATCGCCTTATCAGTGTAGTGTCGGTGCAGTCTCTGCGTAAGAACTATGCTGTGGACGGGGCTCTAATGACCTTTGTAGTTGAAGGGCCCTAAAACGCCAACAAACAACAACTGCCCCGGGTGTTTCCAACCACCGGCATTCCTGAAATGGGCCTAACGAGCTTCTCCTTCCGTCTTCTCATTACGTCAGAATGGTCCAGTGTAGCGAGGGAACATAACCACATAACTCTCAAATGAAAGGCTGGCATTTGTGGTGCCCCAGGGATCCGCAGCACTTGTTGCCTTGGAGCCCCAAAAATCTTCCTACGGAGCGCCAGGGCTCAGGGAAGCACCAGTTGAGAGCCGTTGGCTTAGAGGACCTGTGGCAAATAAAATCCCAGAACCACTAGCTTAGAGTGGCTGTATTGCATTGGATACACCAGTTCTCGTCTGATCATTGAAGTGAAGCGACACAACCCCAGCTGGTGCTAGCATGGGTGACCGCTTGAGAACACTAGGTGCATAGTGTCTGTGCAGACTGTATTATAACTTCGCAGTGAACGGAGATCTAATGACTAAGGCTGTGGCCATGGTGAAGTGGAAAGGAGAGAGGAGATGAAAGAGGAGCGATATGCAACGATTAAAGCAGTGAAATGCATGGTCGTGGTGGAGCGGTGAGGAAACTACTTTCTTTTGCCGGCGCCACCTAGTGAAAAGAGGTGCAACTACAAAGCGGGTATTGAGCAATGGTCACCCAGCTGTGAAAACAAACTTTTTTGTTTCCGCCTCTCCGCTTTTGTTCACCTCTTTCCTATCTTCTTTCCTCCCTTCTTCACTATGGCCACTTCCTTTGAAATGTGAACTTTTGTTTTGATACCGATCCTCCCTGCTTTCCTGACCTCTCTCCTCTCCGCCCAACCGTGGCCGCAGCCTGATGGAGTTGAAGGACCCGAAAACACCACTAACTTAAAAGGGCAATTCTGAAAAAGGTGAATGATTTATCGATTTGGAATGCTTTGTCGCTTTATCTCTAGTATTGATAGTTTTATGACTTTAATATGGATCTGTAATCAGGGTGACCTTTGTCATGTCTTTAGTGTCGTTCCAACTTCATATCCGGCCTTCCGTTTTGAATGTGTCGCAGTTTAGATTTGTATGTGTTACTTTGCACCTACGCACACCGTTAAAAGTGATGGCCATTTTCGTTAAATGTTCATTTAACCTTGAATCGGCTTTTATTCAAGCTATTCGTGTGTACTTAAAGCTCGGCACTTAATGACTTGGCATTGAATAGCACTTTGGCGGTATCTACAGTAGATGCAATTTCGATTCGATTTAACTAATCCCGAACTTAATTTACCGCATGCTATAAAAGTACTTAACTGGGAAAAAAAACTGGAGTCTAAACCAGATTTTTTATTCTGCCCCACATAAGAGATTGGCCCTCGAATGCCCGTCTTGGTGGCGCAGTAGTTAGCACGCTCGTTAACTGAGTCAGTAGTTCTCGGTTCGATACTGGGGGCAGTGGCATCGCTAGGGTTGGTGTCACCCCATTTCTCTTGGTGCGAGTGGTGTCACCCGGTGCGGCCCGCACCCCTGAGTGACGCCACTGACTTGGGGAGCGGCGAATTGCGTTGGACACACTAGTTCTCGTCCGATCGCTGAAGTTAAGCAACGCAACCCCAGTTAGTACTGACATGGGTGGCCGCTTGGTAAAACTGGGTACTGCTAATACCCAAAAATCGTCGCATTAGTGTAGTGTCTGTGCAGTCTCTGCATAAGAACTACACTGTGGACGGGACTCTAGTGACCTTGTAATTGAAGGGCCCTAAAACACCAACAAACAACAATCGGTTCGATACTGGACCGAGATGGGGTGGCTTCTTTCGGGCTAGAGAAAGGCCTGGAATGCGCCTTCTGTCGGATGAGAAGTAAAACCGAGGTCCTGTGTGATGTACGATGGCATTTGTACGTAAAAGAACCATCTATACCAGTGGTTCTCAAAGCGTGTTCCGCAAAAAATTTAATTCACAAATAAAGCAATGGAGAGATACTTTGATGTGACCCGCAGAATCAATGGGGGAGGGGGTCACTGAAGTGGAGACGGGCAAGCGGAGTCCTGTGTGATGGGATCCCAATCTAGTTGAAAGGGAAGTTCTACGGGACAGTGGTTAGACCAGCTATGCTATATGGATCAGAGTGCTGGGCAATGAGGAAGAGCTACGTAGTTTGAATGCGAGTAGCCGAGATGCGAATGCTGTGGCACATGTGTGGCGTGATGAGAGCTGACAGAATTAGGAATGAGTATATTAGAGGTAACCTGGGGTGGTGGACGTCGCCGAAAAAATTTGGGAGAATAGGCTGAGGTGGAATGGACTCGTCATGCGAAGACGGGAAGAGGAGCTCGTTAGGTTAATTCCAGGGATGCAGGTGGTCAGTAGCACCAGGGGCAGGGGGAGAACAATGCAGATGTGGGAACAGGTTGTCCGTAAGGATGTGACAGTGTGTGGGGTGGACGGGGAACTGGGGGTGAGACAGACGAGAGTGGAGGGCTAGAACCAGCAGACCCGACCCTGCCACAGGCGGGATAAGGGTATGATGAGTACGGTATAAGGGATTGAGTTTGCGCTTGCGAGCAACTTAGACGAACCTGTTGCTTAGCGTGAGAAAGTTTTTTTAACACCAGTTTAAAAATGTTGATAATCCAATTGATCAAAAACCAAAAAAAAATTGATATCGGATTTTCACAGGTGCATAAGTAAACACAGGTGTGGTTTCCACTTGAAAAAACCGCACTAATGGGTTAGGCCCCTGTCAAAAAATGTGGTGTTCACTTATCTAACGGTCAAGGATGGCCGCATTAATAATGGCTTCTTGTAAATGGCAATGAACACACCTTCATTATTTAAGGTTGTTGTTGTTCACAAAGTGACCCTCAACGCGTGTGACAGGACACGCCAAATTAACGCCCATCCATGGGTTAATCAGATGAAACCTCCCAAGAAAGCTTCTAAAAGTTGTACCTGGTACTATCGCCATTTGACTTGGAAGGGGACTCAAAACGTCCATTACATTCAATTACAGGAAGAGGGCTCCAGAACCTCAACAATGTCGCAGGGCTTGAAATCCTCGAGTGAAATTTTTAGGTTGATTCGAATTTGTAAAATGACTTCCGGGTTCTTCTGAATTTGGCAACTGGGATATTTAACCCTATCATTTTCACCTCTAATGGGCCCTGGTCGCCTACGCTGACTGTATTGCTGCTATGCATCATTCCAATCTCTATACATGCCTGTGGAAGGGTTGAATGTCCCAGGTTTGTCCCAGTGGAGCCCAGGAGTGATCTATTGGAAAGTAGTTTTACTCAACCGACTGCCAGCCTAGTTCCCTCTATTTGTTTATCGTCGACCTGTTGGTCTTCGTCAGGGCACATTCACCTACCCCAAAAATTCTCTCTCCTTGAAATTGACCTTGGACTTCACCTGTACTGACTCCACCCGTTATTGTTGGCTGTCGAATTTTGAATTGCATATGGCTTTTAGAATGACAACATCCTCAGCCCCGTGTATAGTATCCCACTAGGTAGAGGAGCAGGCATGTAATAAGGGCCCGTTGACAAAGGGGGGGGGCAAAGAAAGGTATTTCTTCATGAAATGAATGAATTCATTGGCACCAACTTCAAAATTCATGCAAAAGTTCTGTTACGGTGCATATTTTAATGGGTCAGGTGTTCAACACTTTCCCTGGGTTAATGAGGTAAGAAATTCTCAGGTGTAGGAGCTTGCACTCTGGCGCCGGTGGCTTGCCCTAGGGATTGCAGCTTTGGTCGGGAATCGGCTGCGGGAAAATATCGTCCAATAGATCGCCCATGTGTTCATTCAAAGAGGCAAAGATGGGTACCCGACCCTGCCTTACACGGGAAAGTGGGTTATTTGTTGCTTGCTTGTATACATTCCTAACTGGTATTCATTCATCATCACCATCATGGCCCTATCCTGCCTGTGGCAGAGTCGGGTCTGCGAGTTATAGTCCACCTTCTTTCAGATGAGCAGTACAACCGAGGTCTCGTGTGGCGTAGGATGGCATTTGCAACTAAAAGAACCCTCTCTACTATGCAACGTGTAGATGAGGTAAAATTTCCGGGTGTTGGAGCTCGCCCCCCCCCTCCTTCATCGGTGGAGTGCCCCCAGCACCGGCTCTAGCACTTATGCCGCCCCGGACAAAAGGACAATTGTTTGTTTTTGTTTTAGTGCCCTTCAACTACAAGGTCATTAGAGCCCCGTCCACAGCATAGTTCTCATGCAGAGACTGCACAGGACACTACACCAGTGGTTCTCAATGCGTGTTCCATGAAACCACTTCAAGTGTTCCGCAAAAAAATTTAATCCACAAATAAAGCAATGGAGAGATACTCTGATGTGACCCGCAGAATCAATGGGGGAGGGGGTCACTGAAGTGGAGACAGGCAAGTGGAGTCCTGTGTGATAGGATGATCCCAATCTAGTTGAAAGGGAAGTTTTACAGGACAGTGGTTAGACCAGTTATGCTATATGGATCAGAGTGCTGGACAATGAGGACGAGCTACGTAATTAGAATGCGAGTAGCCGAGATGCGAATGCTGTGGCACATGTGTGGCGTGTCGAGAGCTGAGAGAATTAGAAATGAGATTATAGAGGTAACATCGGCTGGTGGACATCGTCGAAAAAATGAGGGAGAATAGGCTGAGGTGGTATGGACACGTCATGCGTAAAGGGGAAACAAAGTTGGTTAATTCCAGGAATGCAGGTGGTCGGTAGCACCAGGGGCAGGGGGAGACCAAAGCAGATGTGGGAACAGGTTGTCTGTAAGGGTGTGACAGTGTGTGGGGTGGACGGGGAAATGGGGGAGAAATGGACGAGAGTGGAGGGCTAGAACCCGCAGACCCGACCCTGCCACAGGCGGGATAAGGGTATGATGATGATGTAGTAAATACAAAGTGTAGAAGGTGTACAACCTGCTTTAAAGTTTATGTTGAATTGTAAGTGTTCCGTGCTAGTAAAATTCCAGTTTAGTGTTCCCCGACTTCAAAAAGATTGAGAACCACTGCACTACACCAATGCGACGATTTTTGGGTATTAGCAGTACCCAGTTTTCCCAAGCGGCCACCCTTGTTAGCACTAGCTGGGGTTGCCCTGCTTTACTTCAGTGCTTTACTCGTCGCTTCCAGCACAAAAGGACAAATTGCCGCCCCTTGAGGCAGCGCTGTTCTCACACTTACAGCCAAAATGGCGCCCCTAAATTTTGGTACCCCGGACAAATGCCCGGGTTGCTTCCCCCCTTAGAGTGGACCCTGGTGCCCCAACGAACAGTAGACTGACGATAAATAAACATAGGGGTTGCTGCTTTGGTCGGCAAGCGGGTAAGGAAAAAATTGTCCAATATATCGTCCATGTGTCCATTCAGAGAGCCCCGATGGGTACCCGACCCTGCCATAGGGGGAAATGGGTTAGCAGTTGGTATGTATGCTAGGTAGGTGACATGCTTACGAAAAATATTGAAAGCAAAATTGTTTTTGAAGCGTTGCAGCAAACCAGGGTAATAAAAAGCAACGTTTAGAGGAAGATAAAATGAATTCACTTCATTTTGTAAACTGGCTGTCGAATTACGGGTCAAATGAAAAAAGAAGTTCGTACTCACCCTCACTTTCTATAAAATCAGAAACCTGTTTTACCGGGAAAATATTAAAAGGTCACTCAACTGTTAAAAAAAAAATATGATGGTTTTTTTGGGGGAAAAGTTTCTAATTTAGAGGTGATTTTAAATTTAAAACGCGTACTTTAAAACACCTTGTTTTTCAAGCTGATGTATTTGCAGGCCCGGACCACATTACATTACTCTGCCATTACCCCTACTAATAAAGCAACTCCTAACCCTTTTCCGCCTATGGCAGGGTCGGGTACCCATCTTGTCCCTCTGAATGGACACAAGGGCGATATATTTTCTGCAGCCGGTTGCCGGCCAAAGCTGCAACCCCTACGCTTATTTATCGTCGGTCTAGTGTTCGTTGGGGAATGTTATCGACGCCAGGGGGCGAGCTCCTACACCTGTAAATTTTGCATCATTTCTACCCGATGCATAGTTGAGAGGGTCTTTTACGTGCAAGTGACATCGGACATCTACACGGGGCCCCGGTTCTACTTCTTACCCGAAAGAAGGCACACTCGCTGCCTCTCTCTCGCCCGAAAGAAACCGACCCACCTTGGTCCAGTATCGAACCTAGAAATACTGACGCAGTTGCCGGGAGTGCTAACCCGGTTATGCTCCCGCGGTAGGTCTTTACCCTTATTAATGGGCTACATAAAGGAGGTCCAGAGAAGTATAGTTCTCGACTACTGCGTCAGTGGTCACACGTTCGATACTGGATTCGACCTCACTCTTTCGTACGATTTCACCGAGCTCCCCTAACACCCAGAAATTTTACCTCATCTACCCGTTTCATGGGGCAGCCTTTACGTCCCACCTGACGGAAGACACACGCAGGCCCTCTTTCTCGCCTGAAAGAACCCTTTGAGTGGCTTATTGCGTTGGACACAGCAGTTCTCGTGTGATCATTCAAGTTAAGCAACGCAACCCCTGCTAGTACTAGCATTGGTGACAGCTTGGGAACACTGGGTACTGCTCATACCACAAAATCATCATAACAGCGTGGTGTCTGTGCAGACTCTGCATTTGGACTACGCTGGTGTTTTACGGCCCTAGAACTCAAAGGTCATTAGAGCCCCACCCACTGCGTAGTTTGGATTAGTTTGTGGGTTGGGGTGTAAGCCAGGCAACCATAACAGGTCAACCCCGTAATGCAGAGAGTGCACAGACACAACACTAATGCGACGATTTTTGGGCAGTTTGTAGTTGAAGGGCCCCAAAACACCCACGAAACGATTGGGTGAGCGACAGAATTGTGTTGCACACACCAGTTAGCACGCAACCCAGGTTAGTACCGACATGGGTGGTTGGTTGGGAGCACTGGATACTGCTAATTTCCCCACTCCTACCTTCTCCTCACCCACGAGCAGTCTCGACAGTGTTCGGCCCGTTATGGTTGCTTGGCTGAATCCCCTACCCGTTGGTGTAACAAACTACTGGGATTCATCGTCATGCCCTTATTCCGCTTGTTGCAGGTTCGGGTCCGCAGGTTCTAGCCTTCCACTGCCGTCTATCTCCCACCACGTCCCCGTCCGCACCACCATGTCCTGACGGACAACCTGCTCCCACGTCTGCGTAGGTATCCTCTTACCCCGGGAGCCTCCAACCAGCTTCATTCCTGAACTGGACCTAACAAGCTCGTCCTCTGAAACTAACTACTGGGGTTAGTGGTTTTTTGTCAGTTGACGTTGTTATGAGGATTTTTCTTTTATTTTGTCGTGGTGTCATTTTACCCCTCGAGTTGAAATCAGTTGTGGGGTATTTTTGTTATGCCCCCTTTCCTTACCTGTTGCATGAAGTCCTCCTTTTCCTGTCCGAGATGAAAACCAGTTTGGTGTGTAGTGACCACCATATAATTAGTTGTTAGTGTTGTGATTGAAAGAACTTGATGGAAATTGCCATGATGTCTTGTGTCTGTGTAAACCTTTCCAGAAACGAAACAATTATAAATTAAGTTGCCATTTAATTAATGATTGAAATGGCAAATTCACATATAAATGTCTTTTCTATTTGGTGATAAGTAGTTCGGTCGTGCCCTAAATAATTTAAGCGAGTAACAAAAGTAGTTACCTATTTAATTGTCTCACAATTTCGTTAACCTAATTCTGTCCTGTAATACTATAAAATAAAAATCAATCCGTGTTGTAAAACTGACCTGTGATCCGCCCCGGTTGCGCAGTGGGTAGCACACTCAGTAAGTGCATCAGTAGTTCTAGGTTCGATAGTGGACCGAGGTGGGTTGACGTCTTTCGGGTGAGAGAGAGCTCTCCGTGCGCCTTCCTTTGGATGAGTAGTGCAGCTGAGGTTCCTTGTGGTGTATGAAGGCATTTGGGCGCTCTCTCTCTCTCTTTCTGTGCCTCTCTTTATGTCTGCGTCTCTCTCTCTTTCTGTGCTTTTGTTTATGTCTGCGTCTCTCTCTCTCTCTCTCTCTCTCTCTCTATGTCTCTGTCTCTCTCACACTCACTCTGCCTTTCTCTGTCTGTTTGTGTCTCTCTGCCTGTCTCTATATCTCTGTCTGTTTCCATGTCTCTCTGGTCTGTTTCCATGTCTCTCTGGTCTGTTTCCATGTCTCTCTGGTCTGT
>JAAFCE010004209.1:22148355-22186944 GCA_013389805.1 Trigoniulus corallinus | reverse complement strand
TGCACTTGAAGGACCTCAAACCTAAGATGCACTTGAAGGACCTCAAAACTAAGATGCACTTGAAGGACCTCAAAACTAAGATGCGCTTGAAAGACTTCAAAACTAGAAAGCGCTTGAAGGACCTCAAGGGAGTGGCTTATTGCGTGGACCCACAAATCCTCGTCTGATCACTTAAGTTAAGCAACGCAACCCCAGCTAGTACTAACATGGGTGGCCGCTTAGGAAAACTGGGTGCTGCTGATACCCAAAAATCGTCGCATTAGTGTAGTGTCCGTGTAGTCTCTGCATTAGAACTACGCAGTGGATGGGGCTCTAATGACCTTGTAGTTGAAGGGTCCTAAAACACCAACGAACTAAATGCGCTTGAAGGACCGCAAAACTAGAAAGCGCTTGAAGGACCTCAGAACTAGAATGAGCTGGGGATATTCTAGTGCTTGATTCGCCACTGTGTAAACCACTAATATGTGAAATCGACAGATGTAGAAAAATAACGTATCTGTTGTTTTCAGAACTGGGCATGCAAATATCGCTTTTAGACTTACTCGCTTGGAAGCTCCGTTAAGTCCTGACAAAACAGGTGAACTTGGACACCACATTCTCAAGGCACATATTTACAAAAACGTCAGTCGCCAAATGGGCTTCTTATCAAGGGATGTGCAAGCTTTGTGGATTGCTTTGGCTTCTAATGACGTTTCAGCAGCTCTTGTGGCTCCTAGAAATGTCTTTAATCCGAACGTCAAGGTAGATATATTTGGGCCTTTACAGTTCTTTTTTTCTGTAGAAGCCGTTGTGACCGTAATCACCCAATTTCTGCCACAGGTCAGTCGTTTGCTGATGTTGGCTGGAGCCAGTGCAGATGAACGAACGGATTTTTTGAATGGAGCGCCTATACTTGGCTTAGCTGTGCGTGAAGGATTTACGGATATGGTTCTCATGCTTCTAGAGTTTGGTGCTGATGTGAATGGTGTGGCCAAAAATGGCACCAGTGTGCTTTCCTTAGCCTGTTCAGGAGGACATCTTGATATTGTTAAGACGCTCGCTAGCCGAGGAGCTCTAGTAATATGAAAATTATTTTATGATCGTTTTTGCTATAAATTTGGCAGGCTTTTGATCATTTGAGGGGGTGCTAATGTAAATAGAAAGAAATTCAGACGGCCTTAACGTTAAATTCGCCACGACATCAGAAATGGGCAAGTCATAAACTACACAAAAACTCGGCCTTAGTACAGAAAGAATTCAAATAAACCAACTAACTTGGTTTAAGAGCCACGTAAACAGAATACTAGTGGGTGGAGGGCATCGCGGAAAAAATGAGGGAGAGTAGGTTGAGGTGGTATGGACACGTAATGAGAAGAGGGGAAGAGGAGCTCGTTAGGTCCATTTCAGGAATGTAGATGGTTGGAAGCACCCGGGGCAGGAGGAGACCAAAGCAGACGTGGGAGCAGGTTGTCCCTAAGACCCAGCGCAAAATGAGACGCAGTCTCCGCAGGTGACGCAGGGCGACTCACCACACGGTCTTTAGGCCCGCTATGCTGCATGGCTCAGAGTGTTGGGCAGCTAGGAAGAACCATGGAAGGAGAATGCAAGTGACTGAGATGCGAATGCTGCGCTACATGACTGGGGTGTCACGAGTCGACAGAGTCCGAAATGTTTACGTTAGAGGTAGCTTGGGGGTGGGAGACACCGCGGAAAAGATGAGGGAGAAGCGGTTGAGATGGTATGGGAATGTGATGAGGAGAGAGGAGGAGGAACGTATTAGTTCCATTATGGGTCTGCATGTGATTGGGGGTACCAGGGGTAAGGGAAGACCAAAACGGACGTGGGAGCAGGTGGTGCAGAAGGACATGGAGACGTGCGTGGTAGAGGGACTTGGTGGGGGATAGGCGAAAGTGGAGGATGAGAACAGAAGGGAGGAGGGTAAGATGATGATGACGACGACATGATAGTATGTAGTTGTGCATGTTAAGTCGCAGGGTGACGTGACTCCGTGCCTGCGCCATGTGACCCTGCGGAGCGCAGTGCCCATGCCGCAGTTTCCTGTGTGAAGTTGACGTGACAACAACAAAAAGCGGTGCGAAACAGAGAAGTTCTCTTGTTATTTGATGCAAATTTCAAACCGCGATTCATTGTGCGGTGATTGCCTGCTATCAGAATTTCGCAGGGCTACGACACCCTGGCACAGGTGGGATAAGGGTATGATGATGATGATGAAACCAACTACCTTCCTTTCACTATACATGAGGAAAGTTGCCTGACAAATACCGGTACATTTAAATACTGAGCCTAACCTAACAGAACCTGATAGAAATGAATCTTACAGAGGCAAACGTAAACGGACCTACCAGAACAAAACGTAAATGAACCTGACAAAGCAAACGGAAACGAACCTAACAAAACCAAACGGAAATGAGCCTAACGTAAGAGAACCAAACAACAGCGCCAGTCTTACGAAGTGGGAGACCCTTCGTGATCCACCGTCCCGAGAAAGGCATCAAGAGTCGAAGTTCTGTTTTACAGAAATTAAAATTGCTTTTAGTCGGTGGGTGGCCGCAGACGGATTCCCGTACTGCCCGCCTCCAAGGCCGGCCCTGCCAAACGAAATTGAATCCTGCCGAATAATCCCATACCGCCGGAAACAAAAAATTACAGGGAAAACATGAAAACCTTAAAACTTCGTGTTTTATGACTTGCCCTCACAGATGACTTGGACTGTCAGTTGAAGACTTTGTTGCTAAACGTGACGTTTTTATCCTTCATGAGATGGATCCAAAGATGGATTTTCTATTTACATTTGCCCACCCGGAAATGGTCTCAGGCCGTTTGGCATATAATTAAATCGCTTTTAATGTTTTATCAGATGCATCATATTGATGATGATGGATATTGTGCTGTGGTCTACGCAGCTCTGTATGGCCATTTGCACGTAGTCACTTGGCTGTTGCAATGTGATTGGACAATGGCTGTTATGAATGGACTTAGTCGAACAGTCATTGCTCAGCAAGCTTTAGTTATGGCAGCATCTAGAGGGCATACATTGGTAAAATAAATTTTCTTTACTATTTTTGATACACAGTTTGAATTTAGTGATCAGAAACGATTTCATTAGAGGTAGCTTGGGGGTGGGAGACATTGCAGAAAAGATGAGAGAGAATCGGTTGAGGTGGTATGGGCATGTGATGAGGAGGGGAGAGGAAGAGCTTATTAGCTCCATTGTGGGACTGCAGGTAATTGGGGGCAATAGAGGTAGAGGAAAATCAAAACGGACGTGGGAGCAAGTGGTGCAAAGGGACATGGAAGCGTGCGGGATAGAGGGGGACTTGGTGGGCGATAGGCGGGGCTGGAGTATTAGAACCCGCAGACCTGACCTGAGTTTGAATTCAGTGCACAGTGCGAAGGATCAACGTTCCAAAGCCATGGGGGCGGCTTATGGCTTATAGGTTGGACACACCAGTTCTCGTTTGGTCACATAGTCTAATAACGCTAGTATTAACATGAATGGCCGTCTGGGAAACGTGGGTACTGCTAATACCCAATAATCGCCGTCTTAGTGTAGTGCCTGTGCAGTCTCTGCACTATAACTATGCAGTAGACGGGGCTCTAATGACCTTGTAGTTTAAGGGCCCTTAAAAACCAACGAAACAAACAAAAAATTCCAAAGTAATGGGGAGATAGACTCGGATGTGACCCATAGAATCAATGGGGGATGGTTGAAGTGGAGACAGGCAAGTGGAGTCCTGTGTGATAGGAGGGTTCCAATCAAGTTGAAAGGGAAGTTGTACAGGGCGGTGGTTAAGCCAGCTACCATATATGGATCAGAGTGTTGGGCAGTGTGGAAGAGCCACGTAAATAGAATGCAAGTAACCAAAAAGCAAATTCTGCGGTGCATGAGTGGGCTGTCGAGAGCCGGTATAATGAGGAATGAGTATATTAGAGGTAGCCTGGGGATGGGGGACATCGCGGAAAAAAATGAGGGAGAGTAGATTGAGGTGGTAAGGACACGTAATGAGAAAAAGGGAGAAGAAGCTTGTTAGGTCCGTTACAGGAATGCAGGTGGTTGGAGGCACTCAGGGCAGGAGGAGACCAAAGCAGACGTGGGATTTTTTTTGTTTTGTTGATGTTTGAGGGCCCTTCGACTGCAAGGTCATTAGAGCCCCGTCCACTGCATAGTTCTAATGCAGAGACTGCACAGACACTCCGCTAATGTGACGATTTTTGGGTATTAGTGCTACCCAGTTTTCTCAGGCGGTCGCCCACGTTAGTACTACCTGGAGTTGCGTCCAACGCAATAAGCCACCCCCTCAGACGTCGGAGCAAGTTGTCGTTGTCCATAACGATTTGGTAGTGTGTGGGGTGGACGGGGACCTGGTGGGAGATAGGCAGGAGTGGAGGGCTGGAACTCGCATACCCGACCCTGTCACAAGCAGGGGATAAGGATATGATGATGATAATGATGATGATTTTGAACTTTTCTAATGATTCTAGGTGTGTGAATATTTATTAAGTGTTCCGGAAGTAGATATCAATGTTTTTGATCCTGTCTCCAAAGAGACTACGCTAACTGCTGCGGCCTCAAATGGTCACAAGGACACTACAGTGTTCCTTTTACGTCGTGGTGCTTCTGTAGTGAACATTAATGGTTATCTCGTGCCGCCTCTTGTGTGTGCTGTTCGAGATGGCCAAGAGGAAATTGCCAGTCTTTTATTGCAACATCAGGCTGACGTTGATCAAGTCGATGGTTCGGGCCGAACTGCGCTGATGATGAGTGCTTCTGAGGGCCATATGTCTTTAATTGATTTGCTTTTATCCAGAGGTAACGTTTACATCACTTGTTTTTGTTCCAACAAATGGCACAATTCAGACTTAATTTGTCTCTTTAATAGGTGCCTCAGTTATGAAGGCTGACAATGAAGGCTTGACTGCCCTTTGTTGGGGCTGTCTGAAAGGCCAGTACAATGCAGTGCAAAAATTATTGGACCATGGAGCTAATATTCATCACACGGATTGTACCGGAAGATCTCCACTGAATTTAGCAGCATTTCATGGAGATCCAAATGTTGTACGTTTAAATTTCTCATTGTAGCATCAGTTTGACGTCCATTAGGAGCTTTGCTGAGCAGAACTGCACCCAGGACAGACGAATTGGTGGATCCTAGATCAGACTGAAGCCTCCAACAGTTATTAGGTTAAACACTCGACACCTAGCAGGTGACTTGGTAGGAAGGAGTACAGAGGGAGATTTACTGTGGGTCGAGAGGGGACACAGATATTGGGTATCACGTCACCCATTTTCTGACAGGACATGTTCTTTGCCAGGGACAGATGGCCCACTCGACGCGCAGAGACTGGGCCACCTGACTCCCGACTCCAACGTTCTATTGAAGGGACGGGGCAGTGGGGACCTACTGACGCTAATAGCCGGTGAAGCCCTAAGGGCACAATTACGAAACTATCCAAGAGCGGCCGTATTACATTACACAACCAGTTCTCGTCTGATCACTGAAGGTTAGCAGCGCGTACCCCAGATAGTACTAGCAAGGGTGACCGCTTGGGAACACTGGTTACCACTGACATCCAAAAATCGTCGTAACAGCGTAGTGTTTGTGCAGACTCTACGTTAGAACTACGCTGTGGATGGGGTTCTAATAACCATTGTAGTTGAAGGCCAACGGACCTATCGTTAAGAAATGTGTTAAACAGTTCCGTGCAAAATTCCTGGGGATGGTAGGTGTATTAGTCGTGATTCGGGGACGTAGTCTGACACTCAGCGCATAGGGGAGCGGCTTATTGTGTTGCACACACCAGTTCTCGTCTGATCACTGAAGTTAAGCAACGCAACCCTCAGCTAATACTGACATGGGTTGCCGCTAGGAAAAACTGGAAAAACTAAGACCCAAAAATCTTCGCATTATTGTAGTGTTTGTGCAGCCTCAGCCTTACCACTATGCAGTGGTTGGGGCTCTAATGACCTTGTAGTTGATGGGCCCTAAAACACCAACGAACGTTCCAAACCCGACGCATAAACATATTTCACCTATCCTCCTAAAGCTTCTTTACCTTCAAGACCACAGGTTCATGTCGTTCTTAGTAGTCTCCTGAAGGAGAAAGACATCCAGCTGCCCCAGTGTTTTAGTAATGAATCATGATCCAGTTCCCCTCAGCTCAGTTCATGATTGGTGTCTCTAACGTTTTATATTCTTTCGATAAATGTTGGAATCACTCAACTGTTATGATAGGTGCAATTGTTACTGGATCGTGGAGCCACTGTTGAACATGTTGATCACAATGGCATGAGACCCTTAGATCGTGCAATCGGATGCAAAAATACAGCAGCTGTCATCTGCTTTTTGAAGCGAGGTGCAAAGTTAGGTAAATATTCATTTAGGGACATTAAATACCTGTCAAACTATTCAAACGGAATTCTTAGGTGTTTGTTTTTTTTGTTGTTGTTTCAGGACCGGCGACATGGACAATGGCAGCTGATAAGTCAGATATTATGATGATATTATTAAATAAATTATTTGAAGATGGCAATGTGCTTTACAAGGTGAGTTAATGCTGTCAACAAATGAGATGGCCGGTTAAAATTGAAGGGGTTAAAGTTGAAATGAATGACGTAATGAATCATTACTATTAGAAAAACCGTCTCAAAGATGCAGCCTATCGTTTCCAGTACGCTTTGAAAAAATTTCCAACGGATCCAGTCAATGAAGAAGCGCGCCCATTCCAGCAACTAAAAATTAATTTATTGCTCAGCTTGTCTCGATGTCGTCGAAAGTCTCTCGTGAGTTGTGTTTCTCGATATTCATTGTTTGACATCCAAGGGAACTCGGATATAACTTCGCATCGTCCCTCCGGATGAGCACATGGGCCATCTGGAGAGATGTTATAGAATTGGGTTTTTTTTGTTTGTGTTTTAGGGCCCTTCAACTACAAAGGTCATTAGAGCTCCGTCCACTGCGTAGTTGTAATGTAGAGACTTCACAGACAGCACACTAATGCACGATTTTTGGGTATTAGCGGTGCCCAGTTTTCCCAAGCCGCCACCCATGTCAGTATTAGCTGGGGTTGTGTTGCTTACCTTCGGTGATAAGACCAGAACTGGTGTGTCCATTGATTGATTGATTTGTTGGTGTTTAAGGGCCTTCAACTACATAGGTCATTAGAGTCCCGTCACAGCATAGTTCTAGTGCAGCGACTGCACAGACACTGTGCTGTTAAGGCGATTTTTAGGGATTGGCAGTACCAAGTGTTCCCAAGCGTTGCTTATCTTCAGTAATCGGACGAGAACTGGTGTGTCCAACGCAACACAGCTGCTCCCATACAGTTGGCTGATTAGGATGTCATAAACCTACATAAACCAGAACATTAGAGGGTGGTTAGGTAAAGCACCCTGTGACCATCTTCTATTGGAGCGGCGAATTGTGTTGGGCACACCAGTTCTTGTCTGATCACTGAAGTTAAGCAACACAACTCCAACTAGTACTGACATGGATGGCCGCTTGGGAAAACTGGGTGCCGCTAATACCCAAAAATCGTCGCATTTGTGTCGTGTCTGTGCAGTCTCTGCATAAGAACTATTCTGTGGACGGGCCTCCAATGACCTTGTAGTTGAAGGGCCCTAAAACACCAACAAACAACAACAACAACCATCTTCTATGGGTTTCTTTTATGATGGGGTACTCGTAGAAACTTCCATTTATCCGGGGAACGTTGTCGTTATAACCAGGGAGTTTTGGTTAGGATAATGGATAACCTCAAATTCGTTAAATCCTTGTGCGCTGTTACCGAATTCTATTGTATTAATTTGGGAAATGTTGACTAAGGCATACATTATTATTATATTAGGAATTTGACCTGGCTGTTGACTTGGCCACCAAAGCTCTAGAAGTGAATCCAAAATCCTTTGAAGCGTATTATGCACGAGCAAGAGCCAGAAGAGATCTTGGGTAATAGCAACAATATCAAATAATTTATTGATGATGTCATTGTTTTTGTTATAAATGAAATATGTCTTGCCCAATTTCTAGCCAAAATGAGTTGGCCGTTGAAGATCTTACTGAGGCCATTAAACTTTCTCCAGAAAACCGAGAATTGAGGCGACTTCTTCAGCATATTCAGGACGATATTAAGGTATCTTTTAACAACACTTCTTTAACTGTTTCAGTTACCATGGTTGCACTTACCCCCCGCGGCCTGAAAAAAAAAATTAATCATGTTCTGAGTTTCCAACTGTTTGTCCCATGGACAACGTTTAAAAATCCTTTTGTTTTCCAGCAATATTTATTCGTTTAAAAATGACCCGAAAACACAAGTCGCAAGTGCTCCTCTTAAGTGCAAAGAAGTTGGGTGAGCGGCAGTATTGCATTGGACACACCAGTTCTCGTCCGATCACTGAAGTTAAGCAACGCAACCCCAGCTAGTACTAACGTGGGTGGCCGCTTGGGAGAACTAGGGTTCTGCATTAGAGTATCTGCATTAGAACTATGCAGTGGACGGGGCTCTGATATCCATCGTATTTGTAGGGCCCTAAAAACCAGCAGGGTGGCCGCTTGGGAAATCCGAGTGCTGCCAATATCCAAAAATCGTCGCGTCAGCGTAGTGTTTGTGTTGTCTGCATTAGAACTACGTGGTAGACGACGCTCTAAGGACCTAGTAGTTGAAAGGGCCTTACAACATCGCTGACCTACCAATGGACAAACGGGTTCTCGTCTGATGTATGTTATGCTAATGGGTTGGGGAGCAAGCCATGCACCCATGACAGGCCGAACACTAAGGGGGCTGCTCGCTAGTGAGGAGGAGGTAGGTGTAGGGGATGTAGGAAAAGGGAAACTTGCAACACCCAACGTTCCTTATCAACCACCCATGTTGGTACAAACCTTGGGTTTGTATTGATTAACTTTAATGATCTGACGAGAACTGGTGTGTCCAACGCAAGTTAAGCGACGCAACCCGAGCTAGTACTAACATGAGTTGGGGAGCAGTGAATTGCGTTGGACACACCAGTTCTCAACTGATCACTGAAGTTAAGCAGCGCAACCCCAGCTAGTACTAACATCGGGGGCCGCTTGGGAAAACTGCTTACTGCTAATACACAAAAATCGTCGCATTAGTCTAGTGTCTGCGCAGTCTCTGCATAAGAACTATGCTGTGGACGGGGCTCTAATGACCTTATAGTTGAAGGACCCTAAAACACAAACAAACAACTAACATGGGTGGCCGCTTGGAAAGACTGGGTACCACAAATATCCAAGAATCGCCCCTGCAGCGTAGTGTCTGTGCAGTCTGCAAGTTACGCCAACGGGCTTCGGAGTCGGCCAAGCAGCCACAACGGTCCGAACCCTGTGGAGGCTGCTCGCGGGTGAGAGGGAGGTAGAAGTGGGAGATGTAGGAGAGGGGAAATTAGGCACACGCAAGTTTTCCAACCAAGTTGCGTTGGACACACCAGTTCTCATCTGATCACTGAAGTTAAGCACCGCAACCCCAGCTAGTGCTAACATGGGTGGCCGCTTGGGAAAACTGAGTGCTGCTAACACCCAAAAATCGTCACATTCGTGTAGTGTCTGTGCCGCCTCTGCATTAGAACTATGCGATGGCCGGGGCTGTCACGACCTTGTAGTTAATGGGTCGTGAAACATCAATGTTTGTTTGTTGGAGTTTAAGGTCCCGTCAACTACAAGGTCATTAGAGACCCGTCCACTGCATAGTTCTAATGCATATACTGCACAGACACTACACTAATGCGACGATTATTGGGTATTAGCAGTACCCAGCTTTCCCGAGCGACCACCCATGTCAGTACTAACTGGGCTTGCGTTGCTTAACTTCAGTGATCAGACGAGAACTGGTGTGGCCAACGCAACTCGCCGCTCCCGTGAAACATCAAACCCTCTGCCTTGGTTAACTTAATTGATCTGAAGAGAAATGGTGTGTCTAACGCAGTTCAGGCGCTGTAACTGAACTAGGTGGTGGACGGGGCTCTAATGACCATTTAGTTGAAAGGCCCTAAAATACCAACAAACAAACAATGTGATGTCGTTGAGATGAATTGTGCGTTTAACTCTCCAAATTCTTTATATGCGATCATCTTTCAGGGTTTAAGAGCCTGTAGAGTGGTACCAGTTTGTAGTTGAAAGCTTTGACATTTTAGATTGTCACGAAAATGTCTAGACAATCGTCAGATGATCCTCTATTTTTTTGTTTATTATTTTCAGGACAACAATGGCAAAGGATGCATGACCACAACTAATCAATCGTTAAATGCGTATCATCTGCCTAGCACTAATGGTGTTCTGAGTGGCACAGAGGTGGATGTAACGACATCAACTCCGAATCAGTGCACTTCTCAGTCATCAGTAGGCAACCTGTTAAGACCATTATCGACACAAGCCTCCATGTAAACAGAAATCATTCGCGGAATTTGAACAGGGGATGAGAAAGGTATAAATTTGATGATAGTTCGTAGTAAATGTATACATTTTTGAAGTCAGAGGTCCTTATAGGGCCTATCAATCTCCGTTTGCTGTGTTTATGAAAGAATGGTGAAGTTTGTTGACGTCTTGTTCGTGTGGGGAGGTCACTTTTGCAAATCCGTTTCAGCACGAATTTGTGGGCGAGCATTTATTTAAATTGTGCTTGAAATTGAAATGTTCGTGTCTGAAACACGTATTTGTGTAAATCGTTATGAGTTCTGTTAATTTGCTCGACGAGACAAGACCACAACTCGTTTTTATCCCACTTGTACTCAGGGGCGGATCCAGAGGTGGATCAGGAGGGGGAACACTTCACAAAAAGTGTGCCCCAAATATTTTTAAATATTCAGAATCCCTTAGTATCACAGTGGCGTCGCTAGGGTTGGCCTCACCCGGTGCGATGACACCATGGTGTCACCTCCTCTCCCGAAAATCGCCGCTTCTTCTTCTGCTTTGGTGTCACCCCATTTCTCATGGTGCGAGTGGTGTCATCCGGTGCGGCCCGCACCCCCTAGTGACGCCACTGCTTAGTATAAATCTAGCTAGCAATTGCAATCGGTCATCAACTGCCTGCCTTAGACAATGTCCTACCATCAGTGGTTTAGGCCAGGGGTGTCAAAGAGGCAGCCCTAGAAGCCTAGAGTTGCGGCCCTCACAACCGATATCATGTGCGGTTGGCTACTCAGAGGCGTAACGAGAGGGTGACAGTTGCCCCCGGCATAGTTGAAATGGGGTGCCATGAGCCATATTTTGATTAAAACTATTGTTAAATACCATTTCGACAATTGTCTTGGTACTTTTAAAAACAAATTTCCAAAATAAAAAAGAAGGTCAACACTGCATGGCCCTCATGACAACGCACATGTTACGATGTGGCCCTCGGGGTGCAACGAGTTTGACATTCCTGGTTTAGGCAACTGCAGATTGGGCTGGTAGCAAGACCGGCACGAGGCGGGTTCCGCGTGTTCGCGGAACCCGGCCCCGAATTTACTAAAGCCTCGCGTTTTATGAAAATGTAAAATGTTTTTCCCTTCAAAAGCCACTCCTAACCCTTTTGCCGCCTGTGGCAGGGTCGAGTACCCATCTTGTCCTTCTGAATGGACACAAGCTGCAACCCCTATGGTTATTTATCGGCTGTCCACTGTTCGTTGGGGATTCCCACCGACGCCAAGGGGGGTGGGCGAACTCCTGCACCTGGAAATTTTGCGTCATCTACCCTTTGTATAATAGAGAGGGTGCTTTGACGTGCAAATGCCTTCGTACACCACACGGGACCTCGGTTTTCCTTCTCACCTGAAGGCGTACTCGGGGCCTCTCTCTCCCTCTCTCTCCCTCTCTCTCCCTCTCTCGCCCTCTCTCGCCCGAGAGAAGACAGTTCACCTCGGTCCACTATCGAACCTAGAACCGCTGGCGCAGTTACCAAGCACGGTAGCTACCGCGTCACCGAGGCGGGATTTCTTTCCTACAAAAGACCCTGCAAAATATTTTTGAACCCGGCCCCGCCAAAGCTCGCACCGGCATTGCTGGCAATATAGAAATGGGAATAGTAAATGCAAAAATGCCTTATCAGTTGCAAAGTTGAATCGTGCATCAGTTGAAATAAGCGCCCCATTTCTCCCCCCCCCTCTTGTTACATTGCTCCCCCTGGATCCGCCCTTTACTCCAATCTTCTGAAGGTTCTGTAGAGAAGATGGGAAAGGCAGGAAAGGAACTCCTAAAACTGGAAGAGGCGTAGGGCATTAATTCGCGGGATAAGGTTGAAGAAACTTCCATTCTCAGCTAGTTAAAATCTTTCATGTTAACAAGTCTTCCTCTAAACGTAAAATTGAATGCTACTATAAAATTCCGCGGAACTCCCTCCGGAATCTGGACAGCGTTGAGTCTGTACGTTCTGACTCTTCCAGGGTCGGCCGGGTACTGCTAATACCCAAAAATCGTCGCATTAGTGTAGTGTCTGTGCAGTCTCTGCATAAGAACAATGCTGTTGACTGTGTTCTAATGACCTTTGTAGTTGAAGGGCCCTAAAACACCAATAAACAATAACAAATTCAGGGTCGGCTTAGCCCAGATGGCGCCCCAGACAAAGCATTCTTTTTGAAGTTCTCGGACTTTCGTGACTTCACGGTTGCCTCAATGATGAACCTCCTAAACACTTTTCAGAAACTGATTTATTTTAAATTATTTTGAAGACCTTGTAATTAGATTTCTTGGTGGAATGGCGCCCTACGAAACTGCCTGCTTTGCCTGTGTCTAAGGCTGGCCCTGGACTATCCACTCTATCCTGTCTCTCGCCACTTCTTTGTCCATCACCTTGTTCTGCCGCCATCAATCTGCTCTTTATCTGTTTTTACCTTCCCAATTTCCGATGCTTCGAATAACCTGCATCCCTGCGATAGACCTTATTTCAGTGGCGTCGCTAGGGTTGGCGTCACCCGGTGCGGTGACACCATGGTGTCACCCCCCCCTCCCTCCCGAAAAAAAGCCGCTTCTTCTGCTTTGGTGTCACCCCATTTCTCATGGTGCGAGTGGTGTCACGCGGTGCCGCCCGCACCCCCTAATGACGGCATTGCCTTATTTGGTTCTCTTTATTCCGGAGGAGAGGGTTAGTGCGTTGGCCACACAATCCGTTGGCAACGCAATCCGAGCTCTTACTAACATAGGTGGCCACTTAGGAACACTGGGTCCGGCTAATGCCCAAAAATCGTCGCATTCTTGTATTGTCTGTGCTGTTTCTGTATTAGAACTACGCAGTGGACGGGGCTCGAATGAACTTGTAGTTTAAGGGCCCGTGAGCGGCGAATTGTGCTGGGCACACCAGTTCTCGTTCGATTACTGAGGTTAAACAACACAATCCCAGCTAGTACTGACATGGGTGGCCGCTTGGGAAAACTGGGTACTGCTAATACCCAAAAATCGACGCATTAGTGTACTGTCTGTGCAGTCTCTGCATAAGAACTATGCTGTGGACGGGGCTGTAATGACCTTGTAGTTGAAGGGCCCTAAAACACAAACAACATACGCTGTTGACGGGGCTCTAATGACCTTGTAGTTGAAGGGCCCTAAAACACAAACAACATACGCTGTTGACGGGGCTCTAATGACATTGTAGTTGAAGCAGTGGCGTCACTAGGGTTGGCGTTACCCGGTGCGGTAACGCCATGTTGTCACCCCCCCTCTCCCGAAAAAAGCGGCTTCTTCTGCTTAGGTGTCACCCCATTTGTCATGGTGTGGGTGGTGTCACCCGGTGCGGCCAGCACCCCCTAGTGACGCCACTGAGTTGAAGGGCCCTAAAACACCGACAAACAAACAATTAAAGGGCTCTAAAGCACCAGCAAACGATGAGGTGTGTTACAGGAGAAGGAAATTCCACCAAGCGATTGCTTTGGTTTTATGTAGGTTACCCTGCATATATTTACATGCCACGTGCCAGCAAAAGTGTCCTGCGTGCCATAGGTTCGCCACCCCTGCTCATAGTAGTAAAAGCACGACTGTGTACCGCATTACCATACAAGAATTGCCCAAATTTTTGGTATTTTCGACTTGTTTTTATTCTCATTTCTCCTGATAGTGTTTTTTTTTCATTTGTATGCAAACGGGTGCGTGAGAAAAATGGACAAAAAATTACTCTTTGTTTGCTTTTGTGCTTTGGTATCACGAGTGTGGTGTAATTTCTGTATGTTGTATCTAAATTGTTTCCAACAAATGTTTTTAGGAGATTTTGTGTGTAGTGCGTTTGGGGACAAGTTTGAAAATGTCCCATTTGAGACAAGATGATATTGTTGACTTTTCAGGATTTCAAGCTATAAGCAGGGCGTGTCAAACTGGGGGCATCCCAAGCGACTCACTGGTAACGTGCATTGTCATGAGGGCCCAAGGCACCCCCCCTTGAAATTGTGCCAGGAGCCTACTGTCCCCCTCTCATTACCCCTCCTAGTGGCAGGCCACGTGTATACTATATGTTTGGCAGCCTTTGTGACGTTATCAATAGGTCCGATCCGTATCACACTCAGAGAGGGGAAGAAATGACCTCCCTCTTAACCTTCATAGTGAAGGACGAAGTGAGGGTCAAGGAGCCTACACATGGTATCGATTGTGCGGGCCGCAAGTGTAGGCTGTGAGGGCCGTGGGCCACCGTTTTGACACCCCCTGCTACAAGTCATTGACATCTAAAGTACTTATGTTGATTACATTTAATTCTGGCGATTAATTATGGCTGAAAGTCATTTCAGAGACAAAGAGGTCAAAGGTAAACAGAGGAAAAGGCATTGAAATCGACAAGGCGACGTCACCGTTCTCGACACCTCAACTAGTCAGGACTTCTCAGGTCGTCTGACAAGAACAGTTAATTAAATATGCGAATTTCGGAACTTGATGCGAATTTTGGAACCATACAAGGTTCTCCTGTTCAGCGGGAGGCCCCGGGCGGCGGTATTGCGTTGGGAACACCAGTTCTCGTCTGATCACTGAAGTTAAGCAACGCAACCCCCGGAAGTACTTACATGGGTGGTCGCTTGGGAACACTGAGTACCGCTGATCCCAAAAATCGTCGTCACAGCGTTAGTGTCAGTGGATGGGGTGGATGCATGGAGAACAATGCAGTGGATGGGACTCTAATGACCTTTATAGTTGAAGTGCCCTAAGGCACCAGCAAAATAAACCGTACTGCCCACCCCTAAAAGACTGGCCCAGCGCAGTAGCTTTGGGTCGGAGACTGACAACCAGGTACATGAGATGTATGGTGAAAGAGGATTAGCTATGCCACTAAACGCAATCTCCCACTCAACTTCTATGTGCCCTTTCCTGATTTTCTCACCTATCCCTTCCTCATAACCGACCACTTCTACCATCAACTCACTATGGTATGGACATGCAATGAAAGCGGCGAATTGTGTTGGACACACCAGTTCTCGTCTGATCACTGAAGTTAAGCAGAACAACCCCAGTTAGTACTGACATGGGTGGCCGCTTGGGAAAACTGGGCAATGCTAATACCCAAATCGTCGCGTTGGTGTAGTGCCTGTGCAGTCTCTGCATAAGAACTATGCTGTGGACGGGGCTCTAATGACCTTGTAGTTGGACATGTACATGTAATGACAACAGGGGAGGAGGAGCTTGTTAGGTCCATTATGAGAATGCAGGTTTTTGGTATCACCCGGGGAAGGGTAAGACCACAGCAGAAGTGGGCGCAGGTTTTGCTTAAGGATATGGTAGTGTGTGGGTTGGACGGGCTCTGGTGGGAGATATGCGGGAGTGGAGGACTATAACGGGTCAAATTAGCAACAGGCCCGGCTCGTGAGTTTCAGGCGCCTTATGGAAGTGGGTCCATCGCCGTCGCCCCCATTAAATTTAATGCAGTTTTGAATAGTCCGAGCGCCCCTCACGCTTTTGGCATTTATCCCATTGACAATGAATTGCTGTGACTGTAACAAGGCGCCTTGAGATAGCCAACATTTAGTAAAGGCCCCACCATTCAGAGAAGTTTGGGAACCCCTGGACTTGAACATCTTAAATGACCAATAGACTACATGGCAAGGAAGTACCTCTGAAATTAGCCGCCCCTTTGAAATTTGCCTTCTGTGATTAGCAATCGTCTAGGATTCAGCACCCGCCTCGGTGGCGCAGTAGATGGCGTGCTGGGTTATTGTGTCAGTGGTTGCAGGTTCCATACTGAATCGAGGTCCCGACGAGAGATAGACAGGTCCTAGGTGCGCCTTCCGTCGAGTGACAAGTAAAGCTGTGGCCCCGTGTGACGTACCATGGCATCTGTAGGTAAAAGTACCCTCTACTATTCAACGGGTAAATAAGGCAAAATTCCCAGGTGTAGGAGCTCGGTGGAGTGCCCCGACGAACAGTAGACCGGCGATAAATAAGCATAGGGGTTGCAGCTTTGCTCGGCAGCCGCTGCGGAAAAATACCGTCTTATAGCAGCGCCTGCTCTAGCACTTATGCCGCCCCGGACAAAAAGACAAACTGCCGCCCCTTGAAGCAGCGCTCTGTTCGCGTGCTATGTTCTCACACTTACAGCCAAAATGGCGCCCCGGACAAATGTCCGGGTTGCTCCTCCTTAGAGCGGACCCTGCTTATAGATCGCCCATTTGTCCATTCAGAGGGACAAAAATGGATACCCGACTCTTCCAATGGCTGAAAAAGGGTTAGGAGTTTTTTTTTTGCGTTTCTGTGCTGACCTCAAAAGACTTCACAAGTTGACGACTTACCTGCTAGCATTGAATGCCTTCACCTCTGTTTAGCTTTGCCGCCTTCCTGAATTCCATTTAATTTTGTTTGTCTTATAATCACTAGTCAATTTTTTTGCCCGTTTTTGTTCAAATCCTGGACAGACACCAGTTTTTTTTTTTAAATGTTGCCTCTGTATTTTTGTTTTTTTTTTTGAATTTCATGGTGTGCGCAATATAATTGGAGCTAACTGCATTTGTTTCTCTCTCAAAAGGCTGACTATGTTTAGGACAATTGTTGTATCCGCCTTGTTTGTTACAATATCATTTTCAAGGCCATATTTACACGAATTTCGTGGTGATACATGTCTGCAACATGTTTGCAACGTGTTTAGCACTGTATGTGTTTGAAAGTCGAACATTGACTTTCCGAAATTGAATCTTTTCCGTATGTGAATAGTAGTTTGGGTTATTTGAAATATCAATTTGTGCGTGTTGTTTCTTTTTTTGTTTTTAAACTAAATCTTATTAAAGAAAAACTAAGAAAGCACTTAATGTTCACGTTGTTAGTTTATTGGGGTTTTTTTTTCTGAAATTTGCTAACTTCCACATTTTTCTCACGTCTTAAGAAAATGGAGTTTTAATCGATAATCATTTGTGTTTTAGGAACAGAATTGAAGAAGACTTTCCTGAATTGAACTTAATTGGAATTTGTTACAAATGTACATCACATCTCTACTATCAGAAATTTAGTTTTACAGCTTCTAAGTTCAAAGGTCAAAACACAAATACGTGATTAAAGTGAAGATGCCTGCCTAATGGAATCAAACTTTGAACAAGCAAAAACAACTCCTAACCCTTTTCCCGCCTTTGGGTCGGTGACAGATCTGGTCTCTCTGAATGGACTCAAGGGCGATATATTGGACAACGTTTTTCCACAGCCGGTTACTGACCAAGGCTGCAACCCCTCTACTTATTTATCATCGGTCTACTAGTCGTTGGGGCACTGCACTGAGCTCCTACACTTGGAAATTTTGCCTCATCTACCCGTTGCATAGTAGAGAGGATTCTTTTACTTGCAAATGTCATAGCACACCACACGGGACCTCGGGTTTACATCTCATCTGAAAGGGCCTCTCTCGCCCGAAAGAAGCTCGGTCCAGTATCGAATCTAGAGCCACTGACTGTTACCGATCACGCTACCTACTGCGCCACCAAGGCGTGTTGGGATCAAGGTTTAAATGTCACACGGACTGAGTTTTACCACTGATACTTTCCTAAAGCTGTGTGTACACTAGCAATAAAACTTGCATAAGTTGACTTTAGCAAGTGCACTGTAGCGTGTAGATAGCAAAGCAAGTCACAGCAAGCCAACTTGCAGAATTTTTTAAACTTGCAAAACTTGCGGGAAGTCACCACGTGTAGATACCATTTTTTTAACTTATAGCAATAACTTGCAACTTATCCAGCTTGGTTTGATAAGGGAGCGGCGAATTGCGTTGGACGCACCAGCTCTCGTCTGATCACTGAAGTTAAGCAGCGCAACCCCAGGTTAGGTTGTTGTTGTTTAAGGTCCCGTCAACTACAAGGTCATTAGAGACCCGTCCACTGCATAGTTCTAATGCATAGACTGCACAGACACTACACCAATGCGACGATTATTGGGTATTAGCAGTACCCAGCTTTCCCGAGCGACCACCCATGTCAGTACTAACTGGGCTTGCGTTGCTTAACTTCAGTGATCAGACGAGAACTGGTGTGTCCAACGCAATTCGCCGCTCCCAGCGCAACCCCAGCTAGTACTGACATGGGTGGCCGCTTGGGAGAACTGGGTACTGCTAAGACCCCCAAAAATCGTCGCATTAGTGTAGTGTCTGTGCAGTCTCTGCATTAGAACTACGCAGTGGACGGGGGCTCTAATGATCTTTGTAGTTGAAGGGCCCTAAAACCCCAACAAACAACAACAACAATTGGTTTGATATGTTTTCAAGTTTTTTACCAATGGCTGAAAACATGGACAATCTAGGAAAACGTGGACAAGAGACGAATTAATTGGGCTCATTTCCATATATGAGCAATATCCTGAATTCATCATCATGCCCTTATCCCGCCCATGGCGGGGTCGGGTCTGTGGATTCTAATTCTCCGCTCCCACCTATAATCCCCCACTTCCTCCTCCTCCTCCCTATTTGCATCACATGCCCGTACCACCTCAATATATTCTCCCTCATCTCTGCAATGTCACCCACCTCCAAGCTACCTCTTAACATACTTGTTGAAGACTGTTAGCACGCGACACACCACTCATGTCACACAGCATTCACATCCTGGTGACTTGCATTCTCGGTGTGCACACACCGAACTGACACACCAAACTGATCGTTTGTGGCGGGCTTAATGTAATCGTTTCTAAAGCCGCAATTCCACCAAGGCAACACTGAACGACGAGGCATGCTACTTGTTTCCTAGTGTTGCTTCATTGTGTGTGTGCGACAATGTCGCACAGAATTAAGAAATGTCGCGTGCGGATTTTGTTTCTCCAAATCGCATGCGCTTTGTGGTCCATGCTTGTAGCATGCGTCTACGGCAATTCCATCCAGGCAACACGAATCCTTTCAGTTTTGTTCAACATGTATTTGCAAACAGTCGCAGCAGCTGCTTATTTGGTGACAGCATTGAATAAAAAAAAAGGAGAAAGCCACGTGGTGGTGAAGAGAACTGGGGGTGGGGACATCGCTGAAAAAATGAGGGAGAATAGGCTGAGATGGTATGGACACGTAATGAGAAGAGTGGACGAGGACCTCGTTAGGGCCATACCAGGAATGCAGATGGTCAGTAGTACCCGGCGCAAGGGGAGACCAAAGTTGACGTGGGAACAGGTTCTCTGTAAGGATATGGCGGTGTGGGGGTTAGACAGGAGTGGCAGGGCAGAACCCGCAGACCCGACCCTGCCACAGGCGGGATAAGGGTACGATGATGATGATGCTTTCTGCCAGGAAGATCTGCCTCGGTAGAGCAGAGGTAGTGTGGTGCGTCAGTGGTTCCTGGTTCAATGCTGGATCGAGGTGGGTTGGCGTCTTTTGGGTAAGAGAAAATTTGTTTTCTGTCAAATGGGAAACGAAGCTGTGGCCCGTGTAGTTTTATAGTTCTCCACTCCCGTTTGTTCTCACCAGGTCCCCACCCACTACACACACGCACACTATCATAATCGGCGAGACAACTTTGAATGGGGCACTCCTCCACCAACTAAGGGACTGGCTGCTTATTTAACGAACCCGTTCATGTGTAGTGAGGAATGAAATATTCTTCACTTGGGGAACCGTCACGTGGCAGATCACCTCTGCCCGTGGCTACTATGAGATGAAATTCCCAACTGAAGAAGCCTTCTCCCTGGCATCGGTGGAGTGCCCCAAGCTTGGTTGCCGTGGTTGCTGACCATGTCGCACATGACAAGTCGCACCGATCCGCGGACCCTCCGATAACGACACTGTTCGACATGTAGAATGATGCCAAGGGGCGGAGCATACGACCTGGCAACAACAAGCAACAAGTAGCATGCAGCAAGGAGACATGTTTCTTGTCGCCTCGAGTTCCTTCAGTGGAAAGACAACAGTTGCTACATGTTGCCTCAGTGGAATTGCAGCTTAATTCTGAAACTACTGACTTGATAAACACCCTGTAAATTCTTATGGCGAGCGGAGATGCAGCAAGGTTAGCATAGCAACCTTGAGTTGCAGTTCATAGAGGGCGCTGAAATTGGCGGTCGTTTTGGAAATGGCGAGGTGTTGCAATCGTGTGATAGTAAGCAGCAATCAAGAAGAAAAGGAGAAATGTGTAAAGTAAGTTGAATTTTGTTAATTACACTTGTCGAAATGCAGATAAAGTGATTTATTCGATGTTGCCTGAAACATTGTCAACTTCAATAGAGGACTAAGGCCCAATTGAGGAATTATACTTGTACGCATGACAGCAATGGCGGCATATCCAGGTGTTATACTGTACATCAGTGGTTCTTAAAGCGTGTTCCGCGAAACCACTTCAGGTGTTCCGCAAAAGAATTTCATGTACAAATAATGGTGTTGGAATAAAATTGATACAATTTGAAATAATTTTTGGATGGGATTGTAATCAGCAAACGCAAATGACGAACTGTAGTTGTTCGTTTTATAGTTATATAAAGTGGCAGATAGGTACCTAGGTAGTTTGGGAGGTATTGCAAAACAGGGGGTGGAAGGGTTTATTCGGACAGAAGAATAGGTCCCCTAGTGCTTGGCATTTGTCAACGATATAGGAAAATTTGGTGACTGCAGAGAACAGATCGAGAAGGGACTAAACGATGTTACAGCAGCGATAGAAAAGGGAGGGCTAACGATAAACATGAAGAAGACAGTGTTTAGCTTTCACTTGGGAAGGACAGCAAAATAACGGTGACGTACGTTCGAGGGGCGAACTGGTGACAAAGGTGCAGGAGGTAAAGTACTTAAGGTCAACGTTCCAAAGCAATGGAGAGATACTCTGACGTCACCCGCAGAATCAATGGGGGGGCTGAAGTGGAGACAGACAAGTGGAGTCCTGTGTGATAGGAGGATCACAATTTAGTTGAAAGGGAAGTTCTACAGGACAGTCGTTACACCAGCTATGCTACATGGATCACAGTGATGGGCAGTGAGGAAGAGCCACGTAAATAGAATGAAAGAAGCCGAGATATGAATGCTGCTGTACATGTGTGGTGTGTTCAGAGCTGATAGAATTAGGAATGAGCATATTAGAGGTAGCCTGGGGTGGTGGACATCGCCGAAAATACGAGGGTGAATAGGCTGAAGGGTATGGACACGTCATGCGAAGAAGGGAAGAGGAGCTCATCAGGTTAATTCCAGTAATGCAGGTGGTCGGTAGCACCAGGAACAGAGGGAAACCAAAGCAGACGTGGAAACAGGTTGTCCATAAGGATATGAGTGTGTGGGGTGGACGGGGAACTAGTGAGAGATGGATGGGAGTGGAGGACTAGAATCCCGACCCTGCTGCCGCAGGCGGGATAAGGGTATGATGATGATGTAGCAAGTGTACAACTTGCTTTAAACTTTATGTTGAATTGTAAGTGTTCCATGAAAGTAAAATGTCACAATTAGTGTTCCCTGGCTTCAAAAAGATTGAGAACCACTGTTGTACATGGTGTTATGTGACTAATCGTTTATTAAATGGCTAGATATTTGATGGTTGAAGTGGAAGTTAAAAAGGAAGCTGAACAGTACAGGTTTGATCTTACTTCCAATGAAACAAGCAACTGATGATGGCAGGATAAGATGTTGCAAGTAATTCGTTAGAATATCTCAAGTGTTCCTATAGCAATCACTGTCAGAATTGTAGTAGGCCTAACTAGTAGTGTGGAGAACTGGAACTTACCCTCTTTCGACTTAGCAAGGGCGGGAGCAATGCAGCAATTGCTCCCCCCGCAGCGCCTCAATGGGGCGCATATTTTAACTGACGCACAATTTAACTTTGCAGAGCTGATAGAATTATAAATGCGTATATTAGAGTTAGCCTGGGGGTGGTGCATATCGCCGAAAAAATGAGGGAGAATAGGCTGAGGTGGTATGGACATGTCATGGGAAAAGGGGGAGGAGCTCGTTAGGTCCTTGTCAGGAATGCAGGTGGTCGGTAGCACCCGGGGCAGGAGCAGACCAAAGCAGACGTGGGAACAGGTTGTTCGTATGGACATGGCAGTGTGTTGGGTGAACAGGGACCTGGTGGGAGCCAGACGGGGTGGAGGGTTAGAACCCGCAGACCCGATCCTGCCACAGGCGGGATAAGGGTATGATGATATGATACACAATTCAACTTTGCAACTAATGAAGCATTTTTGCATTTGCTATTCCCGTTTCTATACTGCCAGTCCTATCTCCAATTGGGGACAATAGAAGACCTATTGTAATTGCCAGCTAGATTTGTATTGAGGGATTCTGTTCCCGTTAGATCACTGAAGTTAAGCAGCGCACACCCACGTCAATACCAACGTCGGTGGTTGGTAAAGAACGTTGGGTGCTGCAAATTAACCCTCTTCCTCGTCCTTTCACCTACCTCATCTCCCGCGGGCAGCCTCCCAAGGGGTTGACCTGTTATGGCTGCCTGGCTTACACCCCAACCCACAAACTAACACTAACACTAAAAGTATTTGGGGCACACTTTTTTGAAGTGCTCCCCCTGATCCGCCTCTGGAACCGCCCCTGTGACTTTGTGGGATGACTAGTTTTGATTCTTAGGTGGGTTTACACTGTTCACTTTTGATCTGATCATTCTGGATCATTTCACTTGACAAATGGCTGCCTGGCTTACACCCCAACCCACAAACTAATCAAACAGTATAGTAAATGAAGTGTCAATGAATGAATTTGAAAAGAAAAAGCAGGTTCACACGACTTACTTCTGATTAAGGTGGGTTTACATGGTTCACTTTTGATAATCACCCAGAACGATTCCTTCAAAGTTATTGCCCTGTGAACTGTAAACAGTAAATCATCCAGTGATCATCCAGGATGACGGCTGAACAAAGTTGGGTCCTCTTCAACAGCAGTGATTCACATAAGCCCGTTTCTTTCTTTTTTTTCAAATACATTCAGTGCAATTTCACTTGGCTCCATCTTTTAAGGCTAACTGAAGGGAACGACAATTCATTTTTGGATGATACGTGTAAACAAGAAGTGATTACACTTTGTTTTGCTTCAAGTGAAATGATCCAGGATGATCATCAAAACTGAACCGTGTAAACCCGCCTTTACCTACTGTTGGTTATGGCATCAGTGCTTTACTGTGATTACTCTACCTCTGTGGTGTAGGAGGTAGTGTGGTCCATTAATATTCTAATTCTAATTCACAACACTGCAAGCAGCCTTATTTGGCCAATATGGCAGTGGAGAGAACAACTCTCTTTTTTATATATATTACCAAAAAGCTCCCAAAACCCCAGGCTTAAATTCCTGTGATCCTGCTACAACACTAGAGTTGGTAGGGTGGCTTTTTATTAGGCCCTCCACCATATCCTTTCCAAGGCCATTCCATTGTCGAATGGTCCTTGGTAAGAAAGACCAGTAATATGTGTCTGTCTGTGCCCTAATCTCCTTCAATTTATACAAATGATCCTTTCTCCCTTTGTAATTAGCAGGGGACACACATCCCACCAGAGGTCCATCACACCCCAGCAGCAGCAGTCTGATAAACAGACTTATGCAGTGAGATGTTCGCCGCTGGCTTAGTGTTTCCCAACCTAGTTCCCTGATCATGTCAGACACACTATCCCTGTGAGAAAACCTGTGGAATACAATTCTTGCTGCCCTCCTCTGTATCCTTTCAATCTCCCAAGATAATTCCTGCCTGAAGGGAAACCAAATTGGACTACCATACTCCATAATTGGTCGCACCATTGAAATATATGCTGTTTCCCTCACCTCCCTTGTGCTGTCCCGAAGGACCCTACTAATCAGACGGAGGAATTGACCAGCCCTCCCAACTAATTTATTTATATGATCCTTCCATGTACCTTGGTTATTTAAAATTATTCCAAGATGCTTATGGGTGCAAACTCTCTCAACCCTAACTCCACCAATATAGTAATCAAAGCTAAGTAGCTTCCTAGATCTAGATATTGTAAGAATCCTACACTTTTTCAGATTCAATGGCAGTTCCCATTTTACACACCAATTGTAAATCTTATTGAGATCCTGTTGTAATTGTGTACAGGATGATAACCCCTCATCTAACACCCGGGCAGTACATGTGTCATCTGCAAATAGTTCAAGGAAGGAACTAATGTCAAATCCTATATCATTCACATAGAGAATGTACAACAAAGGACCCAAAACACTTCCCTGAGGTACCCCTGATGTGGCTGGTTTCCATTCAGATGCACTACCCTTGTACATTACCCTCTGTTGCCTATCAAGCAGATATGACCTTACCCACTGAGTAACCTTACTATGTATCCCTAGACTTGACATTTTTGAAATCAGCTTATCATGGGGCACCATGACAAAAGCCTGTTCAAAGTCTAAGAATACATCAACCTGCTTTCTGTTATCTAAAGCCCTTTGAATATAATCCATCAAGCAAGCCATTTGGGTGTCACATGACCTCCCTTTCCTAAATCCATGCTGATTGTTGCTAAGGATGCCATTCTTTTCCAGATATCCCATAATAGAGGAGAATATGATGTGTTCAAAAACCTTGGATACAGCACTCGTTAATGAAACTGGTCTATAGCACTTAGGGTCTGCTGTGTCTCCTGACTTGAAAATTGGTACCACATTAGCCAGTTTCCATGATGATGGAACAATACCCATGTCTAATGACTTTCTAAATATTTCCACCAGGTAATAGCTAAGTATCCCTGAAAGTCACTGCATAATATATGGAGAAATGCCATCAGGACCTGCAGCCTTATGAACCACTGATTTGTGTAGTAGTTGCTCAATTCCCACCCTAGTTATAGTAACCTCATCCATTCTCCCTGGAGAATCACTATCAAGTACCAGCTGGAAGTTCCTCCTACTGGTTGCAAAGCTTTTTGCAAATGCATCATTGAAAACATTTGCAATCATAAGACTATCCTTAACTACATTTCCTGAACTATCTTTAACCACTGTATCCCTATAACCCTCTTTCCTACACTTCTTCAGATACCCCCAGAAAGCTTTTCGATTTTTGTAAGCCTTCTTCATATACACTTTAACCATTTTCCGGGCCTTCTTATAAACTAACTCAGTATTGGCATCCCTCCCTCTCCTAAGTGCATTCCTAGCCTTTCGCTGATTCCGCAAAGCTACCTTCACTTCTTTTGTATACCATTCAGGAAAAGTATTATCCCTTATAATCTTAGTGGGGACAGCTAGCTGCTTGCCCTTCTCTAAGAGGGCTAGGAATCGTTGCCAAGATTCCTCAACACCACAGGTATTAACAATGGTATAAAAATCATTTAACTCATATTCTAGATATGATTTAAAATATTCCCAATTTGCCTTATTGTATTGGTATGCCACCCTGTCTGGTGCCACCTTTCTAGGTAACCTTTTAGCTATCTCCACCCTTACCCCTGCATGGTCACTAATTCCTTCAATGCACTCTACAGTGTTGATAGAGCTGGGCACATTTGTAAATACTAAATCTAAAATTCCTCCTTTATCATGTGTAGGCAGTTCAGTGGTTCTAGGTGTGATACTGGGTTAAGATGGGGTGGCTCCTTTTAGGCAAGAGAGAGACGCCCAAGTGCGCCTTCCTTCAGATGAGAAGTAAGCCTGAGGTCCCATGTGGTCTGTGATGTCATTTGCATGTCAAAGAATCCTCTCTACTTGGCAATGGGTAGATGAGCAAAATTGCCAGGACTATCGTCCATGTGTCCATTCATGAGGGACAAAGATGTGTAACCGACCCTGCCATTGGTAGAAAAAGGGCTAGTGGCTGCATGCAACGTTTTACCATCATTAGGAATTTTCAATCCTGAGGAGCTCACGTAGGTTACTCTGTGACAACAAGCTTTACTTGCACATGTGTGGTTTCACATTGGATTCTGATTGAGGCAGATGGTTTCTTTCTGTCTGGAAAGGCCTTAAGGCCCGGTGGACATATCAGATTTTTACTGATGCGGTGTCGCTGCGTCATCATAATTACAGCATGGCTAAGTTTAGTTGCAATGGGGGAGTGCACACACCTCTGGAGCCGCTGCGGCTCCACATATTGGTGTTGCGTCTGAAAATGCCCATAGATCTCTATGGAACCATAATGGCACTGCACATGCACATCAGATCGTATAGTACCTCTTGGCCTATTGAGTGCTGCACACATCCGTCGATATAAGTGCGATTTACTTTGCCTGGTTCTGTATACCCACGTGTTAACACTATTAGCGTTGAATCAGACGACACAGCACAAAAAGTGGTGACGTCACAATGCTTCTTTGGGCGCTGCAGAGTAGCTGTGCTTGACGCTGGTATTCTGATTGGCTGGAGATTGAGCTGTCTGGTTCAGAATCACACAAATGTGTTGCGCGTGACATGACTCCAAAAAAAAGCACTACATATAAGGAATTGCGCTGGCGCTCCTTTTTAAAACAGTTGCACAAAACGTCATCAAAATGTTGACAGCGTTGACCTGATTAGCGCTTAACTGTGGTGATACGGAACGAGGCATTTGTTTTGCGAGGCCTTCTGTAGCAGTTGCCAAATGTGTACTGGCGACATTTCACTGCATGTATGTGCATTTGATTGTTGCAGCGTTGCAGCAGTACAATTAAAATTCGGATGTGTGCTCCAGGTCTAAGTGTACCCTGGGTGACCATGATTCACAGAAAGGAAGCTTTTCTGCATGTAAAGAGTACCGGTAGACAGCGCCTATTCTAGCACTTATGCTGCCCCGGACAAAGACAAATTGCCGCCCCGGACAAAAGGACAAATTACCGCCCTTTGAAGCCGCCCTGTTCGCGTGCTCTGTTCCCACATTTACAACCAAGATGGCGCCCCGGACAAATGTCCGGGTTGCCCCCCCCCCCCTTAAAACGGGTCCTCTTGGTAGATCAGCAACATTTCCAGGTGTAGTAGGTCACTCCCTGGCGTTGGGTTGAGAAAAAATGCCCTAACGAAGAAAAATAGGCCGACTATAAATAAGCGTAGGGGTTGTAGCCTTAGGTCGGCTGGCAGCTGAGGAAAAATATCGTCTATGCTTCCACGTGTTCCAGTGGAACGAAAGTGGACACCCGACCCTGCCATATCCCGAGAGCCACATTGGTAACATATGCGTTGCCATGAGGGCTATGCAGTGCCCATGGCGTTCCTTTGCAGCTGCACGCGGGGACTGCCCTCCTCTCATTTCTCCTCTGATTGGCAAGGGCCGCATGCTGCCCCCAGAATACTATTTTGACACCTCTGGATTAGTAGATGCTAATTGCTTTTAATATAAAGAACAAGGTGTCAGGCAGGATTAAAAACTTATAAATTATAAGCTTAAAAATTATAAATTATGAGCTTCCTCAGTGGTAAAATTTTCTAGCATAGTGTTTAGCGTATTTCACTTCCGCGATAGCGGGATCGATTCCGGCTTAGGCAGAAGGGTTCAATACCAGGTAAGAGAGAAAAGACTGAATTGATCCTTATGTCAGATGAGAAGGAATGCCGGTGCGGTATCGTGTGGAGTGTAGGATGCCTCCACTGCAAGGAAAAGGCTTGGTATTGTCCAACGAACTGTAACTGTACGTAAAATGGATTTTCGCGCTGTCAGACCACCGACTAAACACGTACCATTGTCTTCAGGACAATAGCTCGGTACTGTATCACTTTACTTTAGGCTGGGTCTTTTATTGTGCCCTTAGGACTTCACTGGTTCTTAGCATGAACCTGGGGCGCTTCTCGGTCCAGCCCACTCTTTCTATTAGCGTAGTATGGCCTCTGCATCTTGACAAACCATGTCGCAGTCGTTCCTTATTGGTGTCAGGGGTAAGGTGACCCAGATGCTCCTCCAGCGCTGCGCGTCGGGTTACTCATCTGCCACAGACGAAAAGCTTGTGATAGGACGTCGTGGTTCATCTCTGAGCAGATAGGGCACTCGTTGGAATTCGCTTTTCCCACCTTTTTTGTTTTTGTTTGTGTTTTAGGGCCCTTCAACTAGCTTTTCCTACCGTTAGGCATGCAGGCAGGGGTGGAAGTATCCGTCCTTGCTCGGAAACTGGGAGCGGCTGTATTGCGTTGGACACACCAGTTGCCGTCTGATCACTGGAGTTAATCAACGCAATCTCAGCTCTTACTAGCATAGGTGACCGCTTGGGAACGCTGGATACTGCTAATACCCAACATTGTCGGGGCTCTAGTGGCAATTGTAGTTGAAGGGCATTAAAACACCAACGAAACAAAGGAGGGGACTGGATGACGTAGTACCCAACCTCTCCGTGCTGGACCAATGGATGCTCGATCCTGAAACAGGTTGGGGTAAAAAGGAAAGGCGAAATAAGGGATAATGTTTCTTTCGAAATTTTTTTAGGTGATCCATTTTAAGGTGTTGTTTTTAGGTAAAGAAAAGACATGACCGGATGCAGCTCTTCTATTTTCTACTGCGTAATGAACAATGGCGATGTTAATGTGTCACGTTTTCGGGCCAAATTTGAAATTGACACCATGTTGAGAGTCACTTGAGGTTCATTTGGAATGAGTGTTAGCTTTGCTGCCTGATCTCTCAGGTGACTCTTTTGGGGCAACGTCTGTTACCATTAAGAATAATTTATGAAAATTACACACAGTTTCTTAAAGTAATAATTTGGGCCTGGAATTATCTTTTTTTTCGTCATCCTCTTTCTGCAGATGCGAATCGTTTTCAGGTCTTTGATATTGTTGAAAAGATCTTTTGCCCCCTCGAGATGCGTATTTCAAGGTGTGTGTTTATGTAGAGTTTCATTTTCAGCGGGCTAGAGAGAGAGGGAAAAAATAACGAAATTTGAGCATTTATCACCTGTTTTTCTTGTCAGCCAATTCATTAGGTTTACGTTTTCAGCAACGGAAATGCCAATTGCTCAAGAGAAATTCCCAAGGCATTGCGCTTGTTACTCTGAATGGAAATGGGTTTTACGTGGGTTTGTGTGCCTCTTTGATCCCATTGAATTCCACATGTAATGGTTCATTCACCAACTGTCCTCGTTAGGGAGGCCCCTTAACTCCTTTTTCTCCACTTCCTTTCCTTTTGCTGAATTGCCAGATGAGACCATTTCCGTACGAGGTTGTACTTAGAAAGCACAGCTGCTTTATACCAAAATAACATCTTCCCATCCCCCCTCTCTCCCCGTCCCTGTCATGTAAATGTATTTTCGTAGCACTTAAGCACTTCTCCCTAATAATCAATGAGTGGTTGGTGAGACTGACCACAGACTATCTATCTAGGGCTCATTTGGACGAAATGGACTCTGAGAAGTTTGCGTGCCTGCGAACAAAACATTTCACTTCATCTAGTGCGAGGCGTATTCGGAAAGTAAGGGAGCGGATGTATTGCATTGCACACACCAGTTCTCGTCGGATCACTGAAGTTAAGCAACGCGACCCCCAGATAGTACTTGCATGGATGGTCGCTTGGGAAAGCTGGGTACCGCTAATACCCAAAAATCCTCGTAACTGCATAGTGTCTGCAGACTCTGCATTAGAACTATGCAGTGGACGGGGCTCTACTGACCTTGTAGTTGAAGGGCCCTAAAACACCAATGAAGCAAAAAAAAACAACAACAGCAAATAAGTATGCCAACATTGCCGAAAATCTTCGTAACATCGTAGTGTCTGTCCAGACCCTGCATTAGCCCATGTCCTAATTGGCAGCGTTCTGCGTGAGCGGAGAATGCCTTACGCCTTACTGCTTTACAGCCTGTCAGAGGCTTGACGCTCCACGCAGTCACTTTGGACATCGACATTTAAAGGTATTGGTTTGTCCGCTTTGAGGGGTAGAATGTGCACGCCCGCTCACACTGAACGCTGCCTCTTAGGGCATAGCCTTAGAACAATGCAGTGCACGGGATTCTGATGACCTTTGTAGTTGAAGGACCCTAAAACACCAAAAAAATCAATCCATCATTCAGAAAGTAAGTTGCATTAAGTCATCACACCATCGTACTGCTATCCCGCCTGTGGCAGGATCGGGTCGACTTCCACCCATATCCGTTTTTGTTTCGCTTCGTTGGTGGTTTAAGGCCTTTCAACTACAATGGTGGTTAGAGCCCCATCCACTGCGTAGTTCTAATGCATAGCCTGCATAGCCTGCATGCCATTATAGCCTACCTGCTATGTAACACCTAACGTTATCTTCACCAGTTTGGTTTTGACAGCCTGTGGCTGGCATTCAGTTCATAGAGCAACACCAGAAAGGTTGTACAACCCTGGTTTAGTTCAATGGCGGGGTTGTTAGGTTACGTTTAGGTAATGTTGCATTGGCAGGGTCGAATGTGGGACGTTGCCCCTACAATGACGTATTAAACTTTTAATATTAGCAATGATCCGGGTCCTGATGATGGGGCCCCCCCTCAATCGGGCCCACCTTCATGGCACAGCTGGCCTAACCACCCCCCTCAATCGGGCCCACCTTCATGGCACAGCTGGCCTAACCACCCCCCTCAATCGGACCCCCCTCCCCTGCATGGCATAGCTGGCCTAACCACAGCCCTAGTGAACTTCCTGTTGATTGGGACTTTCCGACAACACACGAGTCAATCCATTTCATCCATCCCACATTAGCCTTCTGGGTCACATCTGAATCTATTGCCCCATTGCTTTGAACCACTGATCCTAGGTACTGCAACTCATGTGCCTGTTTCATCGCATCGCCCCTAAGTTCCTAATGAAATGTTGTTAAAAAATGCGGAATTTTATTCTGAAGTTCACAAAAGGGCACAAAATGGCTCCATTGCAATTCCCAATTTAAAAAAGTTGTGACGATTGAGCAGTATGCGGCTGTGCAACAGTTCTTAAGGTTGATTCACACGCCGGCTGCTAGACTTGGCTGGTAGTTGCCAGTGCAAATTATCGTGTCATCCTCCCTCCGGGAGTTGGTGGCAGTCAGTTGAGGCCGATTCACTCTATGACAGCCAACAGCAACCTGCAATTTTGGTTGCCAGTTGAGCATCGAGTGCTGCACGATTTTTTTTGCTGGCAACCTGCTGTGCAAACTTCTAGTAATGGACAAACTGCTGACGGGAATAGGGGACTGGGCGCCCTAGGCCACTAGGGCCTGGGGCCTGAAAGTTAACGTGAAGTGGCATGAGCCTGAATCCTGTTGCATTTTCGTTATTGTGCCATAGGTCAGACACCACGCAATATTAAAGCAACAAAGTATTAATTTACCTGCCATGTTGTATAATGGCGGTGGTGGAACAGTGGGGTTTGTCCGGCATCCCCCCCAGACAACTCAGCCAATATTTCCTGTGGGTTCCAGATGCCTGGCTGGGGTTCACCTAGTCAGAGCACGTTCAGTGGAACCGCAGACCCGACCCTGCCACGGGCGGGGTTGAGGGTGTGATGATGATGATGAAGGTGAACGTGAAGAAGACAGAGTACGGAGCTTTTAATTAGAATGGCAAGGAACAAGGGGGTGACGTGCTTTGCTCTCTCAGGGTTGAGGTAATACCAAAGGTGCAGTAATTTAGTATATTAGGGGTGGATACAGGTAAAGGGGGCGGCGAATTCCGTTGGACCCACCAGTTCTCGTCTGATCACTGAAGTTAAGAAGCGCAACCCCAGTTAGTTGGGAAAACTGGGTACTGCTAATACCCAAAAATCGTGTGTGCGCAGTCTCTGCATAAGAACTACGCTGTGGACGGGGCTCTACTGACCTTGTAGTTGAAGGGCCCTAAAACACCAACAAACAACATGTAAGTGGGGTACTGTGTGATCTGCTTTGGTCGGCAGCCAGCTGCGTGAAAATACCGTCCAATATATCACCCGTGTGTCCATTCAGAGGGACCAAATGGGTATCCCACCCTGCCATAAGAGAACGGCTTATTACATTGGACACACCAGTTTTCGTCTGATCACTGAAGTTAATCAATGCAACCCCCAGCTAGTAAGTTGCTGACATGGGTGGCTGCTTGGGAAAACTGTGTATTACTGCTAACACCCAAAAATCGTCATGTTAGTGTAGTGTCAGTGCAGTCTCTGCATTAGAACTATGCAGTGGATGGGGCTCTAATGACCTTGTAGTTGAAGGGCCCTAAAACACCAACGAACTGAACAGCCCTACCATACGCAGGAAAGACCACCAAGACCACCTAGATAACAAGGCCTGCGCGCTCACATGTGACGTCATCAGAAGAAGGCTGACCTTTCAAAGCACTTTTCCTATTTCAATCACACTTCAACTGATCTACAAGTTTAGCTATACACAATCAAGAAATTATTTAATTAAGACACAGTATAAATATATAATGCTTTATTTTTCAAACGTCTGCAATTTCTGTTTTTGTTTATTGTGACAAATTTAAGTATTTTGTCATCATATGCACTGGTAGTCCAAATTATATCTTGAGCATTAACTTTCAAGCGCTCGCGTTATTTTGAAAGACATTCAAGCTTGCAAGGCGGCAAACTGGCCGCCTCTCATTTTTCTTTGCATATGGCAGTTTACTAGATGTTCATAGAAAGCATCATGACAAATCCAGTTAATTAAACAGATATAAACGAAATTAAATGAGAAACTAAACTAGATGTGACCTAGTGTGACCCTGATTTTGGTACCTTGATACTGGGACCATGATATCTTAACCCTGATACTGGGACCCTGATACTTGGACTCTGACCCTAGGGCTATGGTAGTGGGACCATGATAGTAGGACCCTGATAGTGGGACCCTGATTCTGGGACCCTACTCCTGGGACCCTGATACTGGGACCTTGATACCTTCACTCTGATACTGAGAAAATGATACTGGGACCATGATAGTTGGACCCTGATACTTTGGCCCTGATACTGGGACCATGATAGTCAGACCCTGATACTTGGGCACTGATACTGGGACTCTGGCAGTGGGCCCCTGCTAGTTGGTCAAACCCCAATAGTGGGACCCTGACAGTCAGACCATGGATCTGCAGTGCTTTGTGCCATGGAGCCCCAAATATCCTGCTATGGGGAACCGCTTTCCTATGAACTTGCAAGGCAGCAGAATGGCCGTTTGTGTAATCCTCCACAACCCCAGCTACTTTGAAAACGAATTGCTCCAAAATGACATGAGTTGGAAAAAAAATTTTAATTGCAAGTTGTGACCAAATATACAACTTGAGAATACTAGGTGGTCCCAATCATTTATTCAGTCCTGCCATAGTGGCACAAAATTTTATTTAATTTGGCGGCCAATTTGCTGCCCATGCGAGTGCTTGAAGGTTAAAATGCAGTTCACAAACCTATGAAAAATATATAAGTTTAGAAGAGGTTATGCCTTAAAATAACTTTAGAATAATTGGAGTGCAGAATAGTATAAAATGCATTAGAATTGTTTAACTGCAAGTCTTAAATTCATGCACATATTACTAGTTAAAAGTATTTATTGATAATATTTCTGTCATCATCTACCTCTAAAATAGTATCCATGCCAAGCTATTACAGTAAAACCTGTCTAAAACGGAACCTGATCATTCACGTATTTTTTTCCGTTTTCACAGGTTTCCGTTTTACAAAGGGCTGTGTTTTAATGAAACAAATTACAAAAAAATATGATCACCTTTTATTAGAATGATGAAATTTAAAATAAAAGTCCATAAACTAAAAAGTTACTCTGCCTCCACATAGAGGCTGATCATGATGCAGATCAGGGGGAAGCACTTCAACAAATTGCACCCCAAATATTTTCAAATATTCAGAATCCCTTAGTATAAATCTAGCAAAGAATTACAATAGATCCTCCACTGTCCCTTAGACAGTGCCCTATGTTCAGTGGTTTATGCAACTGCAGATTGGACTGGCAGAACAGAAATGGAAATAGCAAATGCCAAAATGCCTCATCAGTTGCATAGTTGAATAATGCATCAGTTGATGGATGCATAGTGAGGGACTGAAAGGGGAGCTATGGCTGCATTGCCCCCCCCCCCCCCCCGACCCGGATCTGCCCCTGCCATAGAGCTTAAATACACACTACCTTAATCAGGGTATGACAATATTTTTCTTACCTTTGTATTTAGTGTTGGAATAAACTCTTTCCATGGGATAGCTTTAATCCACTGATTGATTAGATTTTCATTTTTGGGAAAGCTGAATCATAGTTACCAGTGCATCCAGGAATGCAACATTTATTCCAACATCAAATAAAATATTAATTTCACCGGAATTAATGTGATTTAATAATTGTATTGCACAAAAGCGTCTATGACCACGTGCTTAAGCATTTGTCTTCTAGGCCTTCTTTGAATGACGTCACACACCTCTGACGTCAAAGCGCGCAGGCCTTGTTATCTAGGTGGTCTTGCTCCTTCACACTTGCTTAGTAATTTAGTCGAGTAGCAATTAATTTAGTAACAAAGTGTGTGTGTGAACATTGAAATTTAGTCCAGTAGGTTACTAAAACAGTTTAGTCGAGTAAATTAGTAGAGTTATATTTTTCTGGTCGAGTAGCTATCTCCTAACCACCCACTACTTATTAGTTAAGCATGTCTGGACACTATTGTTTAGTAGAGTTCATTTCCTATAACATGATTCAGTGCTGCACGATTACGTTGCCTGTGCATCCTGCTTGATTTCAAATGGCCAACTGAACTAATCCGGACACTTTTTAGGGACTAAAGTGTTTTGGTAGTAAGTGGGTACTCACCACTTCACTAAACAGCTAAACAAGTGTCTAGGAGCATTAAAGTCGGGAGCGGCGTATTGCGTTGGACACACCAGTTCTCGTCTGATCACTGAAGTTGAACAACGCAACCCCTTTGTTTGTTGTTGTCTATTGGTGTTTTAGGACCCTTCAACTACAAAGGTCATTACAGCCCCGTCTACAGCATAGTTCTTATGCTGAGACTGCACAGACACTACACCAGTGGTGGCGAACGTTTTTTTAAAGACGGGTCACAATAAGACGAAAAAAATCAAAAAGTTGTCCGTGTGTCAGGTGCAAGCGCTATTTAATTTTATGAATAAAAAATTATGATTAATAATGAATAAATTAGTTCATTAAAGCGACAAATAGAGAACGTCATCATAATACCCTTATCCCGCCTGTGGTAGGGTCGGGTCTACAGGTTCTAGCCCGCCAGGTCCTCTTCCACCTCACACACTATGAGACGATGAACTAGATATGATTCTCGTTTGGGTCACTGAAAATTACATGGTGGGTCACAGGTTCGCCACCACTGCACTACACTAATGCGACGATTTTTGGGTATTAGCAGTACCCAGTTTTCCCAAGCGGCCACCCATGTCAGTACTAGGTGGGGTTGCGCTTCTTCCACAGCAAGTTCTAACATGGGTGGCCGCTTGGGAAAACTGAGTTGCTGTTGTTGTTTGTTGGTGTTTAAGGTCCCGTCAACTACGAGGTCATTAGAGACCGGTCCACTGCATAGTTCTAATGCATAGACTGCACAGACACTACACCAATGCGACGATTATTGAGTATTAGCAGTACCCAGCTTTCCCGAGCGACCACCCATGTCAGTACTAACTGGGCTTGCGTTGCTTAACTTCAGTGATCAGAGGAGAACTGGTGTGTCCAACGCAACTCGCCGCTCCCTGGAAAACTGAGTACCGCTAAGACTCAAAAATCGTCGCATTGGCGTAGTGCCTGCAGTTCCTGCTTTAGTACTACGCGGTGGACGAGGTTCTAATGCACTCGTAGTTGAAGGGCCGTTAAACACCAACAAACCAAAAGGAGGTGGTGACGAAGGCCCGTAGAACGTTGAGGGCTTTCTTTCAGAATTTTGCTGCACTTTTCAAACATGCCTCGTTCTTTGAGGGAGAAGAGAGGTGGCAAATGGATTTTATATTTTGGCATGGCACCTAATACTCCATCTCCATGTAACTTCAGTCGGAAATTGCTCTGTGATGGTATTCGAGTTGTCCATTTGTGCTGTATGGTCGACACTCTCTGTCTTCATTAACCGGATTTGTTTTATTTTTTTAGGCCATCGTATATTGTTAGTAGAAACAATGAGTGGCGTTGTTGGCATATTGTTTAATAAGTCTGTTGGCTTGCATTTCTCTCTCTTTTTAACAATTTGGTAATTCTTATATAACACATCTCTAACATCTTTCTCCATCCCAGATAGTACTAGCATGGATACTTATTTGTTTGCTTGGTGTTTTAGGGCCCTTCATGGGAGCGGCGAATTGTGTTGGACACACCACTTCTCGTCTGATCACTGAAATCAAGCAACACAACCCCAACTAGTACTGACATGGGTGGCCGTTTGGGAAAACTGGGTACTGCTAATACCCAAAAGTCGTCGCATTAGTTTAGTGTCTGTGCAGGCTCTACATAAGAACTATGCTGTGGACGGGGCTCTAATGACCTTTGTAGTTGAAGGGCCCTAAAACACCAACAACAACATCTCGTCTGATCACTGAAGTTAAGCAACACAACCCCACCTAGTTCTGACATTGGTGGCCGCTTGGGAAAACTGGGAACCGCTAGTATCCAAAAATCGTCGCATTAGTGTAGTGTCTGTGCAGTCTCTGCATGGTGTTTTAGGGCCCTTCAACTACAAGGTCATTAGAGCCCCGTCCACTGTGTAGTTCTGATGCAGGGACTGCACAGACACTACATTAATGCGACGATTCCTGGATACTAGCGGTACCCAGTTTTTCCAAGCGGTCACCCATATCAGTATTAACTGGGGTTGCGTTGCTTAACTTCAGTGATCAGACGAGAACGGGTGTGGCCAACGCAATTTGCTGCTTCAACGACACTGTGGATGGGGCTTGAATGACGTTGTAGTTGAAGGGCCCTTAAACACCAACCAACAAACAAACAAGGGCTCTTCATCTACAAAAGTCATCAGAGCCCCGTCCACTGCATTGTTCAAATGCAGAGTCTGCACAGACACTACGCTGTTGCGACGATTTTTGGGTATTAGCAGTACCCATTGTTCCCAAGCGCTCTCGTATGCTAATACTAGTTGGGGTTGCGTTTCTTAACTTCAGTGGTCAGACGAGAACTGGTGTGTCGAAAGCAATAAACCCGCTACCCCAGCAGGGATTCGGCTTAGAAACAAAAGGGGGTCTACGTATGTTTTGACTTGACATCATATCGTCTAAATGGTGATCCGCTTTATCAGACGCTCGTAGGACCCACTTGCCATATCGGGCAAACTGACACCCTGACCTACCCACCCAGGATTTTCAAGTCATTCTTTATGCTACTGGCAGACCCGGCTCGGTGGCGCAGGAGGTAGCGTGCTCTACTACTACGTCAGTAGATCTAGGTTCCACCCATTGGATCGAGGAAGGTTTGCTTCTTTCGTGTAAAGCGGCCCACAGACGGTCAACTTGGTTGTCAACCGTGTCGTCAACTTGCCATGTTGACGACAAAATTGATCGTCTGTGGGTAGGTTGAAGGTTGAAAGGTCAAGTTGAGGTAACGGTTGAAGTAAAATCAAAAACTTTAGATTTTTCATGGGAGGAGCCTATTGTTGTCAACGAAGTTGCTTCGTCTATGGCAGCGTTGTCAACTTCGCTGTCAACATTAGTGCACTTCAAAAATTTTTGAGTGAAGTTGGTGTGGAATGATCTAGATACAGTGTCCAAAAGTGAAGTATAAAATTATTAAAGGGGTACAATTCGTGCGCAGTATGAGAAGCTAGGATCCTATCATGGTGACTTGATAACTCCGTCAGTGGTTCTAGGTTAGATACCGGACTGAAGTTGGTGGGCCTCTTCGGACGATAGAGATGCCCTGAGTGCGCCTTCCTTTGGATGAGAGGAAAACCCGAGGTCCCGTGTGGTGTACTATGGAATTTGCATGAAAAAGAACCCTCTGCTATGCAGGAGTTCCCCCTGGCGCCGGTGGAATTTTCCAACGAACAGTAGACCGACGGTAAATAAGCATTGGTCGGCAATGGCTATGGCAAAGCACCGTCCAATACATCACCGTTGTGTCAATTCAGAGAGACAAGGTGGGTACCCAACCCTGCCATAGGCGAAAGAGGGGTTATTATTATTATTTTAATTCCATGCCCACCCGGGCACTAATTACAAAACATATACAAACACCTTGAATACATATTAATAAATACACACATAACATCCTACAGTCACCGCTCGAATAGCACAAAATTACAGACCTCACAACCGTAGTACAGGGCGCCTGGGCATCTGCCACCACCGCAAAAACTGAGTTAGGGGTTGATTTGTATTAAAGCTTTTATTTAAATATTTGACACCACCAAAACTAATGTAATGTTATCTGCCGAGAACTGGAGTGTCCTATGCAACTCGGCCGCACTCCAACGCAACTCGGCCGCACTCCAACGCAAC
>JAAFCE010004209.1:22123358-22148345 GCA_013389805.1 Trigoniulus corallinus | reverse complement strand
ACTCCAACGCAACTCGGCCGCACTCCAACGCAACTCGGCCGCACTCCGACGCAATTCGGCCGCACTCCAATGCAACTTGGCCCTCACTCTAATGCAATTCGGCCGCACTCCAATGCAACTTTGCCGCACTCGAATGCAATTCGGCCGCATTAAAATGCAACTCGGCCGCACACCAATGCAACTCGGCCGCACACCAATGCAACTCGGCCGCACACCAATGCAACTCGGCCGCACACCAATGCAACTCGGCCGCACCCCAATGCAATTCGGCCGCATTAAAATGCAACTCGGCCGCACCATAGTTTGAGGAAGCTGTGCTACACCTTTTCGCTGCAAATTTTTCGAAAAACTGATGTTGATGAGAAGGTTGTCAACTTGGTTGTTCAGTCTGTGGCAAACAAGTTGACGACAAGGTTGACAACCAAGTTGACCGTCTGTGGGCCGCTTAAGAGAAGTCTGTGCGGAGTTTGCACATGCACAGTTTGGACATTATGCTGTTACGACGATTTTTGGGTATTAGCAGTAGGTTTCTCGGTGCTCCCAAGCGGTCACCCAGGCTGTGCCCAACGCAATACGGCTGCTTCACAACATTGGTGCCGCTTGGGAACACTGTGTTGCTAATACCTAAATCGCGGTAGCGGCGTAGTGTCTGTGCAGACTCTCCATTAGAACTGTGCCGTGGACGGGGTTCTAGTGACCATTGTAGTTCAAGGATCCTAAAACAAAAAAAACCTTTTCCCGTCTATGGTAGGGTCGGATACCTATCTTGCCCCTCTGAATGGACACAAGTGGGATATGTTGGATAGTTTTTTTCCACAGCCGGTTCCCAACCAAAGCTGCTCCTCCTATGCTTATTTATTGTTGGTGTACTGTTCTTTTTTGGGGAAATTCCGTCGACGCCCGGGGCGCGAAGCTACACCTGGAAATTTCGCCTCATTTACCCATTGCATAGTAGGGAGGGTTCTTTTACACCACACGGGACCTCGGTTGTACTTATCATCCGAAAGTGGGCGCACTCTGGGCCTCTCTTTTGCTCGAAAGAATCCAACCCGCGTCGGTCGAGTATACTTCCCAACCTGTTATGCTAACAGGTTGGGAAGTAAGCCAGGCAGCCATAACAGGCCGAACCCTTAGGAGGCTGCTCGCAGGTGATGAGGAGGTGGGTGTAGGGGATAAGGAGAGGGGGAAATTTGCAGCACCCAAGGTTCTCTACCAACCACCCATGTTGGTACTGACGTGGATTTGCGTTGCTTAACTTCTGGGATCTCGCTGATCTCATTGATCTCACGAGAACTGTTGTGTCCAACGCAACTTGGCCGCACGTGAGCCTCACGGAGTTCCCGAGCCTGCTACCAACTGCGCTGCTGCTGCCCGCGTACTACCCACTGCGTTGTGTGCAGCCAAGTTGCGTTGGACACACCAGTTCCCGTGAGATCACTGAAGTTAAACAGCGCAAACCCACGTCAATACCAACATGGATGGTTGGTAAAGAACGATGGATGCTGTAAATTTCCCCTCTCCTACATCTCATCTCCCGCGAGCAGCCTCCTAAGGGTTCGTCCTGTTATGGCTGCTTGGCTTACTCCCCAATCCATGAAACTAATCCAGTAATGCCACCCAGGCGGGTCAAGAGACCCTAAAACAGCAACAAAATATAAAACCCCTTTCTCGACATGCACACACATGCGCATGTCGAAACGTTTCCATTTGCTGAACTTTTACGTTCCTTTTACCTCTTTTTCAAATCAGGTGTAGGTCTCAACATTTGCATAAGGGCACCCACGCCCACACAGGCGCTGCCAATAAGAAAGAAAACTTAGTGCGAATGTTCTTAGATGATGTTGTTATTCCAGTGATGGCAGCTAGATAAAAACATTTCGGATGTCAAAAGAGATGAGATGTGTTCTCTGTTGGAAATTGCATCTCATTGAAGTGGATTATGTAGGGAGGATTAGGGAACTGGTTTCAGGTCGAGGTAGAGACGGGATTTGGTGATTTTTTTTTCTCGTTCGTTGTCATTGTCTTCCCCTCCTCTCCTCTTTCTCTTTCTCAAGAGACTCAGAAGTGCGCCTAGGGATGATATCAAGATGATGGCATCATGCCTCCTTGGAAACAGGTGGTTGATTGAATTGCATACATTTTCAGGCGGCAACTAGCAGCGTTTGCATTTGGTAATCGTTATCCGTGGTTAATTTTCAGGCGGGCTTTTTTTTTTTTATTACAGATCTGTTACTGTTAGGAATTATCTGGTTCCTGGTTGCTTTCCCCTCTCCCCACCTCTCTCTCGCTAGCCCCCCCTCCCTGTTTTCATTCCTATTTCCTGTCTGATCTCGTGGGATTCCTCAGAAATTGGTCGCCAAAATAAATTTAAGCATCATTCTGGGAAAGGAAAGAAAAAAAAAAGTTTTCACTATTTGATTGGAGATGTGATAAAAAGACCTATTGTTGAAGCCCTGTTGTCGTCATCCGATCCTCTCTGCAGTGGTTCAGGCATCTGGCAGCTGGCCCCCTTTCAGTTTTGATTATGTGCGGCAGAGCATCTACTCTGTAAGTGAAAAATGCCGTGCTTAACATCACGGTTTTTTAATGATAAGAACCTCTGAATCATTCCTACCCCCCCCTCTGCCCATTTTTTTTATCGCCTATAGCAGAGTCTGGTACTCGTTTGTCACATCGCAAATGGGGACATATGCGGGGGAGCGACTGTATTGCGTTGGACACACCAGTTCTCGTCTGATCACTGAAGTTAGGTAACGTAACCCCAACTGTACTAACATGGGTGACCGTTTGGGAAAACTAGATACGGCTAGTCCTCCAAAATCGTCACATTAGCGTAGTGTCTGTGCAGTTCCTGCGTTAGAACTACGCAGTGGATGAGGCTGTAGTGACCTTGTAGTTGAAGAGCCCTTAAACACCAACGAAACAAAGAAGGGAAGACATATGGGAGTCCTGCTGAACTGTGATTTTAAGCTGCTGGCTGCCGACCTATTTCTGGAACTGCTCGATTACACAGGCCTGCAAAAAAATACTTTTTAAAAATTGTTTTACTTTTGATAACTGATTTTTATACTATTAGGTGTGCTGATTCCAAAACCCAATTCATTTTTTTCTATCACGTAAGGTTTTCTCTCAAAACATTTTCATAGTTTGGAAGAAATAAAGGAAATTGCAGTATTTTGATGTTTCGATTTTCATTTTATCACTCCACAAATACATACTTTACATTTATGTTATAGGTCGCTGTTATAGATCACTTTTTAACCCTTATGTCAGTACCCAGAAAGTTCCACATTGTTCAATAACAAGGGTACCCATATTGAATGAAATGGAATTGAGGCGCACACATGCAGGTATTTCTGAAGCTATCATATTTCTTTATACATGACGGCCCATGGATGGCCCGGGCCACGTCTTGTCCCTCTGCACGGATACAAGGGCGAGATATTGGACAGTGTTGTTCCACAGCCGATTGCCGAACCTAAGCTTATTTATCGTCGATGTGCTGCCCGTTGGGGCATTCCACCGACGCCAGGGTCGAGCTCCTACACCTGGAAATTTTGCCTCATCTACCCGTTACATGGTAGAGATGGTTTTTGTACGTGCAAACGCCATCGTACACTGCACTGCACCCCGTTTTTACTTCTCACCCGAAAGAAGGCATACTCGGGGGCGCTCTCTCTCTCTCTCTCTCTCTTTTCTCTCTCTTTTCTCTCTCCTCTCTTTTCTCTCTCCTCTCTCTCTTCTCTCTTCTCTCTCTCTTCTCTCTCCTCTCTTTTCTCTCTTCTCTCTCTCTTTTCTCTCTCTCTCTTTTCTCTCTCTCTCTTCTCTTTCTCTCTCTTTTCTCTCTCTCTTCTCTCTCTTCTCTCTCTCTTCTCTCTCTTCTCTCTCTTCTCTCTCTCTCTTTTCTCTCTTTCTCTCTCTTTTCTCTCTCCTCTCTCTCTCCTCTCTCTCTCCTCTCTCTCTCTTCTCTCTTCTCTCTCTCTTCTCTCTTCTCTCTCTCTTCTCTCTCTCTTCTCTCTCTCTTCTCTTCTCTCTCCCTCTTCTCTCCTCTCTTCTCTCCTCTCTTCTCTCTCTTCTCTCTCTCTTCTCTCTCTCTTCTCTCTCTCTTCTCTCTCTCTCTCTTCTCACCTGGAAATTTTGCCTCGTCTACCCGTTACATGGTAGAGATGGTTTTTGTACGTGCAAACGCCATCGTACACTGCACTGCACCCCGTTTTTACTTCCAACCCGAAAGAAGGCATACTCGGGGGCGCTCTCTCTCTTCTCTTCTCTCTCTCTCTTTTCTCTCTCTCTTCTCTTCTCTCTCTCTCTTCTCTTCTCTCTCTCTTTTCTCTCTCTCTCTTCTCTCTCTTCTCTTCTCTTTCTCTCTTCTCTTCTCTTTCTCTCTCTTTTCTCTCTCTTCTCTCTCCTCTCTCTTCGCTCTCTCTTCTCTCTCTCTTCTCTCTCTCTCTTCTCTCTCTCTTCTCTCTCTCTCTTCTCTCTCTCTTCTCTCTCTCTTCTTTCTCTTCTTTCTCTTCTTTCTCTCTTCTCTCTCTCGAAGGAAGCCAACCCACCTCGGTCCAGCATCGAACCTAAAACTACTGACGCGGTTACTGAGCGTGCTCCCCATTGTACCACGGATGTGGGTTAGAGAAAGAGAGAAGCATTTTCATAAATTTCCACTCTGTCGTTAAATTAAGGCGAAGCTGAAATGAGAGAAAGAACACTAATGCGTCAAAGGCTTTATTTAAATCCTGACTAGTGATTTCTTCCTGAGTGCAATTGTAGTGCGGAAAGAAAGCCTTCCCCAATGCGACAGCTGTTAACGATTTGATATTTGGCAAAAAAGCGATAGAAGCAGAGCGCAGAACCCAAGTACTATTTTAATAAGATGGAAGAATGAAAGGCTATAAAATATTTCAGGGGAAGGGAGTTCTATCCCTTTCTCTAAGGCTAAGGAGGGTGTGAGGATCTACTTTTGTGCGGTTTTCTTTCGCTGGACGACAGAAATTATTTTGATCAATTTTTAATCGCAATATTTTTTTTCATTCTTGTGAATGTTTGGTGGACCTTTGGCGCGGGGTACCTGATTAAGCAGACTTCTCCAGATGTCATTATTCGCCCAAAAAAAAAAAAAAAAAAAGAAAAAGATTTGTAGGAGGTTACGACACAGAATAACAACTGGATCGAAACATATTAACGTTTGAAAATACAATAATAATACATATATTGAAAGTTCTCTTGTGGAGAAAGGCGTTAAGAAAACCTATTCTTTTCCACCTGAACCACCAACGCACGCTGCATACCCCCACCAAAATTACAACGCCGTTTGAAGTATTATATATTCAAAGCACACTGCAAATTCAGGGGCTTTTGGGCTACGAACAAATTAAACCCTCCGTAAATTTCAAGTTTTATTTCGCTCCAAGACGTAGACGAAAGCTTTTTTCCTCTTTGCAGTGCCAGACGTCATCCAGCATGTCGATATGGCAACATCCCACTGATAGGGTTCGAACCTGTGAAGGTGTTCGTAGTGACGATAACCCCGACATAAGTCTTGATCACACCCTTTTTCATTCCTGCCTCTGACAGGGGGGATAATCATTTGTCGCATCGGAACTGTAAACAGACTGTTGTTTTTACTTAGCCGACTGCTAACCTACTGGCTGCGATTCCTTGCTAATTAGACGTCGTCAACCAAGTTTCATGGGAGCGGCGAGTTGCGTTGGACACACCAGTTCTCGTCTGATCACTGCAGTTAAGCAACGCAAGCCCAGTTAGTACTGACATGGGTGGCCGCTCGGGAAAGCTGGGTACTGCTAATACCCAATAATCGTCGCATTAGTGTAGTGTTTGTGCAGTATATGCGTTAGAACTATGCAGTGGACGGGTCTCTAATGACCTTGTAGTTGACGGGACATTAAACTCCAACAAACAAACAACAACCAAGTTTCATCGTTGGGGCACTTTTCTTCTACCAACTGCAAAGGATGAATAGATTTAGAAAGCATCCTTTGACTGTGCCCTGTGATGACGTCGCATCTGTAGGCGCCTCAGGCGGCCACGCATTTACTACTCGTCCGATGGAAGACTCACGTGGACTTTTTATCTATCAATGTTTCTGCCTCCCTCTCTATCTTCCTCCTCCTCTCTCCTTCCTCCTCCTCCTCTCTCCTTCCTCCTCCTCCTCTCTCCTTCCTCCTCCTCCTCTCTCCTTCCTCCTCCTCCCCCTTCTTCCTCCTCCTCCTCCTCCCTCCTTCCTCTTCCTCTTCTTCCTCTTTTTTCTTCTTACTCGCTTTCTCTTCCTATCTTTCTTTCTCTTATTCCTCTCTTTCTTTTCTTTCTCTCTTTTTTTCCTTCTTCTCTCTCATTCCTCTTTCTCTTACTCCCCTCTCTCCTTCTCGTTTCCTCTCTTTCTCTTCTTTCCCTCTCTTTCTCTTCTTCCCCCTCTCTCTTCTTCCCCCTCTCTCTTCTTCCCCCTCTCTCTCTTCTTCCCCCCTCTCTCTTTCTCTTCTTCCCCCTCTCTTTCTTCATCTCCGCTGTTTATTCCTCCTCCTCTGTCTCTTCCACTCTATCTCACGTTCTCTTCCTTCCTCCTCACTATTTCTCTTCCTTCCTCCTCACTATTTCTCTTCCTTCCTCCTCACTATTTCTCTTCATCATCACTCTCTTCTTTCTCCTCTCTTCTCGTCATTCTCTCTCCCTTCATCCTCTCTCCTCATCCCTCTTTCTTTCTCTTCATCATCTCTCCTCATCCCCCTCTCTTTCTCTTCATCATCTCTCCTCATCCCCCTCTCTTTCTCTTCATCCTCTCTCCTCATCCCCTCTCCTCATCCCCCTCTTTCTCTTCATCCTCTCTCCTCATCCCCCTCTCTTTCTCTTCATCCTCTCTCCTCATCCCCCTCTCTTTCTCTTCATCCTCCCGTCTGTCTCTTTCACCCCTGTCACGTTCTGCTCCTGCTCTTCTCTTTCTTTCTCCGTCTTTCCTCGCTCTCTCTCCTTCATCCTCTGATTAATTCTCCTTATCTCATCGTTTCTCTCTTCTCCTCCTTCTCATCCCCTCTCTAATTTGCTCTCCTCCTCCCTCTTTCTCCTTTAGCGGTTCTCTCCTGTCGTTCTCTCTATCACCATCGCATTCACTTCCATTTAACTCTTGCTTACTCACCGTTTAATCTCCTCCTCTCTTCTCTCCTGTCACAAATATCTCATCTCCTGTCTCTCCATCTATCTACTTCTCGCCCCCTCCTTCGTTACCAGGATCGAACCTGCAATCATCAACGCTACATTTCAGAATTGTAATAGAGGATTGATTAGCAGAGAAGACCTGCCGTTGTAGTTTATTTCGGTTTTTATTAGCGCTGCCCAACTCCCAACCTCGAATTGGAGAACAATGCAATTTGTTGCTGCACCAACAGCAGGAATGCTGATGGGATGGAGTTTAGTCGTCTGAAAATGTGAAATGACGAGGAAAAAAATCAAATTATATCCCGTTGAGACACACTTGAATCAATAAATTATAAATGCTTGCCGGTGATGACGAATACGCGGTGGTCTCAGTTTCCATCCCTGCTTCAGACTACACTGGTTACGACAAAGGCAATTTGCAAATCTAATACATTATTCATTTACAGTATATATATTTTTAAATGTTTGTCACCAGAGGCAGAAATTATTGGGTTGGTAAGTAGCTCAAATTCCACTCACTTTTCCAAGGCGCAATTGACACATTGCATTACAGAAGGAGGGGGGGTTAGAGGAATACAGTTACAGGATAAATATAACACCCCTTTAACATTATTTTAGGGATAAAAACCCGTCTCGGTGGCGCAGTGGGGCAGCACGCTCGGTAACTGCGTCAGTAGTTCTAGGTTCGATACTGGACCTATTGTTTGTTTGTTGTTTGTTGGTGTTTAAGGTCCCATCAACTACGAGGTCATTAGAGACCCGTCCACTGCATAGTTCTAGTGCATAGACTGCACAGACACTACACCAATGCGACGATTATTGGGTATTAGCAGTACCCAGCTTTCCCGAGCGACCATCCATGTCAGTACTAACTGGGCTTGCGTTGCTTAACTTCAGTGATCAGACGAGAACTGGTGTGTCCAACGCAACTCGCCGCTCGATACTGGACCTAAGTGGGTTAGTTTCATTCGGGCAAGAGAGAAACCCCGAGTGTGCCTTCTTTCGGCTGAGAAACCAAGGTCAGAGAAACCTCTCTACTATGCAACGGGTAGATGAGCCAAATGGTGGAATGCCCCAACGGTAGACCGACGATAAATAAGCATAGTTGTTGTTGTTTGTTGGTGTTGTAGGGCCAATCAACTACAAGGTCATTAGAGCCCCGTCCACTGTGTAGTTCTGATGCAGAGACTGCACAGACACTACACTAATGCGACGAGTTTTGGATACTTGCGGTACCCAGTTTTCCCAAACAGCCACCCATGTCAGTACTAACTGGGGTTGCGTTGCTTAACTTAAGTGATCAGACGAGAACTGGTGTGTCCAACTCAATTTGCCGCTCATAAATAAGCATAGGGGTTGCAACGTTGGTTGGCAACCGGCTGTGGAGAAGCACTGCCCAATACATCGCTCTTGTCCATATTCAGAGGGACAAGATGGTACCCGACCCTGCCGTAGGCGGAAAAGGGTTAGGAGTTTTTTATGGGGATTGTGGGTGAGGCCGTATCTGATTTCTTTGGCAACATCGGAAAAGCTTGTGACAAGTGCACTTTGTAAATGAGCTCACAAGGGATGAGCTGCCAACTTTCATCTCTGATCTGTGGACTTTGCCCTCCCTTCAGGGGTCCGCTATGTACTGGCAGGGCTGGGAGTCCGTGCAGTCCTGACCATATTGCTAAAATATTATAGAACTATCCGTTTGATGTTCTTAAATGGCAACTTAAGAAATAATCTCAACTTTTTCTGAGTTGTAGGGTTAGCAGCCGGCTGCGTAAAATACCGCGCGATTGAGACAGTAAGCAACTCGACCCTGCCATAGGCGGCAAATGGGGTAGTGAGTAGGATGATGCTTTTCGGAACTGTGACTTTATAATCCACGACTCATTTGAGATTTCCGTTTCTCGAAGGACTGACGCTGTTCAATACTAGCCCGTTTGCTCCCAGTTCCAATGGGATACACGGATCACAGGCGCTTCCATAGGCTTAGAAATGGGTGTGGAATAAAATACTCAATTATTGAGAATTTCACAGAGCTAATTTCGATCCTGGATTGAAGTGATTTGGCTTCCCACTGACGAGAGAGAGAGAGAGAGGTCCCCAGTGCACCTTCTGTCGGAAGGGATTTTTTTGGAAGTACGCTTAACGATGTGGTCCTAGGTCAGTTCTAGGTGTTCGATGTCACCACTGCACGTAAATGAACCCTTACTACATGGAATGCGTAGTTCGGCAGCATTCCTAGGTGTAGGATCTCGCCATTGAAAAAGAATTGGTGCGATAGATGGATACCCGACCCTGCCATTCGCGGTGTCCCATTTGGGTCCCAAACGTCGAATTTGTTGGTTTTATAAAGCAACGGACTTCGAATGGTAAATGACTTACTACGGATATACGGAAGTTTCAAAATCCAAATTGAAGGCTACAATAATGCTTGGAGTTCAGTTGCCTGAGGTCTCGTCAGGATTGTAGCCCCCGGGCCAGGACTGCCGCGACGCAGGGGCTGAAGGAGTGCTCCCAACTCGGGCAGTGGATATTTTGTTATTCCTTTTGATTTTTAAGGGATGACAATTTAGTGGTCGAATTGGGGGGGGGGCAGATTATCTCTGGGTGGCTCTGCCCCGGGCCTTCTAAATTGCCCTATGCGGAAATTCGGCACTATTACTTCATTGATAAGCAGGGAGTGTTTATTAACCCTTTAGGGGCTTTCTTACGTTCATTGTTTTCTTAGTTTGCTTGAGGTGCTCTTCTTACTCTGAGGTGAGGTGGAATGCCTTTAAGGATCATACGTTGGACACGTGTCCCAAGAGGGCGACGTCGAAATGTGCCCTAGGGTGTTTCAGTTTAGTGAAATGAGATTAGTTGGAGAAATCCAACGCCGTGAAATGCAAATCAGCTCGTTGTCTGAGCACTTTAAGGTATTGATTTGAATTTTGAGAGATAAGGGGTTGTTTGAGGGGCGGGAAGCTGATTGTGAATTCATTGCCTGATCTGTTGATTTTTCAGATGTTGGCTGCGTGGGAGTATGGTATTTCAATTTGCATTCTTGAACCCTTTAGTTTTCGTCTCTTTGATCGCCAATCCGCGTGACCTTTCTTGTTAGACGTGGAGTGAAAGTGATGTTATGTTTGTCGTAAGCGTGACTAATTTTTTGACGCACTTTACAGCACTTAAATCCGCCGCGGCAACTGCGTCAGTAGTTCTAGGTTCGATACTGGACCGAGGTGGGTCGGCTGCTTTCGGGCGAGAGAGAGAGGCCGCGAGTGTGCCTTCTTTCGGATGAGAAGTAAAACCGAGGTCCCGTGTGGGTGCACGATGGCACTTGCAAGTGAAAGAACCCTCTCTACTATGCATCGGGTAGAAATGAGGCAAAATTTCCAGGTGTAGGAGCTAGCCCCCTGGCGTCGGTAGAATTCCCCAACGAAAACTAGGCCGACGATAAATATGCGTACGGGTGCAGCTTTGGCCGGCAACCGGCTGCAGAAAAATCTATTACCAACATATCGCCCTGTGTCCATTCATAGGGACAAGATGGATACCCGACCCTGCCATAGTGGATTAGTGGATTAGTTTGTGGGTTGGGGAGTAAGCCAGGCAGCCATAACAGGGCGAACCCTTAGGAGGCTGCCCGCGGGAGATGAGGAGGTAGGTGAAAGGACGAAGGAGAGGGTTATTTTGCAGCACCCAACGTTCTTTACCAAGCACCCAAGTTGGTATTGACGTGGGCTTGCGCTGCTTAAGTTCAGGGATCTCACGGGAACTGGTGTATGCAACGCAACTTGGCTGCACAGCGGGGCAACATAGGCGGGAAAAGGGTTAGGAGTTGCTTTTTACAGCACTTGAACGACTCGCATGGGTGGTGTAGAGTTAGGAAGGTCGATTACTACGTAAGTGGTTCTAGGTTCGATATTGGACCGAGTTGGGTCAGCTTCTTTCGGGCGAGAGAGAGAGGCCGCGAGTGTGCCTTCTTTCGGATGAGAAGTAAAACCGAGGTCCCGTGTGGATGTACAATGGCACTTGCACGTTGAAGAACCCTCTCTACTATGCAACGGGTAGATGAGGGAAAAATTTCCAGGTGTAGGAGCTTGCCCCATGGCGTCGGTAGAATTCCCCAACGGACACTAGACCGACGATAAATATGCGTACGGGTGCAGCTTTGGCCGGCAACCGGCTGCAGAAAAAACTATGACCAACATATCGCCCTGTGTCCATTCAGAGGGACAGGATGGGTACCCGACCCTGCCATAGTGGATTAGTTTGTGGGTTGGGGAGTAAGCCAGACAGCCATAACAGGCGAACCCTTAGGAGGCTGCCCGCGGGAAATGAGGAGGTAGGTGAAAGGACGAAGGAGAGGGTTATTTTGCTGCACCCAACGTTCTTTACCAAGCACCCAAGTTGGTATTGACGTGGGCTTGCGATGCTTAAGTTCAGGGATCTCACGGGAACTGGTGTGTCCAACGCAACTTGGCTGCACTGCGGGGCAACACTCGCATGGGTGGTGTAGAGTTAGGGAGGTCGATTACTACGTAAGTGGTTCTAGGTTCGACACTGGATTGAGGTGAGTTGGCTTCTTTCGGGCGAGAGAGAGAGAGAGAGGCCCCAAGTGCGCCTTCTTTCGGATGAGAAGTAAAACCGAGGTCCCGTGTAGTATACGTCAAAGCACCCTCCCTTCTGCGCAACGGTAGCAAAACGGCAACTCCTAACCCTTCTCTCGCCTATGGCAAGATCGGGTACCCATCTTGTCTCTCTGAATGGACACAAGGGGGATATATTGGAAGGGTTTTGCTCAGCCGGTTGCCCACCAAAGCTGCAACCCCTATGTTTGCCCCCTATCGTTGGCCTTCGGTTCGCTGGATGGTTTGGTTCGTTGGTGTTTTAGGACCCTTCAGTTACAAGGTCATTAGATCCCTGTCCACTGCGTAGTTCTAATGCAGAGACTGCACGGACACTACACTAAAGCGATGTCTTTTGGGTACTAGCGGTACCCAGGTTTCCCAAGCGGCCACCCATGTCAGTACTTGCTGGGGTTGCGTTGCTTAACGTCAGTGATCAGACGAGAACTGATGTGTCTAACGCAATAAGCCGCTCTCACAGTTGGTTGGAGAATTCCAACGACGCCAGGGGGGCGAGCTTCTAAACCTGGAAATTTTGCCTCCTCCGCCCGTTTCATAGTAGGGAGGGTTCTTTGACGTGCAAATGACATTGTACACAACACACGGGACCTCGGTTTTACTTCTCATCCGAATGAAGGAGCACTCGGGGCATCCCCTTCGCCGGAAAAAAGGCAACTCACATTGGTGCGGTATCGAACCTAGAGCCGCTTGAAAAAGTTACCGAACGCGCTACCTACCGACCCCATCGAGGCGGGATCCACTGCGCAACGAGTAGATGAAGTGAAATTCACAGGTGTAGTATAGTAGCTCGGTTGAGTGCTATAACGAATTGTTGACCAACGATAAATAAGAATAGAGGTTTCATTTTAGGTCAACAGCCGGCTTTGTGAAAATAGCGTTCAGTAGACTCACGTGTGTCCCCATGGCGACAATAATAGGTGCCCGACAGTGCCACAGGCGGAAAAGGGCTTGTGTCAGTGTGGTCGTTCGTCATCATTTTCCGCCTATGGTACTGCCAGTTATTAACCGGAGACCTGCCGTCGAAGTGTTGAATGGTTCTTTGACGCAGTCGGGTACCGACCTAATGCTGTAGCTCCCTGCTTCATTTATCATGGGTTTATTTTTTGCTGGGGCACTTTTCTTGCCGGTACCGAGCCTCCTACACCTGAAATTGGGGACCGAACTACACTATATGATGCTCGGCTCGGCGGCCCAGAGATATCTTGCAGGGCTACTACATATATGATTCCTGGTTCATTCCCTGAACCATGGGGATGACTTCTTTCGGTTTAGGCCGCGCTAGTGAGGAGCGAGGGAGTGGCACCAACTAGTACCGACATGGGTGGCCGCTTGGGAAAACTGGGTACTGCTAATACCCAAAATCGTTGCATTAGGGTAGTGACTGTGCAGTCTCTGCATAAGAACTATGCTGTGGACGGGGTTCTAATGACCTTGTAGAGCGTTTACTTCTAGAGCATCCACGGTTGCAGGTTCAATTCTGGATGAGGCGGGTGGCTTAGGATCCTTCACAGTGGTGCAGAGGTAGCGTGGTTGATTACTGCGTCAGTGATTCCAGGTTCGACATTGGAGCGAGGTAGGTTGGCTTCTTTCGAGGGAAGTGGAGGTCCAGAGTGCGCTTCCCGGAAGTGAAGCCGTGGCCCCGTATGTGTAACATGTTATCTGCACGTACCTAAAAGAACCCTTACTACATGGAATGTGTGGTAAGGCTACATTGCCAGGTGAGGATATCCTCACCGGCTGGGGTCTGGGAAGTAGTATTCCAGTGAAGAAAAATACGCCGTTGATGCGCTTGGTCGACACCCGGCTGCGTAAGGCAAGGCGCAAAATGAGAAGCAGGGTGACGCAGGTGGCGAAGGTGACGCAGTTTGTAGCAGCCCTGCGAAATTCTGCTATCAGGCAATCACCGCACATTGAATCGCAGTTTTTCACCATACTTGCATCAAATAACAAAAGAACTCTGCTTCGCACCGCTTTTTGTTATTGTCACGCCAACTTCACGCAGGAAACTGCGGCATTGGCACAGCGCTCCACAGAGTCACGTCACCCTGCGACTTAACACGCGCAACTACATACTATTATGTGAGCCACAGAAATTTATAGTGAGTCACCCTGCGTCACCTGCAGAGGCTGCGTCTCATTTTGCGCTGGGCTTTGGAATGAGGGCAGGCTGGATGCATCTCTGTTGCGTGGGACTGCTGTGGGAGCCACTGTATTGCGTTGGATACACCAGTTTCTCGTCTGATCACTGAAAAACTGGGGCACTGCTAATACCCAAAAATTGTCGCAGCAGCGTAGTGTCTGTGCAGTCTCTGCATTAGAACTACGCAGTGGACGGGACTCTCATGGTCGTTGTAGCTGAAGGGGTCTAAGACAATAACGAAAAGTTATCATCATACTCTTCTCCCGCCTGTGGCAGGGTTGGGTCTGCGGGTTCTAGCCCTCCACTTCCGCCTATCTCCCACCAATTGTTTGTTGGTGTTTTAGGGTCCTTCAACTACAAGGTCATAAGAGCCCCGTCCACAGTATAGTACTTATGCAGAGACTGCACAGACATTACACTAATGCGACGATTTTTGGGTATTAGCAGTACCCAGTTTTCCTAAGCGGCCACATATGTCAATACTACTGGGGTTGCGCTGCTTAACTTCAGTGATCAGACGAGAACTGGTGTGTCCAACGCAATTCGCCGCTCCCATCTCCCACCAAGTCCCCGTCCAATCTTCTTGATGAAACTGTGCTGATTGGGGGCACCCAGTCTTTTTGCGAGGGGCTGCAGCATCCCCTGTCGACAAACGGTTGCTTAAAACTACCGTTCAGCAGTTCCCTGGAATGTTGGGCGGCTAGAGCCTGTAATAGACGGAAAAAGAGTTTAGAAATACCCTGTTTGAACTACACTGAGTGGCCAATGCGAGCTCGGCCTTGTCACATGTTTGTTTACTCTGTTATTTGGAAATGTCCGTGAACTGTGATGAGCTTGTAATGGAATTTGAGTGAGAATGCGTCTTGGAATGAATTCTGGATTATTTCTGGAATAGGCTTTTTTTTCTGCGACCGGATGTAGTTGGAAAAGTCTTTGAGGAATGTGGATTTAGATGATTGAGAAGGACTGTCTTTGAAGCGCCGCTATGATTTGGAATTAAGTTCACATTTGAACTTTAGGAAACAAATGAAATATGGTGTGGGCGGAAGTACCCCTAGCTTGGGAAGCCCTGACTTGGGAAATCTCTGTTGATAATAAATAATCCTGAAATCAAGTTTTCTTTTTACCAGAAATGGTAAATGGACAATTCAAAATGGTGGTCGTGCCGCTTGGTGTGGGACTCATTTTCCATCTTCGTACACAGTTGAATAGATTTGAAATGCCCATAGTGATTTGGGGCACAAATATCGGAAAGTGAAAATATGAACCCCTCCAAAGAGTGCTCCCCCTGCCCGCCCTCCCCGTTATCTTTAAAAAGAACTAACTAACCTTTTCCCGCTGTTTTTTGTTTTGTTGTGTGTGCAAGGGCCCTAAAACTACAAGGTCGTTAGAGCCCCGTCCACTGTGTAGTTTTAATCCAAGAACTGCACAGACGCTATGTTAATGCAATACCCAGTTAGCGGTACTCAGTTTTCCCAAGCGGCCACCCATATTAGTACTAGCTGGGTTTGCGTTGCTTAACTTCAGTGATCAGACTAGAACTGGTGTGTCTAACGCAATACAGCCGTCCCCCACCTTTTCCAGCCTGTGGCAGTGTCGAGTACCCATCTTTGTTCCTCTGATTGAACAAATGGGAGATCTATTGAACGGTGTTTTCCGCAGCCGGCTGCCGACCAAAGCTGCAAGTCCTAGGCTTATTTATCGTCGGCCTGCTGTCCGGCGGGGCACTTTACCTGGAAATTTTGCCTCATCTGCCCGTTCCGTAGTAGAGGGAGTTCTTTTTCGCGCAGGGGTAACATTGTGCACCACACGTGAGCAACGTTTACGACCTATCCGACGGAAGGCGCACTCCGGTCCTCGCTCTCACCCAAAAAGTCAACTAAATTTGATCCAATATCGAACGTGGAACCACTGACGCAAAAGTCAAGCGCCCTGCGTCCAGGGCCTCCGAGGCGGGTCTCCCCATTCTCTTTGCTGGCTCTTAAATCCTCTCCTCAGAACAGATATGCAAAGGGTACTGACCGTAACCCATGGTCAGTTTGTGATATATTTAGGACTTGCCGTCTGACACCTGCATCCAGGGCTGCAGGTTCGATACTGCTGTATCTTCTAAAAGATGCGAAACAAGGCTCTAAGCGCACCTAACGAAGGAATAGGAAGTAGCTCGTGGCCCCGTGCAGTGTATATATCATCTTCAACGTGTGATACACTGTATGTTCGCATCGGGTGCAAAATTCCAAGGTGTAGGAATTAGTCCCTTGACGGTGGTGAATGATATTGCCCCCAGGAGGAAAATAGGCCGACGTTTCCCCTCCTAGGGTAGGGTCAGGGTGAGTTTTGATTGATTTGTTGGTGTTTTAGAAATCTTCGACTACAACGGTCGTAGAGCTTTGTAAGAGCGCCGTTGCACCACTGCATAGTTTCGAGCGGAATTTGTCCCCTGACGGCGGTGAATGATATTGCCCTCAGGAAGAAAGTAGGCCGACGGTTTCCCACCTAGGGTAGGGCCAGGGATAAGTTTTGACTGATTTGTTGGTGTTTTAGGGCCCTTCGACTACAACGGTCGTTAGAGCCTCGTAAGAGCGCCGTTGTACCACTGCACTGGGTACCACAAGTATCCAAAAGTCGTCGCATTAGTGTAGTGTCTGTGCAGTCTCTGCATCAGAACTACACAGCGGGGGGCTCTAATGACCTTGTAGTTGAAGGGCCCTAAAACACCAACAAACAACAACAACTGCGTAGTTCTAGTGCAGAGTTTGCAGAGACACTATCCTGTTACGACGATTTTTGGGTATTAGCTGTACCCAGTGTAACCAAGCGGCCGCCCATTTTAGTACTGACTGGGGTTTCGTTGCTTAACTTCAGTGATCAGACGAGAAATGATGTGTCCAACGCCATACACCAGCTCCCCAAAGGGTGGGAAAACGTCGGCCTGCCCTAGGCAGAAAAGTTAGTGGTGGTGATGATGGCTTGTTGTCATTAGCGTTTTGAATTCGATTTGATGGACTCTCCAAAACGAATTACAGGCCTAATAAATTTATGCAACCACAGTGTCATTGTTCTGTCGCTAGGGGAAAGATCAGGGGTCGTGTTGTGTCCAATTCTGTAACGTGTAATTAGTCTAATTTCGCTTGTTCTTCAAACAATGTTTTTCTGGGATCTGCGATTTTGGCAATTGACTTCTCCATTGTTTGTCTCTTGTGGTGTCAAGTGACTGACGTCCCTCTTTTCATGATTTGAGTTTGAAATTTCATTAAATTAGTTTCGGTTTTCGTTAGTGTTTACTTTTCCAAAAAAGGGCTTTACTTGGGCCATTGTGTGGACCAGGTACATGTTGATTATTCCTGGGTGAGGAAATGTATGGAATTGCATTTTGGAGAAGAATGTCGTGGTGACGTACTCTCTAGGGGCGAACAGGTGAAGAAGGTTAAAGAGTCAAAGTACTTAGGATCAACCTTGCAAAGCAATGGGGAAATAGACTCGGATGCGACCCATAGAATCAATGAGGGTTGGTTCAAGTGAAGACAGACAAGCGGAGTCCTGTGTGACAGGAGGGTCCCAATCAAGTTGAAAGGGAAGTTTTACAGGGCAGTGGTTAGGCCCGCTATGATCAATGGATCAGTGTTGGGCAGTGAGGAAGAGCCACGGAAATAGAATGCAAGTAACCGAATTGCGAATGCTAAGGTATATATGTGCGGGATGTCGAGAGCTGATAGTTAGGAATGAGTACATTAGAGGTACCTTGGGGGTGGGGGAACATCGCCGAAAAGATGTGGGAGAGTAGGATGAGGTGGTATGGACATGTAATGAGGAGAGGCGGAGCTCGCTAGGTCCATTTCGGGAATGCAGGTGGCTGGAAGCACCCAAAGCAGGGGGAGACTGAAGCAGACGTGGGAGCAAGTTGTCCGTAAGGATATGGTAGTGAGTGGGGTGACCGGGGACCTGGTGAGATAAGCGGGGGTGGAGGACTAGAACTAGCAGACCCGACCCTGCCATAGGCGGAATAAGGGTATGATGATGAATGTCACGTTTGAAATTATGCTTTTGAATTGTAGATAGACATTTAACGGAAGTGTTCATTCCTTGAAATTCTGGAGGTACCTCTTTGCAGGCGTTTAATCAAATGTTTCGTCTCACATTTTTTCCCTGAAAATGTCAAATGAGTCTCTATTGTTTGTTTGTTGGTGTTTTAGGGCCCTTCAACTACAAGGTCATTAGAGCCCCGTCCACTGTGTAGTTCTGATGCATAAACTGCACAGACACTACACTAATGCGACGATTTATGGATACTAGCGAAGTGTCTAACGCATTTCGCCGCTCCCAGTGAGTCTCTAGTCTAGTGCCGTGGAGTTAGGTGCTTCTTAAGATTAAAATGTATTCGAAGGCTTTGATTATTTCATCGTTGTTTTAGGGCCCTTCAACTATAATGGTCACTAGAGACTTGTCCACTGCATAGTTCTAATGCACAATCTGCATAGACACTACGCTGTTACGACGTTTTTTGGGTATTAGCAGCACCCAGGGTTCCGAAGCGGTCACCCATTCTAGTCGAATGCTCTGAAATAATCTCTGTTCAAATAACATAGGCGAATTTTACACGTTCAATCGCCCGCGACAGGGTCGGGTCTGTGGGTTCTTATCCTCCACTCTCGCCTATCCCCCACCAGGTCCCCCTCCGCCCCGAACGCCTCCATGGTCCCTCTGCACCGCCTGCTCCCACGTCCGTTTTGGTCTTCCCCTACCTCTGGTGCCCCCAACCACATGCAGACCCTTAATGGACCTAATAAACTCCTCCTCTCTCCTCATCAAATGCCCATAGCATCTCAACCGCTTCTCCCTCATCTTTTCCGCGGACTCTGTCGACTCGTGACAGCCCACTCGCATAGCGCAGCATTCGCATCTCAGCCGCTTGCTTTCTCCTTTCATGGTTCTTCCTGGCTGCCCAACACTCTGAGCCATACAGCATGGCGGGCCTAACGACCGTTCTGTAATCTTTGCCGTTTAGGCATCCGTTCAATCCAAATTCGAATAAATATCAATCCGTCAATATGGCCATTACACGTTCAATCTTTTATCAATCTGGATCACACAATTGAATTGAGCTGATGCCAGATTGAACGTGTAAGGTCCGTTATAGAACTAGGTGCCTGAATGTCGTTTTTCCTCGTCTCATGTGGCAGCAGATTTCAGTTCCTCCTGGTATCTTACCGTTGGCCCAGGAGGTAGCGTGCTCCACTGACTACTGTGGTCTCCCATGTACGATGCCGGATAGAGGTGGGTGGGCTTCTTTCGGACCAGAGAACGTCCCGAAGTCATGTGGATGTAAAAGAATCTTCCCTATCATGCAGAACCCAGATGTGGCAAAATTCCCAGGGGTAGAAGTTCGCCCCCCCCCCCCCCGCATGGCGGGCATGTTCCACGTTGATCGTCAATGTGTGATGCGTAGACCAGCGATAGACGAGAAACGGGTTGAACAATTTAATTTTGACAGGATGTTTTCAAATTAAATGTTCCACTGGGGTCTTCAGCCTGTACTGTTCCTTCGTAAGAGAGTGATAGACATTGCTTCAGGATAGGGTTTTGCAGCTCTAGGTCCGACACTTTGGACGCTTTCCTAACACCAGCATCAATAGGTAAGCCCTCTCACCTCCGAATTTTGTACCTATCAGCACATGCAATTAATTAAAACCAGCCTCGTTGACGTAGAGGTAGCGTACTTGACTACTGCTTCAGCTGTCTCAGGTTCTACTGCTTCACCTGGATAAAGGTGGGTTGACTTCTTTGGGGCGAGAGAGAGAAGGCCAAAGTGCGTCTTCCGTCGGATGGGATACAAAGCTGTGGCCCCCACGTGGTTTGTACGATGAAACTACTGCAAGTAGAAAGGTCCTGTTCTTCGTGCAACGAGCAAAAAGCACTTCCTAGCCCTTTTCCTACCTACGGGAAGGCCGGATGCCCATCCTGTCCATCTACAGTAAATGGACACAAGGGTGATTCATTGGACAATTTTTTCTCAGCCGGCCGCCGACCAAAGCTGCAGCCCCTATGCTTATTTATCGTCAATCTTTTGTTCGTTGGGGCACTCCATCGCTACACCAGGGGACAAGCTTCTACACCTGGGAATTTGGCCTGACGTGCCCGTTGCATAGTGCGGTGTTCTTTGACTTGTAAATGCCAGCGTACACCACACGGGACCTCGATTTTACTTCTTATCCGAAACAGGGCGCACTCGGAGCTTCTCTCTCGCCGGAAAGAAGCCAACCCACCTCGATCCAGTATCGAATCTGGAACCGCTGACGCAGTAAATCGAGCACGTTACGTATTGCGCCACGTTGGCGAGCACATTAGGAACATTTTCAGGTTTTGGAGTTGGCCCACTGACCTCCTTGAAGGATAAGTAACCCAATTAAGGGAAGTGAGCCGGCGATAATAAGCGTAGGGGGTGCAGCATTAAATCGAAAACCAGCTACATAAAAATACCGTGTAAACACACAGATCGCCAATGTGTCCTAGAGGGGCAAAAGTGCTTACCTGGCCCTGCCCTAGGCGGGAAAGGGCTTGCAGTTTGAAGGATGGATCTGTTTTGTGCTGTATCTGCATACCACATGGTAGAGCACTGGCTGTACCTTCCGTCCGACAGAAGGCGGCACTTAAGACTCCCGTCCCCATGTCATGTGTCGTAGCCGTGAGTGATTCTGAAACGAAGTGGACCCACTGCCCACTGAGCCACCGAGAAGGTGTTGTATTAACTGACCTTTAGAACCAAAATAACCGACTGGCGGTAAATAAGATAATCGAAATCAGACGCCTTTTTTCGATGCCTGGGTTAATTACGTTTAGGCTGAGTGTCACGTCGTATTCCCCTTCTAAAAAGTTTGTGCTGTTACCTGTTGTGCTCTTCAAATTCACTTAGTAATTAGATCCATAATTAATGCCGGGATTTATAATTAATGATTATCTAGTGGAAAAAGGACCAATGGATGAAATATTGACATTATTATCAACAACATAATTGATATAAGTATGTCGCCAGTAAGTAATGCCTGTTCTGAGTTCAGGAATTCACTTTTCTATCTTCAGATTCCTGAATTATTGACCAGGTAATCTCTTGGCTGACTTTGGTGCACTGCGGTCCACAGCGTTTCCTATTTGTCTATTGTTCATCCCGCGAAACTTGGGGAGCGGGAAATTGCGTTGGACACACCAGTTCTAGTCTGATCACCGAAGTTAAGCAACGCAATCAAAGCTAGTACTGTCATGGGTGGCCGCTTGGGAAACCTGGGTGCCGCTAATACCGAAAATCGTCGCGTTAATGATGTATCTGTGGATTCGTTGCATTGAAACTACACAGTGGACAGAGCTCTAAGGGAGCGGCGAGTTGCGTTGGACACACCAGTTCTCGTCTGATCCCTGAAGTTAAGCAACGCAAGCCCAGTTAGTACTGACATGGGTGGTCGCTCGGGAAAGCTGGGTACTGCTAATACCCAATAATCGTCGCATTGGTGTAGTGTCTGTGCAGGCTATGCATTAGAATGACGGGACCTTTAACACCAACAAACAACAACAACAACGGGGCTTTAATTACCTTGTAGTTGAAGGGCCCTAAAACACCAACGAACCAAAAAACACAGATAGTACTCCAGTGCTACCCCAGATGGTACTAGCGTGAGTGACCGTTTGGGAACACTGGGTACTGCCAATACCCAAAATCGTAGTGTGACGGTGTAGTGTCTGTGCAGACTCTCCAATAGAACTACGCTGTTGACGGGGCTCTAATGATCATTGCAGTTGCGGGGCTCTAACGCATCACCTGCAGTGCGGCTCTGAATGCCCGTTTGCAGTGGCTCTGACCTTATTGTTTCAAGGCCGAAATCAGCAGTAAAGGGAAACTGCATTTTTTGGAGGGGTAGGTGAAATGCGTTTACACACTGAATGTCAGGCCGTTTTTGCCAGACTTATGAGATCTAATCTGGAACAGTTTGACTCATTACATCAGTCCAGACCCGTTTTCGTGCCTTTAAGGCTTTACCGATTATCGGCGTGAGCCTGGGACGTTCCTTGTCCCAATTCACTCTTATTTTCTGCGTTATGCCCGCTATTGGATTACTGCGTCAGTGGTTCGAGGTTCGATACTGGATCGAAGTGGGTTGGCTTGTTTTGGGCGAGAGTGGTCCCGTGTGGTGTACAATGTCATTTGCACAGAAAAGAACCCTCTCTACCTCGCAAGTCGGAAGTGTATACGTAGTCGGACGACTGAGTCTCAGCCATAGTGAGAGGATGCATAGGGAAACAAGGAATCGGATCGTTCGTGCGTATTTGTAGACTACGCACAACTAAAAGTCGCTCGTAGTCGGCTCCAGTGTGAGGCTGCCCTTATTGCGTTGGACACATCAGTTCTCGTTTGATCACTGAAGTTAAGCAATGCAACCCCAGTTACTACTGAATTGGGTGGCCGCTTCGGAAAACTGGGTACTGCTGATACTCAAAAGTCGTCGCATTAGTGTTGTGTCTGTGCAGTCTCTGCATTATAACTACGCAGTGGACGGGGCTTTAATGGGGGAGCGGCGAGTTGCGTTGGACACACCAGTTCTCGTCTGATCACTGAAGTTAAGCAACGCAAGCCCAATTAGTACTGACATGGGTGGTCGCTCGGGAAAGCTGGGTACTGCTAATACCCAATAATCGTCGCATTAGTGTAGTGTCTGTGCAGTATATGCATTAGAACTATACAGTGGACGGGTCTCTAATGACCTCGTAGTTGACGGGACCTTAAACTCCAACAAACAAACAAACAAAAGGGGCTTTAATGATCTAGTACTGTAGTTGAAGGCCCCTAAAACACCGACGAACCAACCAAAAATACACATCTCTTAATGATCCTGGAGTCTGTCCCGAGACTTTCTCTATCGCCACCTTGTGCTATGCCGCTATCGTGCAGCTCAGTCTGCCCCTCCTTTCAAATTCCGTGCTGATTTAGCCATCTGGTTTTTTATCCTATAGGTTTCCCCCAGCCCTAAATGTGTCCTTATCCCTATCCTAATGTTGTCTTTAAGGTTGCCATCACTAACCTGTGCTGTTGCCCTGTGCAGTTAACGAAACCTAACCTTTCTCTCTGTGGAAGGCCAAAATCCAATTTCTGAGCTTCTCTGTCTCTTTACTTGCTCCCACCCGTTTGTTTCTCTTCCGGTGTACCTCTTTCCACTATGTACCTTCCCCCAATCCTCCTTCATTTATCTCAGTATCTCCTTTCTTCATTTCTTCCCTCATCTTTATCTCTCTGTTGCTCTCATCCTCCCATCCTCCCATCTCTTATCTGTCAACAGCTATCTGTTTCTCCCGTCGTTTCCTAACTTTCCTCTCTCCACCCTCTACATGTCATCTTTCTTGCTCTCCCTGATCCATCTTTGCCCCTTTCTCAATTTTCATTTTCCAATTGTCTGCATGTCCATCTTTCTTGCTGTCCGTCTCCATCTCTTTCTCATTCCCCTCTCTGCATCTGTCTCTCTGTCCTTCAGGCTCAATTGTGTGCGCAGCGAGTGCGTTAACTGATGCGGCATCTGACTAGTGCGCCGGCAGAAGGAATTGAATTGCCAGCCTTGGAAGTGCAAGCCTGATGTAATGTGACCTAGGCTTGTGCCCGGGAGATAGTAGTCCCCCTCCTTTTTCATCTTTCTCTCCCTTCGTCTTTTTCTCCCCTGTTCTCCATTCTCTGTTCTTGTTCCTATTTTTTTTCTCGCTGTCCTCCCCTTTGTCTTTTCCTCTCAATATTTCTCTCCCCCATCTCTCTCTGTTCTCTCCTTCTAATACTTGCACTATCCCTTTCTGTCTCTCTATCAATAATTGTTCTCCCTCTCTCTTGGTCTATTCCATGCACTATTCCAAATTCGAGTTCTCTCTCGCTCTCTCTCACTATTGCTCTCCCTCCTCTCTCTCACCATTACTCACCCTCTCTCTCTCAGCGTTGTTCATTTTTCTCACCATCCGTTGCCCTCTCATCATCGTCATCACTCCCTCTCTCTATCTCCCTATTGCTCTCCCTTTCTCTCCGCGTGTTGGACACACCGGTTCTCGTCACACCGGTGACCTCTTGGGAAGACTGGGTACTGCTAATACCCAAATCGTCGTAACAGCGTAGTGTCTGTGCCGACTCTGCCTTAGAATTACGCAGTGACGGGGCTCTAATGACCAACAAAACACATCTCGCAATTGGTATTTCTCTTTCTATTCCACATTGGCGGCTGAGGTATGTGACCGGCTGTTAGAGTGAAAGCGCGTGAGATGATGCACAGATGATAAAGAATGCGAGGCACAGGTGACAGTCTGTGAATAGGAATTTTATTTGTCTGAAGATGTCCAAGCGTGTTCTTCCAAACTGTAGATCTGCGATTTGGAGCGTCTGAATTGTCCCAAGAATGGTGGGTGCTATGCAGGTGTACTGGATGATCCGTGCTGTCAGGAGACTGAAAGAGGAAGAGCTCTATCATCTAAACAGCGAATATATACTGTATCACCTGAGTCCCTGACCAACGACTAATGAATTGTTGACTGATAACCTAACGACTGATGACCTAATGACGAATGAGTCAGGAACTAGGGACCATGAATAATAAAGTAGTAGGAATAGGTCCCTACACCACATTCACATAGTCCTCTATTTCTCTCTCATCAATGCTCTCTCTCTCTCTTACCAATGGTCTTCTTCTCTTTGTCTCTCTCACCAGTGGCCTCCCTCTTTGCCTCTCACCAGCGCTCACCTTTCCACTCTCTCTCTGTTACCAATGCACTCCTTCTTTGCCTCTCTCACCAGTGCTCAGCATTTCACTCTCTCACCATTGCACTCTCTCTCACCATTGCACTCTCTCTCACCATTGCACTCTCTCTCACCATTGCTCTCTCTCTCTCACCATTGCTCTCTCTCTCACCATTGTTCTGTCTCTCACCATTGTTCTCTCTCTCTCACCATTGCTCTCTCTCTCTCTCACCATTGCTCTCTCTCTCTCACCATTGCTCTCTCTCTCTCTCACCATTGCTCCCTCTCTCACCATTACTCTCTCCCTTACC
>JAAFCE010004209.1:22095513-22115119 GCA_013389805.1 Trigoniulus corallinus | reverse complement strand
CCTCTGTCTTCTCCCCCTCTCTCCCTTCCTCTGTCTTCTCCCCCTCTCTCCCTTCCTCTGTCTTCTCTCCCGCTCTCTTTTCCTCTCTCTTCTCTGCCGCTCTCTTTTCGTCTCTCTTCTCTCCCGCTCTCCTTTCTCCTTTTTTCTCTCCCACTCACCTTCCGTCTGTCTTTTCTCCCTCTCCACCTTTCTGTGCCTTCTATCCCTCCTGCCTTTTCTCATTACTCATTGTGTGCCCTCGACAGATTCTTTCCGTTTCCTTGTCTTTCTGCTCTCTTTCCTAAAGGCCGGTTTACACTAGGAAAAAATTTTGCACAAGTTGCTGTCACACATTAACATCCTGTATGTAAACAGTGTTGTTAGTGTACTTCTGGAAATTGTCAGAAGTTTTTGTGCACCATTTTACTTGCAAGTGTAAATGCATGTTGGAGTAGTTGCGCAAATTATCACAATATTTCCAACTCCTCTCGATTTTTTTGTGAGTAAGTGTGACAGAGGGAAAACATGGCAACTAAAATGATGTGAACAGACATGGAGATTTATCTGCTAATCACTCTGCAGATGTATAAAAATTAAAAATCAAAAAACCAAACACAGCAATTCTCAACCCATTTCTATTTTCTCAATCAAACCACAACTAGAGCTACAGATATGGATGACTAGCGTCTGATGACCCTGATAGATGGACCCTAATTGTCAATCCCGATTTTCAGATCCTGATAGTGGGGCCCTATTTGTGGGACCCTAATACTGGGACCCTGATTCTGGGACTGTGATAGTCAGAACCTGATAGTTGGACCCTGATACTAGGACCCTTATAGTCGGCCTCTGATAGTAGCACCATTATTCTGGGACCCTGATAGTGGGGCCAGCCCCAAAAGTCCTGCTACAGAGCCCCAGGGCACCGTGGAGCACCAGTTGAGAACCACTGGTCTACCAGACTACCCAAGATGTCGTCCAATAACCCGCAGGGATATTGGCTATGCTGTCTGTGGGGGATGCCAGTCTGCCCCACACAGGTCACTCAGCCGACTGTGACATGGGACCTGAGGTCCCTACCCTCATGACATTATGGGCACAAAAATATGGAGCGCTTCACGATTTTTCATCATCCTTGCACGTCCAGTTTATGTCCAAAACATTAAAAAAAATTATAGTGGTATACTTGGATAGGACTTACAGGATAAATGGGAAATGGTTGAAATGGAGAAACAAATATGGTACTTTTGTTGCACATAGTGTATACAGCGATGGAATAACTTGCGACACTGACAACTTCCTCACCACTTCTGACATTGACTAGTGACAAAAACCTATGTATAGTGAAACTGGAAGTGACAGTGACTTGCGCAAGTGCTGTCGCGATTCACTGTCTAGTGTAAACCGACCTTTACGAGAGAAGGCGCCCGTCTATGCCAGGATCGATCCCTGTGCCAGTGATGGTCTTGTGGAGGCACCGCAGAGAGGGTTTACGTTACTGAGGCAGTCTCTGATGATAATAATTTAATTCATTTACATAATTAAATTGTTGTAGTTTTTAGCGCAATTGTGCTAAGTTTGTGCTATTCGAATGTAGGCTGATGTCATAATAGGTGTTCCGTACAATTCTGGATAATGGAAACAGTTAGGTGGGTCGTAATTAGATATTAAGGAATTAATTGCTTTACTTCTCAGCCGAATTGCCCAGACAGGCTCCATGATTTGAACCTGTTCTAATGAGTTTAATTCTCGGATATAATGAAATAACAATGTAATCGAGTTCATTTTAGGTTATTTCTCCCTGGAATTCCATTTCCGGTTTATTTGCTTTAGACCTTATGGATTTAGTGTTTAGTCCATTAAGGCAGTGGTTCTCAATCGTTTTGAAGTCAGGAACACTAAACTGTGACATTTTACTAGCACGGAACACTTACAATTCAACATACCGTAATTATTCTAATAAACGGCGCCCTCCAATAACCGGCGCACCTTTGAGCTGAGAAAAAATAATAAACGGCGCCGTTTATTTCAAAACTGTCTGGAAGTGATCGTACAAGTTAACTTGAATTTTTTTAATGATTAACCCTTTAATGCTACACAGGGGTACTGGTATCATCATCATCACACCCTTATCCAGCCTGTGGCAGGGTTGGGTCCGTGGGTCCATTGAACATGCTATGACGGGGAACACCCAAGCCAGGCGTCTGGAACCCGCAGGAATATTGTCTGGTTGTCTGTGTGGGGATGCCGGCCTACCACACTGTTCCAACACCACATTTTACAACCAAAATAAACATTTTGGCAGGTAAATTAATGCTTTGTCAGTTTTAATATTGCATGGTGTCTGACCTATTGCACAACAACTATACTGCAGTAAGGAATCAGGCTCATGCCTGAACAGAGATACTGGTGTACCCCAGGGGTTTTCTTCCTCCTCTCTGTTCTGTGGGTGACCCTGGTGCAATGTGATTCACAGTATTTTCACATGATAGGTTGAACTTCCTAATAAGTCACAGTCATGTAAATTAAGCTTTAGTGCAGATATTGTTGAAAGAAAAGTTTCAAAGAGAAAGTATTCTTTAGCATTTAAATTTTAGGGAATTTTTGCAGCCAAGAATGATGGTAATTGTCCTGTGGCTAAACCTCTACAGTTATCTAAATCTAGGGTAAGGATTTAAATTTTAAATCAACCATTGATTATTTTTCTCAATTTCATGTTGCCAGTAAATTCCGATTCGAGAGTGGCGTCAGCAAAAATGAAAATTAATGAAATCAACTTGTCCGGCTAAAAAGTTTCCATTTATAAATTGAAAAAACAATAAACGGCGCAACAAAAAAGACCTTTGAAAAGAAATAAGCGGCGCGCCGTTTATTAGAATAATTACGGTAAACTTTAAAGCAGGTTGTACACTTTATACACTTGGTACTTACTACATCATCATCATCCCCTTATCCCACCTGTGGCAGGGTCGGGTCTGCAGGTTATAGCCCTCCACTCCTGTCTATCTCTCGCCCAGTTCCCCGTACACCTCACACACTGTCATATCCTTACGGACAACCTGTCTCCACGCCTGCTTAGGTCTCCCCTTGCCCCTAGTGCTATGACCACCTGCATTCCTGGAATTAACCTGCCAGCTCCTCTTCCCCTTCGCATGACGTGTCCATACCACCTCAGCCTATTCTCCCTCATTTTTTCGGCAATGTCCACCACCCCAGGCTACCTCTAATATGCTCATTCCTAATTCTATCAGCTCTTGACACGCCACACATGTGCCACAGGATCACATCTCAGCTACTCACATTCTATTTACGTGGCTCTTCCTCACTACCAGCACTCTGATCCATATGGCATAGGTGATCTAACCACTGTCCTGTGGAACTTCCCTTTCAACTAGATTGGGATCCTTTTATCACACAGGACTCCGCTTGCCTGTCTCCACTTCAGCCACCCCTTCCCCCATTGATTCTGTGGGTCACATCACAGTCTATTTCTCCATTGCTTTGGAACCTTGATCTTAAGTGCTTAGACCTCTTGCAACTTGTCACCAGTTTGCCCCTCCAACGCTTGCCACCGTTATTTTACTGTCCTTCCCAATTGAAAGCTAAACACTCTGTCTTCATGTTTATCCTTAGGCTGCCCCCCTTTTCAGTTGCTCCTCTAATATCGTTTAGTCCCTTCTCTATCTGTTCGTCGGCAAATCCCAAGCACTTGGGCACCTATTCTCCTACTCCCGTCAGCAGTTCGTCCAGAACCAGGATGAAAAGGTATGGGCTAAGTGCTGAACCTTGGTGCACCCCAACTCTTACTGGTAAGCCCCCAGTATTCCCCCAAGATGTTCTTACCCTGGCTATGGAGCCATCATACATATCCTGGACTATTCGAATAAACCCTACTTCCACCTCCTTTCTCCAATACCTCCCAACTACCTTGGTACTTACTATCACTTTATATAACTGTAAGTCGAACAACTAACTATGTCATTCGCGTTTGCTGATTACAATCCCATCCAAACATTATTTTAAATTGTATCGATTTTTTTTCCAACACCTTTATTTGTACATTAAATTTTTTTGCGGAACACCTGAAGTGGTTTCACAGAACACCAGTGTTCCGTGGAACATGCTTTGGGAACCACTGCATTAAGGAGACAAGAAAAATCGCATCATTTAACGCTACGCACCGTGTGGTGTACACGATGCCACTTGCACGTCAACAAACCTTATCTATATGCAACGAGCAGGTCGGTGCAGAATTTCCAGGTGTAGGTGCTCGTCCTCTGGCATCGATGGAGGAAAAGTCCCCCGAAGACTATAAATAGGCGTAGAGATAACAGCATTATGTCGGAAGCCGGCTACATGAAATGCAATCCGGTAGATCGTTTGTTCCAGTTGGACTTTTGTTTCGTTGGCGTTTTAGGGCCCTTTAATTACAATGGTCATTAGAGCCTCTTCCACTGCGTAGTTCTACTGCAGAGTATGCACAGACACTACACTATTGCGACGACTTTTGGGTATCCGTAGTACCCAGTGTTCTTCAGCGGTCACCCATGCCAGTACTAGCTGGAGTTGCGTTGCTTAACTTCAGTGATCAGGCGAGAACTGGGTGTGTCCAACGAAACGCAGATCCTGCCATAGGCGTGAAAAGGGCTAGTGATGATAACGTCTCGGTGCCTCAGTGGATAGCGTTTTTCGACCTGGCCAGTCCATGAGCTCAGGGTCAATCCTGGTAACCAAGACAAGTGGAGGTTTTACCCAGCAAACGACTGCGAGATCGATTCTTCCTATGACTGATACCTTTTTCCACTGGAGCAGGGAGAGGGCGCAGTACTCCCGTTGGACAGATTATAACAGATGCTTTCGTAGGGCCCATCAGCTACAAGGTCATTAGTGGATGTCCCGACAAGATGTCCCACTACTCCCTTGTTTGTTTGTTGGTGTTTTAGGGCTCTTCAACTAGAAGGTCATTAGAGCCCCGTCCACAGCGTAGTTCTTATACAGAGACTGCACAGACACTATACTAATGCGACGATTCTTGGGTATTAGCAGTACCCAGTTTTTCCAAGCGGCCACCTATGTCAGGACTAACTGGGGTTGCGCTGCTTAACTTCAGTGATCATACGAGAACTGGTGTGTCCAACGCAATTCTCCGCTTCCTCCTCCACTCCCGCCTATCTACCACCAGGTCCCCGTCCACCCCACACATTACCATATCAAGGGTCCCCAAATTCCACGTTCCTAATCTAAGATTAGCCCCTATTCTTCGTGAACATGCTCTGACTGGGGGCACCCCAGCCAGGCGTATGGAGCCTGAAGGAATACTGTATTAGCTGAGTTGTCAATGGAGGATGCCAGCCTACCCCATAAAGACATTCACTGCATTATCTGCAAAAGCATCGGAGGTTTGCACCCTCTAGAAATTGTGGATGCATGATAATGACGGCCCGGGGTCCACTCGCTCACCCTGACGGCCGCCAGCACTGGGGTTTTAATTCCCTTCACTGTAGGTTGGGAGTTTATCTTGGATTTTTTGAATTTTGCCTCATATTAGTGCATATTTTGAATTTACTCTCCACAGCCCCCGTCCACCACGGAGCCCAACAACGGGCCGTCATATACATACGACCGCCCATTGTCCTCTGGAGGCTGTTCCAAATTGGCGTGTTTCCTGAGACTTACAGTGGCAACCCCACTCCTTGATGTGTCGAAGCCGTCCCGTCAGTGGAGGGATGCTGAGAGATGTCATAGGCGATGTCAGGTTGATGACTTGAGCTTGAGAGATGTCATTCAACCACCAGGATCCGCTTTCACCTTGGGTTCGGGTCTCCACTCGTGTAATACACGTGGGTAGGTGTTTTCTGACGACCACCTCCCTTACCGATCATCAGACATGATCCTAGATCATCGTACATCACATAGCCAGGATAAGGACTACTTGGGGAAATCCTGGAGGCTTCCAAGTGAAGTTTGGGGTAGATAATGGTTCCGCACTTGGTCTGTTATACCTATTCATTCTGGTTATAGATTAACTGGTGACTGGTTTAGGGGAATGGGCACTGCAGTGCATTGTATTTGCTGCTGATGTCGAAAAACGTTGTGACTCCAAAGAGGAAGTACAGAAGGGCCTAAATGATATCAGACCGGCAATAGAAAAAGCGGGCTGAAGGTGACCGTGAGGAACATGGTGGCGTTCTCTGTTTGTTTGTTTTATATGGTGTTTTAAGTCCCTTCAGCTACAAAGGTCATTAGAGCCCCATCCACAGCATAGTTGAGCGGCGAGTTGCGTTGGACACACCAGTCCTCGTCTGATCACTGAAGTTAAGCAACGCAAGCCCAGTTAGTACTGACATGGGTGATCGCCTGGGAAAGCTGAGTACTGCTAATACCCAATAATCGTCGCATTAGTGTAGTGTCTGTGCAGTATATGCATTAGAACTATACAGTGGATGGGTCTCTAATGACCTCGTAGTTGACGGGACCTTAAACTCCAACAAACAAACAACACAGCATAGTTCAAATGCAGAGTCTGCACACACTACATTGTTATGACGATTTTTGGGTATTAGCAGCACCCAGTGTTCCCAAGCGGTCACCCATTCTACTACTAGTTGGGGTTGCATTGCTTAACTTCAGACTTACTCTCTGGGGGCGTGGTGGTGAGGGGAAATAATTCTGATGTGACCTATATGATCCATGTGGGGTTGCCTTTTTATTTCTGTGTCTGTTTTGGCTTTTTCCCACGTTTATTGTTATGTCTGTTTTGGCTTTTGCTGCTTCTATTTTCGTCTGTTTTGGCTTTTGCCTATATTTATTCTCCAATATTTATTTGGCTATTGCCTTTTTATTCTTGTTACCTTTAGTGGATTTTTGCCCTTATTTATTGCCATCATGGTGGGATGGCCATTTACACCCCCACCACAGTGATTGTCTTTCTGGGCCCTAATGACCTTTGTTGTTGATGGGCCCTAAAACACAAAGAAACAAACAATCCATGTGGGGTGCTGGAAGTGGGAACAGGCAAGCAGGACAGTAGTTAGGTTTGCTATGCTGTATGGTTGAAAGTGTGGTAGCAGATAAATGAGGAAAGAGTACAGACATGTCAAACTAGGGTTACCCTGGGACCACTTTGGTAACATACATTGCCATAAGGGTCACACCCACACAGCTGCAATGGTGATTAGCATTGACCTTTCGTTTTTTTCAACTTGAAATTGTTTAATTAACCGACCGCAGGCCTGACAGACCGCCTCAGTGACTCAATAGGTAGCTTACTCGATTTACTGTGCTACTGGTTCCAGGTTCGATACGGAATCGAGGTGGGTTGACCTCTTTTGGGCGTGAGAGAGAGGCCCAGGATGCCCCTTCCTTTGGATGAGAGGTAAAAGAGGAGCTTGTTAGGTCCATTGCGGGGATGTTGGTTATAGGACGAACCCCAGGCAGGGTTTGTTTCGTTGGTGTTTTAGGGCCCTTCATCTACAAAGGTCAGTAGAGTTCCGTCACGTCCAGGCTCACGCTAATAATCGGTGAAGCCTTGAAGGCATAAGAGCGGGTCTGCAGTAACGTGCCAAACTCTTCCAATCTAGATCCTAGGAGAGGTTGACAGTAGCCTGGAGTATGGAGGCCGATATTCAGTGTGTAAGCGCATTTCACCTACCCCTCAAATGCTGAAGTTTCCCATCACTGCTTGTTTCAGCCTTGAGTAGTAAAGTCAGGGTCAAAGGACACGGACACTGCAGATGATTTCGTTTCGTTGGCGATTTAAGGGCCCTTCAACCACTGTGATCATTGCGTAGTTCTGGCGCAGAGTCCACAGGACGGATAACGACCTTTAGGCTCGACACTGGACCGAGGTGGGTTGCCTTCATTCATGCAAGAGACAGGAACCCCGAGTACGCCTTCGTTCGGATGAGAAGTAAAACCGATGTCCCGTGTGGTGTACGATGACTTTTGGACATAAAGCATGAGGGGTAGATGAAGGAAAAATTCCAGGTGTAGGAGCTCGCCACCCTGGCGTCAGTGGAGTGCCCCAACTACCAGTGGACCGACGACCAATAAGGATACGGGTTGCAGCTTTGGTCTGCAACCGGCTGTGTAAAAACCATGCCCAATATATCGCCCTTGTGTCCATTCAAAGAGACAAGATGAACTTTGTTTTTTTTTTTTTTTGGTGTTTTCGGGCCCTTTAACTACAAGGTCATTAGAGCTCCGTCCACTGTTTAGCTCTAATACAGAGACTCCAAAGGCTACACCAATGCGGCGATTTTTGGGTATTAGCGGGACCCAGTTTTTCCCCGCATCCATCCATGGCAGTACTAACATCAGGGATCAGACTAGAACTGGTGAGTGCAACGCGATCAGCCGTTTCTAAAAGATGCGTACCAGACCCTGCCGTAGGCTGGAAAAGGGTAAGGAGTAGTTTTAGGGTGCTTTAACTACAAGGTGATGAGAGCCCCGTACACTGTGTATTTCTAGTGCAGAGGCTGCACAGACCCTACTCTAATGCGACGATTATTGGGTTATTAGCGGTACCCGGTTTTTCCAAGCGGCAACCCATGTTAGTACTAGCTGGGTTGTTGTTGTTTGTTGGTGTTTTAGGGCCCTTCAACTGCAAAGGTCATTAGAGCTGCGTCCACAGCATAGTTCTTATGCAGAGACTGCACAGACACTACGCTAATGCGACGATTTTTGGGTATTAGCAGTACCCATCTTTCCCAAGCGGCCACCCGGGATCAGGGATCAGACGAGAAGTGATGTGCCCAACGCAATACAGCCGCTCTCGGCGGCAGTGGGGGACTAGAACCCACAGACCCGACCCTACCACAGGCTGGATAAGGGTATGTTGATGTAGGCTGTCACAAGAGTTACATGTTCTAGCACCGGTATTGCAGGAAGAGGATGAGCGCTTAATGGAAAATTCTGGCAGACGAATATCGATCTGGATGAGAGCGCGCGAGCGAATTGGTGTAACGCCAAAGAGAAAACAAAGATTACATTTCGAGATCGGATATTAAAAAATTTTTGTGCGGCGTTCGTAATAATGATTTGTCAAATGATAAGTTTGTATGCTGACGCATGATGAGCTTCCTTTGATTGCGAGCAAATCCATATTCCCGGATTAGAAAGATGTGATACAAGGGGTTAGGGCAGGCGTCTTGGGGCTCTTTGAAAAGCAGATTTCAATTTGATACGTTCCCCCTGTCTTTGTTTTAATAAATGGCGAAAACACCCACCTACTCGGGTAGACTGTCTGCTAGAAAGTTTTTAAGCTAGCAAGAAAGCCCTTAAGGGTGAGGGGGGGGGCTAATTTGGTTAGGGTATTGTTTGACAGATGTGTAAATCCTTTGATGTTAAGCTTCAAAACTGATTTGTTAATTTAGAACAATACTAAGGATGTTCCAACTCATTAGGCAAATGTCTTTACGGTGTTCGTGTCAGACGAGTAGTTGCCTGTGATCCAGCTTAGCTGCCCTATCCCTCCCTAGTGAAAGGCAGGATTGGACCGCAGGGTGTGACCCATATGCCAGTGCTGGAGTTACTTGTAGCTCATTTTTGAAAATGTATGCAAGAAAACCTGTTTGTCAGGATGGATGGCTCAGCGGTTAGAGTTGCTTGACTTGTGCAATTGGTGGTTGGGAGATCGATCCTGGTCGATGCAGAGGGCGCCCCTCTGCGGGTGAAAGAGAGAGTCGGAGAAAGAATCCCCCTGAGTGCGTCATGTTGTAGTCAGTCGGGAGCAGCGAATTGCGTTGGACATACCAGTTCTCGTCTGATCACTGAAGTTAAGCAGCGCAACCCCAGCTAGTACTGACATGGGTGGCCGCTTGGGAGAACTGGGTACTGCTAATACCCACAAATCGTCGCATTAGTGTAGTGACTGTGCAGTCTCTGCATGAGAACTACGCTGTGGACGGGGCTCTAATGACCATTGCAGTTGAAGGGCCCTAAAACACCAACAAATACCAAGTAGGCAGTCGGATAGGAAGTGAAACTGTGGCCTCCAAATGCTCCTTGTGAAGGATGGATCGTGAAAAGCTGTGGCCCCTAGTGTCGGCTGATGGGGCGGAAGCTGTGGCCCCTAGTGTCGGCTGATGGGGCGGAAGCTGTGGTTCCTAGTGTCGGCTGATGGGGCGGAAGCTGTGGCCCCTAGTGTCGGCTGATGGGGCGGAAGCTGTGGCCCCTAGTGTCGGCTGATGGGACGGAAGCTGTGGCCCTAAGTGTGTCTCGATTGATGTGATGGAAGCTGTGGCCGCAAGTGTCTCAACTGATGGGATGGAAGTTGTGGCCCCAAGTGTGATGACATAGAAGTTGTGGCCCCAAGTGTGATGACATAGAAGTTGTGGCTCCAAGTGAGCCTTGTGCTGGATGGCATGGAAGCTGTGGCTCCTAGTGTGCCTGTACCTTCTGTCGGGGGAGAAGTAAAAGGCGGATTCCCCCAGTGAGCCCTCTCACTGCCTTGTGGTCCATCAAACGGTGCGCCTGATTTCGGATAGAAAGTTACAAACTACTGAAAGTTACTCCCAGGTCTTATAAGACCCTAAACTCTATGGATGTGGTGATATGGAAGGGACGAGAATCGGAGCGGGGATAGCGTTTCCAAAACCAACAGCTAGAGTCAGTAGGGCCTTGAACCTGAAAATTGAACAGCCTACACTTTCGAATGTGACGCCGTAATATGTGACACCCCCTTCTTCGTTAATATTTGTCCCCAAGGCGTAGGTCCTTTATCTGTGGAGCCGCTGTATTGCGTTGGACACACCAGTTTTCGTCTGATCACTGAAGTTAAGCAACGCTAATCCAGCTAGTATTAGCATGGGCGATCGCTTGGGAACACTGGGCACTGCCAATACCCAAAAATCGTCGTAATGGCGTAGTGTCTGTGCAGACTCTGCATTACAACTACGCAGTGGATGGGGCTGTAATGACCATTGTATTTGAAGGGCCCTAAAATACCATCTAAACGAAATCACCTGCCGTGAAGACCCAATGCCCGTTTTCTTTGGCCTCGACCCTAATGTTTCAAGGTCAAAATTAGTATTGATGGGACACTGCAGTTTCTGAGGGGTAGGGGAGCGGCTGTATTTCGTTGGACACAACAGTTCTCGCCTGATCTCTGAAGTTAAGCAACGCAATCCCAGCTAGTACTAACATGGGTGGCCGCTTCGGAAAACTGGGTGCTGCTAATACCCAAAATGTAGTGTCTGTGCAGTACTTGCATTAGAACTACGCAGTGGACGGGGCTCTAATGACCCTGTAGCTAAAGGACCCTTAAACACCAAGGAAACAAAACATTGAGAGGTAGATGAAATGCGTTTAGGCTCTGAATGTGGCCACCAAGGTCCTAAAACACCAACGTACAACTCCTTTCAGCTCTGTCCCTAGGTCTCTAAACCTATTCTTCCCCACACCCCACCGCTGTCCATGGGGAGACGGGAGGCCAGGTGCATTTTGGATTCAGTTGCACCCACGTGTATTTTCAACATGCTGTGACGAAACGGGCCTGAAGGCGGATTTGGAGATGCTCTTGTTCTTCTCATGTCAGTCCATAGTAGGCGAGTTCAACTTGTATCACCTGATGCTGTGGCACACCTGAATGAGAGTCGACTGACGTCACTAGGGTTTCCACCATTCACGATGGAGCATTGAATTTCGGGTTTTTATAAAAATGTGATCGGCTTGTGACCGCTGGGAGTTCGTCTTTTCATTTCTGGCATCCAATGTGAAGAAATAGAACGATTCTGCGTTCGCCGAAAATCGTTTTGCAGAAATTTGGGATCAATTTTTTTTGGAGGTATTTCACTCCGAGCACCACTGTCAGTGTTTCGTCACCAACCAAAAGTTATTTCTTCTTGAAGCGTTAATTTGTGTGAGGTAAAGATTTTGGGAAAGACGAAATTTTTGAAAACCGTGGTTATAATTGTTTTTCTGCCAAAAAAAATATTAGGGGGCATTTTGTAGGCGGCTGTCAACTTCGAGCGGGGCACCAAAGGCTCTTCACTTCCAAAAGTTGGCTACTGTTGCTGCTCCTACTCGGCACTTCACCATCTCTTTTTTTTTTTCCTTTTTTTTCTGTTTTTCGTCTTCTTTTCTTACCGCTGTCTTAACCGTTCTATTTCAGGTAAGAAACTTTATTACTAACGTATCAAATTTTCTAATATTGTTTTCTGTACGATGTGGGACCCACTGCGGGGGCGTAGTGGTTAGCACGCTCGGCAACTGCGTCAGTAGTTCTAGGTTCGATACTGGACTGAGGTGGGTCGGCCTCTTTCGGGCGAGAGAGAGAGAGGCCGCGAGTGTGCCTTCTTTCGGATGAGAAGTAAAACCGAGGTCCCGTGTTGGTGTACGATGTCACCTGCACGTAAAAGAACCCTCCCTACTATGCAACGGGTAGATGAGGCAAAATTTCCAGGTGTAGGAGCTCGCCCCCTGGCGTCGGTAGCATTCCCCAACGAACACTAGACCGACGATAAGTAAGCGTAGGGGTTGCAGCTTTGGCCGGCAACCGGCTGCAGAAAAAACTATGACCAATATATCGCTCTTGTGTCCATTCAGAGGGACAAGATGGGTGCCCGACCCTGCCATAGGCGGGAACAGCGCCTGCTCTAGCACTTATGCCGCCCCGGACAAAAGGACAAATTACCGCCCCCTTGAAGCTGCGCTCTGTTCGCGTGCTCTGTTCTCACACTTACAGCCAAAATGGCGCCCCTAAATTTTATCGCCCCGGACAAATGCCCGGGTTGCCCCCTCCTCTTAGAGCGGGACCTGGCGGGAAAAGGGTTAGGAGTTGCTTTTCTTGTTTTCTTTACGATAGCCCGCTTCGGTGGCGCAATGGGTAGCGTGCTCGCTAACTCCTTTAGTGGTTCAAGGTTCGGTACTGGATCGAGGTAGGTTGGCTCCTGCGAGTGCTCCTTCCTTCGGATGAGAAGTAAAACCGAGGTGCCGTGTGGTGTATAATGGCTTTTTCAGGAAAAAGAACCCTCTCAACTTTGGAGGGAGTAGATAAGGCAGAATTCCCAGGTGTAGGAGGAGAGGCTAATTGCGTTGGACACACCGGTTCTCGTCGGATCACTGAAGTTAAGCAACCCAACCCTAATTTGTACTGACATGGGTGGCCGCTTGGGAACACTGGGTACTGCTAACTGGGTGCTGTCTGAGCAGTCTGCATTAGGACTACCAAGTGAACGGGGCTCTAATGACCTTGAAGTTGAAGGGCCCTAAAATACCAACGAACCAACCAATCCAGGTGTAGGAACTCTATCCTTGGCGTGTCGTCGCTGGAGTGCTCCAACGCACCATAGACCGATGATAACTAAGCATAGGTGTTGCGGCTTTGGTCCGGCAACCGGCTGCGGAAAAGCAGTGTCCAATATATCACCCTTGTGTCCTTTCAGAGGAAAAGATGGGTAACCGACCCTGATTTAGGCGGGAAAAGCTTGGAGAAATATTCAGATATGACCCAGGGGCGTTCTAGGATAGATGTGAATTAGGGAAAGTGTAGTCCTGTTTGATTAGCGACCCAGTAAAACTGAAGAGGGCGTTCTATATGAGTTTTGTGTCAACGGGTAGCAAAGCAACTGCTAAGCCTTCTCCCACCTATGGCAGGGTCGGGTACCCATCTAGTCCCTCTGAATAGACACAGGGGTGATCTATTGGCAGTTGTTGCCTGTCGCAGCCCTTTGCTGACCAAGGCTGAGACCTCTATGCTTATCGTACACCACTCAGGACTTTGGGTTTTATTTGTCATATGTAGGAAGGCGCTCTAGGGGCGTCTCTGTTGCCCGAAAGAAGCAAGCTAACCTCGGTCTAGTATCGACCCTAGAACCACTGGCGCAGTTATCGATTACTCTATGCACTGCAACACCGAGGCGGGTATACCATGCAATGGGCAGATGAGGCAAAATTCCCATGCAATGGGCAGATGAGGCAAAATTCCCATACAATGGGCAGATGAGGTAAAATTCCCATACAATGGGCAGATGAGGCAAAATTCCCATGCAATGGGCAGATGAGGCAAAATTCCCATGCAACGGGCAGATGAGGCAAAATTCCCATGTTTAGGAGCCCGCCCCCAACGAACAGTAGACGATGAATGAGCATTGTCCAATATGTCGACGTTGTGTCCATTCAGAGGGATAAGATGGTTATCCGACCCTGCCATAGGCGGGAAGTTTTAGGAGTTGCATTAGCTTTATTTTCTTTGAGATCAAGCTCAGATATTGCATTTTCATTTCCTCGTTGCGATAAATCCGTCATTTTGAAGTTGGACCTCCTGCGCATGCGTATGCCTCTGCACCCCCCGGATGGCCGGCCGTGCAAATTGCCCCCCTCGAGCGCAGTTACAGTTCGGCGCCATGGGCACTGTTTGGTCCTCATTACGACGTATATGTTACCAATGTGGCCCTTGAGGATCGACGTGGACGTATATGTTACCGATGTGGCCCTTGTGGATCGACGTGGGCTGGCTTCTTTTGGGCGACAGACCCTGAGAGGTCACGTGTAATATTCCACTTCCTTGTGCAGAAAAATGTGCATGAATGGCCCACTTACCATTGGCGCAGGTTGCTGGTTCGATCCTGGTAACCGACGCGGTGGCTCCTCTGCCCTTGTTAGCGGGAAAGAGGGGGCTTCCGTCAGAGGGTACCCCGTGTTCTTATGTACGATGTCACAACTGTACGGAGAAGAGCTCCATTCTACGCCGTGTGAAATATAGATGGGAAAGTCAGATGTCGGAGCTCGGGACCCGCCCCGCCGTAGGTGTATTTGTGAACCAAAGTGGCCCCAAAATAAGGGGTCACCTTTCCCCTACTCGCGTCCGTGCCCGAAGTTGGACCCACGAAAACAATACACCAGTGTTAGATAAGTGAAGAATTGCCGCATAAGGCCAGCAGCTAGATGAGTAAACGGTACCAGACCCTGCCTAGGGCAGGATGACAGTGACAAAACTGTTGCAGGCCCAAGTTAATTAATAGAGGAATTGTAACATTAGGTCGTCAGCCGGCTGCATAAAGTTATCATCCAACAAGTTTCTAGTGCATTCTCATTTCCGGTGGTATAAGTGGGTCCCCAACCCTAGGCGATTGCTTCGTTTCGTTGGTGTTTTAGGGCCCTTCACTTACAGTGGACACTAGAGCCCCCTCCACTGCGTAGTTCTAATGTAGAGTCTGCACAGACACTACGCTGTTACGGCCGTAACCCTGGACAAGCAAAGGGCAAGAAAACGTATTACAGGCCGGCGTTAAATATGCAGCGGCATTGCAGCATTAGGTCGGCTGAGGGCTGCGGAACAATCCTTTTAACTAGATTGCCGAATGTTCTCAGTTCCGATGGGATAACTTCTTTCCCTACCGAACCTGTCGTTATTGTTTGTTGGTGTTTTAGGGCCTTTCAACTACAAGGTCATCAGAGTCCCGTCCACAGCATAGTTCTTATGCAAAGACTGCCCAGACACTACACTAATGCGACGATTTTTTTGGGTATTAGCAGTACCCAGATTTCGAAGCGGCCACCCATGTCAGTACTAGGTGGGGTTGCACTGCTTAACTTCAGTGATCAGACGAGAACTGGTGTGTTCAACGCGATTCGCCGTTCCCCCTGACCTGTCGTAGGCGGAAACGCATCATGGATATGGAAGTGATGGGGACCGATTAGTGCTTACCCACTGCCTGTCATAGGCAGGAAAAGGATGGCAATGGGTCTTCTGATATGGAATGGAGGGCCCCTTGGGTCTGACCTCGTTTCCCGGTGTGAGGAATGTGATAATGAAGTGATGATTACGAATTCCAAAGCTTCCGTACAAATCTAATTATCACTCACTGTCATCTTGGAGACGTTGACACTATGAAGTAATTAAAGGGAACTTGGATCGAATCCCGATGGAATGGCGCTCGACTTATTTGCGTAATCTCATCGGTATTTGATCTGACTTACCGGGTACGTGGAAAGCGGAAGTATTTAGTTCTCTTCAACCCTTTCCTGTATTTGTTTCCTACGTGCTTCGACTTACTATGAGATCAGGACCTCTGTAGTACGATGATAAATGATAGTGTCCAGTGTGGTCAACTGAATGGCCCGTTTTCCGTATGGGGAGAGGCGAACGGGGCACTTGCCTCCTAGGGGTCGAAAAAAGGTGTATAATTAAGCAGGAGCTATGTATGTCCTTCATCTGATTTCTGTAACATTGTCACTTCAGCCTCTCTCCCCTGGACATTGTCTCCATTCTTTGACTTCTCCTCCCTCCCCACCGCGACCCCTGGAAAATGTTCCGAAGAGGGCCTGATTTCATCCCGTGGCGGATATTTGTCTCCAGTGTCACTTCCTGTCGCTTGACCAGAAGTGGATAATTGGAAACAATGGCACCCATTGTTCTGTCGGGATTTAATTGCACATCTGGCGAGCGGCGAATTGCGTTGGACACACCAGTTCTCGTCTGATCACTGAAGTTAAGCAGCGCAACCCCAGCTAGTACTGACATGGGTGGCCGCTTGGGAAAACTGGGTACTGCTAATACCCACAAATCGTCGCATTGGTGTAGTGTCTGTGCAGTCTCTGCATAAGAACTATGCTGTGGGCGGGGCTCTAATGACCTTTGTAGTTTAGGAGCCCTAAACACCAACAAAACAAACAAAAAAATGCACATCTGGCGCCAGGGTTCCCATTCCTGTAGTGGAGCTTAGCCAAATTGACCCACTTATTAAATTTGGTCAGGGCGCCGTGGTTGTGGGTTGGATCGTGATGACTGACATAGAGTGACCTTATCTCAATCGATAGTTGGATTTGTTTCGTTGGTGTTTTGGGCCCTTCAACTGTAGTGGTCATTAGAACCCCTTCCACTGCATAGTTCGAATGCAGAGACTGCACAGACACTACGCTGATGCGACGATTTTTGGGTATTAGCGGTTCCCAGGTTTCCCAAGCGGCCACCTATGTTAGTACTAGCTGGGGTGGGGTTGCTTAATCAGTAGTTGTAGGTTCAATACTGGGCCGAGGTGGTTTGGCTTCATTCGGGTGAGTGAGGGAGTCCCCGAAAGCGCCTTCCTTCGGAGGAGAAGTAAAACCATGGCCCCGTGCGGTGTGCAATTTCATTTCCCCATTTAGGAGCCCTCTCTACTATGAAAGGGGTGGATGAGGCGAAATTCGTAGGTGTAAGGGCTCACCCCTTGGCGTCGGTGGAGTCCCCCAACGAACAGTACACTGACGATAAATAAGCTAAGGGGTTGTGGCTTTGGTTTTTGCTGTTGTTGTTTGTTGGTGTTTTAGGGCCATTCAACTACAAGGTCATTAGAGCCCCGTCCACAGCATAGTTCTTATGCAGAGACTGCACAGACACTACACCAATGCGACGATTTTTGGGTATTAACAGTACCCAGTTTTCCCAAGTGGCTACCCATGTCAGTACTAGCTTGGGTTGCGCTGCTTAACTTCAGTGATCAGACGAGAACTGGTGTGTCCAACGCAATTCGCTGCTCCCACGGCTTTGGTCGAAAGCACGCTGCGGAAAAACGCATTCAAATACATCACCCGTGTTCTCATTCAGAGGGAGAAATTGGAGTCCCCGACCCTGCCATAGGCGGTAAAGCGTTAGGAGTTGCTTTTGTTGTTGTAATTATTTGGTTAATTTATTTTTGATTTCTTTGTAGCGCCAGTTACATTTTCGCCGTTTCATTCACCCGATATTTTTTGGCGTTTTATTCGATTTACTGCTCTGTTAAACTTATTCATAATTTATTCATTTTTCAGGGTGGAAGAGCCCTTTCATAGTTGCCGAATGTGGCCCTTTCACGCTATCGTTTGTTTAAACATTGAAATGTGCGAAAGGCTTGTTAATTAGGAGGACTTTACCCTAACAAAAGTGATGCTCCCCCACACCAAGCGGCAAATTGCGTTGCACACACCAGTTCTCGTCTGATCACTGTAGTTAAGCAACGCAACCCCAGCTAGTGCACATAGGGGTGTCCGCTTGGGAAAACTGGGTACTGCTAATACTCAATAATCGTCGCATTAGTGTAGTGTCTGTGCAGTCTCTGCATTAGAACTTCGCAGTGGACGGGGCTCTAATGACCTTGTAGTTGAAAGGACCCTACGACACCAACAAACTAAAAGAACCGATTCTGTCGTTTGTATGATGGCTCTGCTATCTCCTTATTCCCGCCTGAGTAGGGCTCCTCTTCAGACATGGCGCATTATTAATCCAGCCCATGTAAAATTATTTTTTTAGGTCCCAAGTTGTTGGTGTTTCAGGGCCCTTCAATTGCAAAGGTCATTAAACCCCCGTCCACTGCATAGTTCTTATGGAGAGACTGCAAAGACACTACTCTAATGCGACGATTTTTGGGTATTAGCAGTACCCAGTTTTCCCAAGCGGCCACCCATGTCAGTACTAGTTGGGTTTGCCCTGCTTAACTTCAGTGATCAGACGAGAACTGGTGTGTCCAATGCAATTCGCCGCTCGTTTAGGTCCCAAGTTTTCATCCATAGCGCCCTACAACGAACCAACTACTGACCCGTTTTCTGTCTGCGACAGGGTTAGGTATCCAATTTTGTCCCATTGGAGCACATGGCGATCTATTAGGCGGTGTTTTTACGCAGCCGGCTGCCGGCCAAAGTTGCAACCCCCTATGCTTATTTATCGTAGGTCTACTGTTTGTTGGGGCACTTCGCCGAGCTCCTACAACTGATAACTTTGCCTATCTATTTGTTGCTTCCAGAAAGGGCATGTGGCATCGTACACGCTCACACTCGCGATACAGAAACTTCTGTTGCGACGGAAGGCACACTAAGGGTCTTTTTCTCGCCCGAAGGGAACCATCCCACCTCGATCCAGTGTGGAACCTGGAACTTGCATCTTCCTCTGCGCCATCGAGGTGTATAGCGCCTCGCCCACCGTCATCCCCTGGACAATCGATCGGCCTCGTTTTGCGGTCTGTTTCAGACTTGCCGTTTTGTTGTGCCTCTAAGCCTTCACTGGTTATTAGGTCGTTCCTCACTTCAGCTCATCAGCGGGACACTAACTGCTCAGTTTCATCTCCGGGGCTTCTCTGTGGACTGCTGACATGTCACATTCCTTTGGTTTTGTGTGCGGGCGGAGAAGAGTGGCGCACAAGACTTTTGCCCTTTGTCTTCTCTAGAAGAAAACAAAAACAGGAATTGAGCAAGAAAATGAAAGTATTCTCAGGATCCTCAAATTGATGTGATTCCTGAAACATTTGTCCATGCTGTGCCCTTCCCCTCTTCCTGATGAATCATCTACCGGATGCTTCGTCTGATCACTGAAGTTAAGCAACGCAACCCCAGCTAGTACTGACATGGGTGACCGCTTGGGAACACTGGGTATTCGTCGCATTAGTGCGGTGTCTGTGCAGTCTCTGCCCTAGTACTACGCAGTGGATGTGGGTTCTCTAATGATCTTGTAGTCGAAGGGCTCTAAAACACCAACGAATCAACCTCTTCCATCTCCTCTCTATTCTCTCCTCCTTCTCGCTTCTCTTTCTCTTTCCTTCTCTCCTCTGCCTTTTCTTTTCCCTCCACCTGTCTTCTCTCTCTTCTTTATCACTCTTCTCTTTTCTGTCTCTCCTACCCTCCTCTCCTCTCTTTCTTCGCCCTTCTCTATCTCTGTCCTTCTCTGCCTTTTCTTTTT
>JAAFCE010004209.1:22082287-22095113 GCA_013389805.1 Trigoniulus corallinus | reverse complement strand
TCTCTCTACCCTCTCTCCTCTCTTCTCTCTCTACCCTCTCTCCTCTCTTCTCTCTCTACCCTCTCTCCTCTCTTCTCTCTCTACCCTCTCTCCTCTCTTCTCTCTCTACCCCCTCTTCTCTCTTCTCTCTCTACCCTCTCTTCTCTCTTTACCCCCACTGCTCTCTCAATCTCTCCTATTCTCTCTTCTCTCTCTTTCTCTTCTCCCCCTCTCCATCTCACTCATTCTAACCACTAACCACTTATTCTTTCTCACTATCGCTCTCTCCTTCCCTCCGCCGCTCTCTAACTCGTTCTCCATCACTCGCTTTTAATCTACCCTCTCCCGCTCTTGTAGTGTTTATCTTTCAAGACACTTCTCCCGCTTCGTGCGGGATCGATCCTTCGGAAAAAAATAATAATCATTAGCAGAAATTTTGTCACGGAAAATTAACGGCTGTTGACTGTGCGAGCCTGAATGCGCATGCAAAAAAAAAGAGATGTAAAGAAGCAAGCCCCCACCCCAACGCACAGGCCCACTTTCGATATGGAAACTGGCATATAAAATGCAATCATTTAAGGACCTTCTCCGCCCATTTGTCATTTGATTTTTTTAATTGATATTTGAGTATTACCTTCACTCCTTTCGACGGTAATGTGATTACTGAATAAAATTTGGAGTGAATTCGGGTGAAATTTCCTATTAAATCAGTAGTGTGCGCCTACCTTAAAATTTGTTTGTCTAATGTTGTGTTTTTTTTTGCAAGTTTTTTGTTTAAATTTTATGCTAAAGTATGGAGATTTAAATCTCTTAATGATCAAGTGTGGATTTCATTTTAAGATGAAGGAATTAAGGTTTTTGCTTCCGGTTTCTTTGTGTGGGGGTGTTCCTGAGACGCCACTAAAATTCAATTTCAGGTCTTAAGATTGCAATTTCCATTTTTTATACTCACGAAGTTGAAGTAGGTTGGGGAAGCATGGATCCAGTCCATAAATTGGCAGCCTTACTGTCACCCATTCCATCCTCATTCCAAGCCCTTTTCCCACTTCTGGGGGAGCGGCGTATTGCGTTGGACACACCAGTTCTCTTCTGATCACTGAAGTTAATCAACTCAACCCCTGCTAGTACTGACATGGGTGATCGCTTGGGAAAACTGGGTACCGCTAATACCCAAAAGTCGTCGCATTAATGTAGTGTCTGTGCAGTCTCTGCATTAGAACTACGGAGTGGATGGGGCTCTAATGACCTTGTAGTTGAAGGGCCCTAAAACACCAACGAAACAAACAAAATCCATCCTCTGTCAGGGTCGTCCCTAGAGCTGCTTGGACGGTATTGTTACACGCCCGACTGCCGACCAAATGTTGCTACGCATTATTTATTTTACCGGCAGCTAATTTGATTCTTTGGGGCACTTCCATCTGCCCTAGTGCTCGATGAACTTCCATCTGCCCTAATGCTCGATGAACTTCTACACCCAGCAGTATGGTTCCTGTCTGTACTTTCCATGTCGAAAAGGTTCTTTTACAGCGCAACTTCCCATCCGAGAAGGGAGGCACATTTTTGGCTTCCCCCAGGATCGCCCCTTTGTCGCGTTAAGGGTATATAGGTCCCCTATGTGTCTCAAGTGGTAGGACCAGCACGGAATTCCGTAACACTGCTAGAGTTTTTAATCCTCGTTTTGGGACCCGAGGCTTTCATAAATTTCCATAAGGTCCTCTTCTATTTAAAATTATTATTTCTGTTTGTGATGCGGAGCAAAGACTGCGCTTTAGGCTGTTGGGGAAGGAGGGGGAACCTGCTCTGTAATTTCGGCTTTTGTAGGGGGATCTACTCTGCGCCTCCTACTTTTGGAGGATGGTCCTATTCTGTGTTTTCGGCTCTTGGGGGGGGGGCATATTTTGATTTTCCCTCATTTTGGAAAAGGGGCCTATTATATGCTTTTCTCCTTTTGGAATGGGGGACCTATTCTGTGCTTTAATGTTTTGAAGGACCGTTCTATTCTGTGATTTCGGCTTTTTGGAGGAGGCCCTATTCTGCACTATTCTGTGCTTTCCGCTTTTGAGGGGGACCTACTCTATGCTTCCCACTTTGGGAGGATGGTCCTATTCTGTGCTTCCGCCTCTTGGGAAGAGACTTATTTTATTTTTCCGCTTTAGGAAAGGGGACCTATTCTGTGTTTTCCTCTTTTGAAGGATGGTTCTATTCTGTGACTTAGGCTTTTGGAGGAGGACCAATTCTGCGTTTTTCGCTTAGGGCACTAACTTAAAGTCCTAAATCGAGCCTGAGTAGGAGAATAAAAAACAGAACGAAGTTCCCAGATTTAATAGTGCGGCCATTCCTTTAATGTCAGCGTGGGTCCAAGGTGGGTCGGTTTTGTTATTCAGCAAAGGGCCTTTGTTCTTCGAGGTGTTGTTAATAAGAGTTACCTATGCTAAATGTCGACCGCTCTTCGATTTTCAGCAATTCAACTCTTTAGGTGACCCCCTACTAAGGTGCAGTTGCAAATTAGGTTTCATTTTTTTTTAACATAATTTTGGATAATTCGTTTTTCTGTTTCCCGGTATGTGGCCAGGGGAGGGGCTAAAAAACAAATTGAGGGACCCCCTAATGGTCTCAATCAGTGTACACATTCAACCAGATGGGGCGCTTGAGGGAGACCTACATTCCGAATATTGACTTTTAGTTGTATGTTTCGTCCGGTTCAGTTAATTGTGGACACCCGGTATGAACCTTGGGACAGGGGGACATCGACCGGGATCAACCCATCCTACGCGGAACACGAAGCAGGTCACCCTCCTGGCGTCGGTAGAGGGCAGTACCCCAGCGAATCAAAATAATTCGGCAATAAACAAGCATAGGGGTTGCAGCCAGCTACATAAAAGTGCCGTCCGACAGGTCACTCATGTGCCCCAAAGGGACAAAATTTGGTACGCGACTCCTGCCATAGGCGGGAAAGGGGTTAGTAATTTGTTTTTCTCTAAGAGCTTATGCAAAGTGCATTTGAGACATCGTACTGTCGAACGGGGCTAGAAATTTATTTTTCTTTCGTTAGATGGAGCTCGTGGGGCCTCTGGCCCCTATTTAGTAGTGTGCTTGAGTAGCGCATCCCTGTCTGCAGATTGCAACCACACTGAGACTAGCGCCTATTTTCAAGCGAGAGAGCTGTTGCACCATGTGGTTTGTACGACGTCTTCTGTACGCCAAAGTACACTGTCTACAATAGCCCTTTTCCCGCCTATGGCATGGTCGGGCGCCCATCTTGTCGCTCTGTATTTTGTCGCGACCAGCTGCCGACCAAAGCTGCAACCCTTATACTTATTTATCGTCGCCTACTGTTCGTTGGGGCATTCCACCTACGACAGGTGACGATCTTCTACCCCAGGGGATTTCGCCTCATCTACCCGTTCCATAGTAGCGAGAGGGTTCTTCTACGTGCAAATGACATCGAATCCCACCACATGGGGCCCACTGGCTTTCCTTCCGATCCGATGGATAGCGCACTCGGATTGACTGCCTTCCACACGAAGGCAATCAATCCATCTAGATCCAGTACGGAACGTGTAACTACTGACGCAGTAATCAAGCACACTACCTCTTTCACCCCTCCCCCTCCCGGGGAGCGGCAAATTGCGTTGGACACATCAGTTCTCGTCTGATCACTGAAGTTAAGCAGCGCAACCCCAGCTAGTACTGACATGGGTGGCCGCTTGGGAAAACTGGGTACTGCTAATACCCTAAAATCGTCGCATTAGTCTAGTGTCTGTGTAGTCCCTTCATAAGAACAACTGTGGACGGAGCTCTAATGACCTTTGTAGTTAAAGGGCCCAAAACACCAACAAACAACAACAAAATCCAACTATGCCCGGGGACAACAACGGGGACCGCAACTCAATGCTTCAATGGCCGCATGCTGCCCGCGGGACACCAGTTTAACACCCCTGCTGTAAGCCCTGGTGTGTATCCTCTCAAGACTCCTGAAGTCTTCCTACAACATCAGTAAATGCCATGCACTGAGTGGCCCACTTACCTACTCCCGTCAGCAGTGTGCATTACCAGGGTGAATAGATAAGGGCTGAGAGCCGATGCTTGATGCAGACCCACCATCGCCTTGAAGCTGCCAGTATTCCCCCATGCCGTCCGCTCCCTAGTGGTAGAACCGTCATACATATCCTGTACTATTCTAATATGGCTTCCAACCACTCCCTTCTTTCTTAAGACGTCCCATACTCCCTGTCTTGGAATACTATCATAAGCCTTCTCTAGATCTACAAAGATTGTATGCAGGTTCTTTTTTACTGCTCTATGCTTCTATGGGGGGGGGGTAGCTGAAGTGGAAACAGGCAAGCGGAGTCCTGTGGGATAGAAGGGTCTCAATGAAGCTGAAAGGAAAGTTCTACAGGACAGTGGTTAGGCCTGGTATGCTGTATGGATCGGAGTGTTGGGCAGTAAGGAAGAGCCACGTCAACAGCATGCAAGTGGCCGAGATGCGAAAGCTGCGGTACATGAGTGGCGTGTCGAGAGCTGATAGAATTAGGAATGCGTATATTAGAGGTAGCCTAGGGGTGGTGGACATCGCAGTAAGAATGAGGGAGAATAGGCTGAGGTGGTATGGACACGTCATGAGAAGAGGGGAGGAGGAGCTCGTTAAGTCCTTGCCAGGAATGCAGGTGGTCGGTAGCACCCGGGGCAGGGGGAGACCCATTCAGACTTGGGAACAGGTTGTCCGTAAGGACATGGCAGTGTGTGGGGTGGGTAGGGACCTGGTGGGAGACAGACGGCAGGGGAGGGCCATAACCCGCAGACCCGACCCTGCCACAGGCGGGATAAGGGTATAATGATGATGATGAGTAAAGTGCCACACCGACCCGCCGCGGTGGCACAGTGGGTAGCACGCTCAGTAGTTCAAGGTTCGATACTAGATTGAGGTGGATTGGCTTCTTTCGGGTTAGAGGTCCCGAGTGCGCCTTCTTTCGGATGAGAAGTAAAACCGAGGTCCCGTGTGGTATACGATGGCAGTTGTACGGCAAAGAACCCTGTTTACTATGCAACGGGTAGATGAGGCCAATTTCCAGGTGTAAGAGCTCGCCCCCCCCTGGCGGGGTCTACGTCAATTTGGCGCATGACAATTTGGCGTACGACAGTTTGGCGTACATACAAATTTGGCGTATGACAATTTGGCACATATATAATTTGGCGTATGACAATTTGGCGTACGTCAATTTGGCGTACATACCGATCTCTTGGGTACCCAAATTTGTTCAAAATTGCAACGGTCATAACAACAGTCATTGCAAGGTAATAGAACAATGAATGCCTACCATAACTGTTATAGGGCCCTAATGACCTTTGAAGTCGATGGGCCCTAAAAACACAAACAAACCCAACTGTGTTATACGGGACCGTTGCAATGACTGGTATGACCATGTGCGGATCTAGGATGGGGTTTTTGGGGTTGCAACCCCTCCCATGCACATATAAACTTATTTCCATAATATGTGAGGTTTAGCTCAACACCCCCCTTCCACCTCCCCCCCCCCGTCTCAACCCCCCCCCCCCTCTTTAACAACCCCCCCCCCCCCCCCCCGACGAAAATCCTGGATCTGCCACTGGTATGACAGTTCCAATTTTGAACAAACGTGTGCACCCAAGAGATTGGTATGTACGCCAAATTGCCGTACGCCAAACTTGTATGTACGCCAAATTTTCCGTTCGCCGAATGTGTATGTACGCCAAATTGACTACGCCAAATTGTCATGCGCCAAATTGACGTGATCCCCCCTGGCGTTGGTGGAAATCCCCGACGAACCGTAGACCGAAGATAAACCAGCATAGGGGTTGCAGCTTTGGTCGGCAACCGGCTGTGAAAAACACTGTCTAATTTATCACCCTTGTGTCCATTCAGAAAGACAAGATGGGGACCGGATCCTGACATAGGCGAGAAAAGGGTTAGGTATTGCTTTTGAGTGAAGTGACGTACCCCGGAGCTGAAGCGGCGGCGGCATTTTGGCATGGAACATCACTTTACGTATAATTGATTCTGGATGGAATCCGGAATTTATAGGTACTGTACGTGTCACGAGTGGGATGTCACGTCCGATTCTTGCTGCACCCTTTGGTCATTGGTCAGTGTGAGGGGGAGCGCCATTAATAAAGTATTGCATGTTAAGTGCAGCATTGATGGTAATAATAATTGGTTTCGCTACCTCGCATAAATAAACATTTACTTTGTAAAGGCGTCTAAGGGCCTCAAGCCGCCATTATAACGTTTTCGGGTGTCTAATTTACGCCATCCCTCTTCACTTCCTCTCGTGCTTGATGATGATGACCATTTGAACCCGCCATACCTTTTTATATTGTAAATTTCGACCCAATCCCACTGGTGTTTTTTTCCCAATGTTCGTGTCCATTTAATTCCTTTCCTAGATTTTGGTAGTTAATGATGACCAATTAAGCCTTTGAATCACGTCATGTTCATTTAGTTTAAGACGACGTACCCCAGGTTTCATCTACCCTGTCATTAAGTTGAAATGAATGATGCATGTGCATCGGGTCCTGGAGTCTGATCACTGAAATTAAGCAACGCAACCCCAGTTTGTACTAACATGGGTGGCCGCTTGAGAAAACTGAGTACCGCTAATACCCCAAAATCGTCGCATTAGTGTAGTGTCTGTGCAGTCTCTGTATTTAGAACAATGCAGTGTAGCGGGGGTTCTAATGACCTTGTAGTTGAAGGGCCCTAAAACACCCACAAACCAAAAAACCCAGGTAGTACTAATGTGGGTCGCTGCTTGGGAAAACTGGGTGTGGAAATACCCAAAAAAATTGTCGCGTTAGTGTAGTATCTGTGCAGTCTCTGCATTTAGATTGTTTGTTTGTTGGTGCTTTAGGGCCCTTCAACTACAAGGTCATTAGAGTCCCGTCCACTGTGTAGTTCTGATGCAGAGACTGTACAGACACTACACTAATGCGACGATTTTTGGATACTAGCGGTACCCAGTTTTCCCAAGCAGCCACCCATGTCAGTACTAGCTGGAGTTTCGTTGCTTAACTTCAGTGATCAGACGACAACTGGTGTGTCCAACGCAATTCGCCGCTGCCCTGCATTTAGAACTATGCAATGGACGGGTCTCTAATGACCTTGTAGTTGAAGGGCCGTAAAACGCCAACGAAAAGGAAATGGGTCCTGGGAGGAATTGTCTGCTCTCATAGTTTTGATCCCAAGGTGACCCATAGTTTCTGATCAAAGGTTCTTATCTGGAATCCCTCCGCCCTGAACGTTTTCAAAGCAATTTGTGAACTTGGTAGAGGTCCGCCCGGGAAGTACAGGTATTCAGCGTCCTTTCTCGGAAGGGATGTTCTGGACCAAGAATTTAGCGTACCGAGCGTTTTCTTTCCGACGAATCTATTGGTTTGCTCGCAATCTCATTCTGGCTTCAATCTCCTTAATAAATTTTGGCGTCAATACATTAAAGGTTTGCTTTAGGAATGGTTATTAGAAGGTGGGGGCCTACACGGAAAAAATGAGGGAGAGTAGATTGAGGCGATATGGGTGAAGCTCCCGGTTTTTTTAGGGCCGTTTAGCCACAAAGGTCATTAAAGCCCATGTCCACTGCAGAGACTGCACAGACACTGCTCTAATGCGACGATTTTTGGGAGTTAGAGGTTTTGGCTAGAGGTTTGGCTAGAGGTTTGGGGGTTTTAGCTAGGGTTGGTTTGCTTAACTTCAGAGTTCAGACGTGAGCTGGTGTCTCCAACTCAATGCAGCCGCTATAGGATATGGTAGTGTGTGGGGTGGACAGGGACCTGGTGGGAGATAGGCAGGAGTGGAGGGCTAGAGCCCGCAGACCCGACTCCGCCACAGGTGGGTTAAGGGGATGGTGATGAATCAATTCGTTTGCTCCAATCTGAATCTGACTCAAACCACTAAATGAACTTGGGCGTCAATATATTAAAGGGTTTATGTGTGGCGCGGAGAATTGCTCTTGTTGTCAACAGCGGGCCTGCTCATTAGGGAAGGGTTGCTAATCTTATTTGGACAAGCCCCTCATTGGAAAACCAATTATTTGGTTTTTACCAGCCAGCGTAGTCATCACCAGCATCAATTAACGATAATCAATTGTGTTCAGCCGCCCACGTTCAATTTCTGATGTTTGTACTGACATGACTTTTGCCCCGGTTGTTATTCATTTCAGTTGTTGATTCAGATACACTTTTCAATCCGAAAGAAATGTGGCAAAATTACGATCACTTCTGGTCCACCATTAAACCAATGCTTCACTTATAACCCGTGTGGGGAAGAAAAGTGATTGCCGTCACATTTCCCCTGTATCATTCATGCAGGGTACCTTGAGCACTGTCCGATATAGACCGCTTCAGTGGGGTGTTTGACTCTTCGACTTTGGTTGCAGGTTCCATCCTGATCAAGACATGTGGAGATAGAGGAGCGAGAGGGAAGGGAGAGATGGGAAAAGAAATTGGGAGAGAAAGGAAAATGGGTAGAAGGCGAATGAAAAAGATAACGAGAGAGTGAAGAGAAAGAGGTAGGGAAGGAGAGAGGAGGAGGAATTAGTGAGAAAGCGGAAAGAAGAAGAGAAGGAAGAAAGATAGAGAAATAAGGAGAGAGGGAAATGGGGAAGGGAGAGATGTGAAGTTGGGAGACGGAGGGAGGAAGAAGGAAAAGGTATAAGAAAGGAGAGAGGGAGAGAAAAGAAATGTGGAGAGAAGGAGAAATAGAGTGGGAAAGGGAGAGGAAAGCGGTAGGAAAAGAGGGAAAGAAAGAAAGGTAAAGAAATAAGAGAGGAGGAGAGAGGAAGGGAGAAAACGAAAAAGCAAGGAAAAGGGAGAGAGGGAAAAGAAATAGGGGGAGAGAGGGAACTAGCGACAGGGGACGAGGGGAGAAGAGAAGAAAGATGGGGAAGAGGTGAAATTAGGGACAGAGGGAAAAGAAATAGGAAGAGAAGGAAAGAGGGGAAAACTAGGGACAGGGGGCGAGATGGAAAGAGAGAGGGGGAGAGGTGGAAAAGAAATGGAACGAGGGAAAGAAATGAGAGAGCAGGAGGAAGTGCATGGGGGAGAGGGACAGGAAAAGGAAGAGAAAAGAGACGCCTTAAGTGCCTTGCCATCGCATGGACGTTACATCCAGTGCCGGAAGCCTGTTCTTCTGGCCTCGGTTAATAAATGCATCGTTGAACAAAGTAGACGTTAAATTTATGAATAAGGAGAGGTTACAGCATTAGGTCAACCTGCGAAGACCGGTAGCACATGCATTGGCGACGTTTCCTAGTTCAGGGGTACTTTTGGGTGGCTGTGGGTGAAGGGCCAACTAGGGAATGGTTATTTAATGGTGGGTTAGTGGCTTCGGTCCGATCACCGACTATAACAGATCACGCAAGCGGAAGGCCTGGGGTTGCTCAAATGCGGTTTAGCAGTATAGTCGGATGAAAGCATTTGGCGGACGGGTAAGCACTACACCAGACCAGAAAGCACTACACTAGTTAGACCGCATCTTGTCTACCTATGGGGTATCCTATCGTACCCTAGGTGGATATATGGGAGCGGCTCATCACTGAGGTTAAGCAACGCAACCCCAACTAGCACTGACATCGGTGGGCGCTTGGGAAAACTGGGTACTGCTCATCAACATCATCATACCCTTTTTCCCGCCTGTGGCAGGGTCGGGTCTGCGGTTTCTAGCCCTCAACTCCCATCTACAAAGGAAATAGGGACTGCTCAGACCCAATAATCGTTTTTTGGTTCGTTCATTGGTGTTTTAGGGTCCTTTAACTACAAGGTCATTAGAGTCACGAACACTGCGTAATTCTACTGCAGAGACTGGGCGCGGACACAATCGATACAAAAATTGTCGATTTTTGGGTATTAGCAGTACCTAGTTTTCCTAAGTGGTCGCCCGTGGCAGTACTAGCTGGGATTGCGTTGCTTAACTAGTGATCAGACGAGAACTGGTGTCATCGTCATCTCACCCTTCTCCCGCCTGAGGTAGGGTCGGGTCTGCGGGTCCTAGTCCTCCACTCCCGCCTATCCCCCACCATGTCCTCCTCCACCCCACACGATTCATGTCCTTCTGCACCACCTGCTCCCACGTCCGTTTTGGTCTTCCTCTACCTCTGGTGCCCCAATTATCTGCAGTCCCACAATGGACCTCGTAAGCTCCTCCTCTCCCCTCCTCATCGCATGCCCATACCACCTAAACCTATTCTCTCTCATCTTTTCCGCAATATCTCCCACCTCCAAGCTACCTCTAACGTAATCGTTTCTAATTCTGTCGGATCTTGACACCCCACACACGTAGCGCAGCATTCGCATCTCAGCCACTTGCATTTGCTTTTCATGGTTCTTCCTAACTGCCCAAAACTCTGAGCCATGCATCATAGCGGGCCTAACAACGGTTCTTTATACCTCGCCCTTCAAGTTTAATGGAACCCGGCAGTCGCACAAGACCCCACTTGCCTGCCTCCACTTCAGCCATCCTGCATTAATTCTATGGGTCACGTCAGAATCTATTTCCCCATTGCTCTGGAAAACTGATCCTAAATAACGAAACTCTTACACCGCTGGAATCCCCTCTCCCCCACAACGAATCTCACCTCCTTGCCCCTGGCCACTAAAATTGAAAGCTAGGTACTCAGTCTTCTTCATGTTCACCTTAAGGCCCCCTTCTTCCATTGCTGCTTTCATGTCTTGTAGGCCCTTTTGTACATCTTCCTTGGACTCCTCAAGCCTCCCCACATCATCTGCAAATACCAGGCACTGGGGGGGGGCATTCCCCTACTCTCGTCAGCAGCTCATCCATCACCAGAGTGAATAGGTATGGGCTAAGTGCTGACCCTTGATGCACACCAACCTCCACTTTGAAGCTTGCAGTGTTTCCCCATGCTGTTCTCACCCTAGCGATGGAACCCTCATACATATCCTGCACTACCCGAATATGGCCCTCATCAACCCCTTTCTTTCTTAAAACGCTCCACAGTACCTGTCTAGGGACGCTATCATAGGCCTTCTCCAGGTGGTCCAACAAAATAAGTCGCTTCCCCAAAATTCGTCGCATTAGTGTAGAGTCTGTGGAGTCTCGGCAATAGAACTATACAGTGGACGGGGCGCTAATAACCTTATTGTTGAAGGCCTTATTGTTGCGTTGGACACATCAGTTCGTAGTAGCACAGCCCCCAGCTAGTACTAGCATAGGAGGCCTCTTAACTGGATACGGCTAATCCCCAAAATCGTCACATTAGTGTAGTGTCTGTGCAATCTCTGCATTAGAACTGCGCAGTGGACGGGGCTTTAATGACCTTGTAGTTGAAGGGCCGTAAAATACCATCGAACCAAGCAAATAGGTGGATATGGAGTTGGGGAACGAGGGTCGTAATAGCAATATGGGAAAATGGTAGTTGGAATAACAAATGTAAGGCGTAGTCCCAGAATTTCTGGCGTCAGTTTCGCCTAAAGTGGTCTTTAGCCATAACCACAAGCCTTGAAATTGGTCAGAAGCGCATCTCGACGGTCGTGTGTCTAATTAAAGTTTGACTTGTGCGCTTTGCTCATGCACCATTTGGCTTCTGTCCACTGTAGGAGACCGTGAATTGAAAATTGCTTTCCAACTGCCAAGATATAAATATATATTTGTCGTCATAAGAAGAGCAGAAAAGAAAAAATGGTTTTCAGAGATTAACGCAGTGTTGTTGCTTATTTTTCCAGGTGTTGTTGTTACCGGTCCATTCTTGACCCAACATGAATGTGGTGGGGTTTCATCTGTTTTGGACTGCGGTCATTTCTGTTTGCAGCGTCGGCACTGTAAGTAATTGAATGCATTTTTCTACTTATTTCTGAACGTGAATTAGAAATGGCATGTTAAAAGCAAAAATTGCACTGCCTGCTGTTTTTCCCTGTAGCTGCTGGGGCTTGCTTTTAGGAAATGGTGTTTGGTGGGCTATTCCGACACCTGTTTTTATTTTCACCTGCAAAGTGTGACAATGTTGATAGCGAATTTTCCAGTTTGTGTGGTACATTTGAATTTGTATGGTTTGCTCTTTGCTTGTGTTAGTTGGCATGCTGGCTTTTTTTGGGGAGAGCAGGGGGCCGCGTGATTCTCAGCTTGGCCAAACACTTCCTGGTGGTCAGTGGCCTAAGTTTAAAGAGGGCTGGTTATAACTCTGCTTTGTCTTTCTCGCTCTTTTTTCCTTCTCAGTTTGTCGTGTTTCTTAACTATTTCTCTCACTATTTTCTTCATTATTCTGTCTCTCCCCGCTTTGCTCTTTGTCACTCACGCATTCACTATGAATCTAACTTACTCTCTCCTCTTTGCTTCCGTCTCTCTCTTTCTCTTTCAATTTCGTATTCTCTTGCCCTTTCTGTCTCACTTTCCTCTCTCCGTCTCACTCTCCTTTATTTGTCTCCCTCTCCTCTCTTTGTCTCACTCTCCTTCTCTCTTTGTCGTACTCTCCCTTTTTGTCTCACTCTCCTTCTTTTTGTCTCACACTCCTTCTTTTTGTCTCACTCTCCTTCTTTTTGTCTCACTCTCCTTCTTTTTTTTCTCACTCGCCTTCTCTCTTTTTCTCACTCGCCTTCTCTCTGCCTCACTCCTTCTTTCTGTTTCACTGTCTCACTCTTCTCACTTTGTCTCACTCTCATTATCACTTTGTCTCATTCTCCTTCTCTCTTTGTCTTACTCTCCCTCGTTGTCTCACTCTCCTTCTCTCTTTGTCTTACTCTCCCTCTTTGTCTCACTCTCCTCTTTTACTCACTCGCCTTCTCTTTTTCTCACTCGCCTTCTGTTTGTCTCACTCTCCTTCTGTTTGTCTCACTCTCCTTCTGTTTGTCTCACTCTCCTTCT
>JAAFCE010004209.1:21991241-22082277 GCA_013389805.1 Trigoniulus corallinus | reverse complement strand
TCCTTCTGTTTGTCTCACTCTCCTTCTGTTTGTCTCACTCTCCTTCTCTCGTTATCTCACTCTCCTTCTCTCGTTATCTCACTCTCCTTCTCTCTTTGTCTCACTCTTTCCCTCTTTGTCTCACTCGCCTGCTTTCTTTTTTTCTCACTCTCCTTCGCTTTGTCTCACTCGCCTGCTTTCTTTTTTCTCACTCACCTTCGCTTTGTCCACTTCTGTCACCTTCACTTGTTATCCCTCTCTCACTTTGTCTCTCTCCTTTTCCTTTCCTGTCTGCCTTTCTCTCCTTTTCTCTCTCCACTTCTCTCATTTCCTCTCTCTCTCTCTCCTGAGTCTTATTGCCGACTCGATTTGATGGTCTCTCCCAAGGAAATGTTGACAAAGAAGTGACTGTATCCATGGTGTTTTCTCGTTTATTCTGATACTAGTAATCGGAGGATGGGTCGTGTGTGGCTGGCTCCTCTCCCTACCTGTAATCGTATGTGACCGTTCTCTAAGGGCTTGTGTAGGTGAATTAATTCGCCATATTCCTGATGACGTATTCAGTTGTTGACAGGCACTGTTTTTGGTCACACGTTAATAAACTTTCCGATCTTGTCACTAGGGGAACTGGGAGAGAAGAAAGTGCGTAATTTGTTATTATGAGAGGTTAGCGTGCTCACAAGTGAGAGATGGATATTTGTTCGTCTTGCATGACTACCTTTGGTAAACAGCTCTGATAGCAGCGCAGTGGCGATTTCCCAGAAGCTCCGTGACAACCGCTCTGAGACAAAAACACTGTTGTGGTGCAGGTGCTTTGTACTACGTTCTTCCCAATGTCTGTCCCCTTATTTCTCCCTGAATGCTGAATGTTATAAATGAAAGCCGTTTTATTGTTGGAATTCACTTCATATTGCCCGTTATTAGTGTGTTTGAATTTGCTGCCTACCGGAAGTGGCTCTGTGGCAAGGGTAGTTTTGGCCACACCTTGTACCACGCTTGCCGTTTGTTGTCCGGAGCGGCTGTATTGCGTTTGACACACCAGTTGTCGTCCGATTACCGAAGTTAAACAACGCAACTCCAGCTAGTACTGACATGGGTGACAGCTTGGGCACACTGGGTATTGCTAACACCCAAAAATCGTCGTAACAGCGTAGTGTCTGTCCAATCTCTGCGTTAGAACTACGCAGTGGACGGGACTTTAAGGACCTCTTTAGTTCAAGGGACCTAACACACCAAATTGTCTAAATCATCGGTATTATTCCCGACCCTTCCCCGCCTAAGGCAGGGTCGGGTGTCCATTTTTCCTGCTGTAAGCGGAAGCCCATGAGGAGCGAGTAGTGGAAGGCATACGTAGTGGAACCCGTCCAATGCTTTTTGACGTTCACCTGTGCCCTTCGTTGGTGCATTTTTGTTATCTGAGCTCCTACATTTGCAGTAGTGGTGTTGTACATTACATACAGACCACTGCTTCTTTCCCCCTCCAACAGAAGGCGCACTTAGGGCCTTCCTTTCTCACCCGAAAGAGGCCCCGGGTCGAACCTCGAACTGTAGACACACGAGTCAAGCACGCAATCTCGGCACCAGCGAAGTGGGGAAGACCCTCACCAGCACAGTTAAGGGTTAGATAACTCATTTTGGAATATAAATGTGCTATTCCTTGGCAAAGGGAGACGTCAGGTGGGCCCTCTTCCTGTTCTGTCGGCACGAAACCGATTATGCGTTGAGCCGCTGTGTTGCGTTAGGCACACCAGTTCTCGTCTGATCAGTGCCCGAAATCGTCGTGACAGCCTAGGGTCTGTGCAGACTCTGCATTAGAACTGCGCAGTGGGCGGGGCTCTAATGACCACTTTAGTTGAAGGGCCCTAAAACACAAAAAAAAAGCAGCAAAAGAAAAACGCGACTACTAGCCAGTGCTGGATTTAGATATTGAGAGACCCTAGGCTATTTCAATTTTGAGGCCCTTTTAAGTTTTGAAGCCCGCTAAATGTTGAGGCCCTAAGCTTAAGCCTACTTAGCCTAATGGTAAATCCGGCACTGCTACTAACCCGTTTTCCCGCGTCCCAGGGGTCAGGTATCGGGTATCAACTTCTTCCCGACTAGAGCACATGAGCGATCTGTCACCCGGCTGTCGACCTTCTTTTTCAGACTGGATTTTTTTCATTGGGGCACCTTTCCTCCACAGCTGCAATGGGGCGATCTCCTAAGCCTGGGAATTTTGCCTCATCTACCCGTTGCTAAGTAGAGAGGGTTGTTTTACCTGCAAGTGACATTGTACACCACGCAGGGCCACAACTTAACTTCTTTGGACACACCAGTTCTCGTCTGATCACTGAAGTTAAGCAGCGCAACCCCAGCTAGTACTGACATGGGTGGCCGCTTGAGAAAACTGGGTACTGCTAATACCCAAAAATCGTCGCAGTAGTGTAGTGTCTGTGCAGTCTCAGCATCAGAACTATGCTGTGGACGGGGCTGTAATGACCTTTGTAGTTGCTGGGCCCTAAAACACCAACAAACAACACCAAAGAAGGCGCACTCAGTACCATCACTTAGTAGCACTAAGTGGTGCCTGTACCTCTGCCTCTACCACTACCTCTACGCCACCTGGGCGGATCTTTCCTGTACAAACTATAATTTCCAAAATTCTTTTCTCACTTTTCATGCGGTTTGAATGACAGAAATCTGGATCGTTAACTGCAGGTGGTAGTCTTTAAGGCCCTTTGATGCACACTAATGGACTTTGCTTGCCGTGACTCTTTCAACGTTTTTGTTACCGTATCTTTTTAAGGTGATGACTACCAAGCACTTCGGGCAGCTCCTCAACCCGAGTCCTTCACGCTTTTGGCCGAATCCTTTTGTTCCAAAACGTGGCGGAAGTGGACACTGGATATTAAGCACTCTTAGTCCTGATGGAAGAGTGGAATCGACGATAGCAAACTTCGGGACCAGCGCTCATGTGGGGTTAACTACCCATAAACAACCCTATTGGGCACGAACCCCAACGATAAATAAGCAGCTAGGTTCCAGCCCAAGACCCTCTTCTAACCCCCCACACCTTGTGTATACCAAACCGCTCCGTTCTGACTTGAAGCATGATGGTGGCGATTTCGGTCCAGACCTTCTGGCCTCTAAAAACAACTTTCAAGGACCCTCACTTCTTAATAAGGCTCCTGGAAAGCGACGTAAGGGCCCTCACATCTCCTTCCCTTTTGGATCACAAAGGAAAGTCCTTACTAGCAGCCCTGATGAGGTTGGAAGTTTTTCGGCTGCTAAGGACCATTTGAAAGGAATTGGTCAGCGTGGACTGATCCATGGAACTGACCGGCGTCCCGGTATGTCCCACAGTTCTAGTAAGATGGCCTTCCGGGGTCCTTCTGACGAACCGTCGGCAGGTTTTCCTAGTAACTCTATTTTGGGCAAGCTCAACATGGCGGGTAATAGACATCCGGCTGGTTTTTCTGGTATTGTACAGACGCCACATTTCTTCCCAGGCCAGGAGTTTCGTCCTGTACGAGCTGCAAGGTTCTTTGGTAACAAAGGACTTGTACCGGCACTCCCTCCCGTTGTGGAATCATCTTTGATCTACACAGGAAGTGGATTGTTGCTCACCCAAAACCCGACATATGAACTGTGGCCCTGGTATTCCATTGCTAGTACAAAACATATTCAAGCCGATTCAAATAGTGTCGTGTGGTACCCACATTCCAGAATTGGGCTATCAGCCGCGTTTTTTCCTGGGATTGAACTCTCTTTGACCGGTCCAGGAAGTGAACCACAGTCTCTCGCTTTTCCCCAAATGGGTATTCCATTGCCTGCTCGTTTCAAAAATAGGTTTCAAAGTTTTGATCTGAATGAAAGGTCATCATCCCAAATGACCATCCCTTTATTTCCGGTGCTGTATTCGGAGTCTGCTGTTCAACAAATGATATCGAGGTTTATTGACCGGAAGTTATACGAGTTGCTAGCAGAAAAAGGCAAGCCAGGGCGACCGCGAACGTTACAGATCCAACCCAGGGCTCCTAGGGGTCTGTTAAGTGTCTATCATGACTCTGATAGTGTGCTTGGCAGAGAGAGCAGTACTGAGAATAAGGGCGTCTATTATGGCGCAGGTCAAAGGTCAACTCTCTTCTCAAAATGGCCTATTATTGGTGGATTTCGTGGGATGCGAGGGGAGAAGAACTATAGAAGCCAAGTAGATGATAGGGCCGATGGTACTGGAAGTGATTGGAGACCTCTTCGTTGGGGTGGTCATAGAGACAGACATTTTGGAAGAAGACCCACAAGATCCATTGATTACTGGGACCCTCAGGTCCAAATGGAGCGCTCGTTAGGGAATTTACCTTACCAGGAGGCTCCTCGTTTGGCACCCTATTTTGACAGTGAGTACGTCATATACGGCGATGAAGACGATTTAGAGCCGGCACCCGGTTGCTTCGATGATATTTTCGACTGCTAACAATTTGGCAGCCCTGAGAAACGTAACCCTAAAGGGATACATTATCCTTAAATTGTTCTAAATGCCCTTCAAAGGTCCTTATAAATGAACTACTAATAAACGTTTCTAGATAACTGTTTCTCTTCAGCGTATTATTTATATGCCTTTTGCTTTGTAGACGTTTGTTTGTCGGACGAAAGGGCCTGAAAGACGAAAGAAATATACAGTGGTACCCCGCTTAACGAACGTAATTCGTTCCAGCGATACGTTCGTTATGAGGGGTGTTCGTTGTGCGGAACACAATTTCCCATAGATCTCTATGTTATATTGTGTAATTCGTTCCGGGTTGCCACGAAAAATTGTTAAAAAGTTAAAAACAAAGTGCAATGCTGATTGTTAATGAGCAAAAACACTCTAGGACCCATTTTTGGGCGGTTCATACTTCACAAAAACTAGGAATTGCCCTGCAATGAGAAGGCAGTCAATTACTTGCAGTGTGCAGTTGAACGGTGCTCGTCAGCAAATGCCATGCATTGAGGGGTCCATTCTCCTACTCCCGTCAGTAGCTCGTCCATAACCAGAATAAAAAGGTATGGATTTGAGTACTGAACCTTGGTGCACCCCAAACTTCACTGGGGAGCCCCCAGTATTTCCCCAAGGTGTCCTTAGCCTGGCTGTGGAATGGAACCATCATACGAGTACATATCCTAAACTATTCGAATAAACCCCTTTTCTACCTTCTCCAAGTCGATAATGATGGTATGGAGATCCTTCTTAGCGGCTCTATACTTTTCTATCATCTGCCTCAGAATGAAGATTCGTTCCATTGTGGACCTGCCTAGCATGAACCCAAACTGATTTCCACGGACACTAGTTCTATCCTGGAGGCGACATTCTATTACATTACATTGGTATAACTCATTGGATTAATACCTCTATAGTTACTACAATCTTGGACATCCTATACCAGTGGTGGCGAACCGTTTTTGAAGACGGGTCACAATGACACAAAAGAAAACCAAGAATTTGTCCACGGGTCAGATGCAAGCACTATTCAATTTTATGAATAAAAATAAGTTATTATTAATAGTGGATAAAGTTTATTAAAGGAGGGAATAGAGAACATCATCCAACTTGTATTACACCTTTAACATCATCTCATTAACACTCGGTCCACTTAAAATTGCGCGGTGGGTCGCAGGTTCGCCACCACTGTCCTATACAGTTCCTAGTTCACTTTGTATATTGAACAAGCGTTCGTTATGTGAAACAAGTTCGTTATGCGATACTCCCGCGCTTTTTTGGCGGTGTTCGTTATAGGGAGCATTCGTTATACGAGGCGTTCGTTAAGCGGGGTACCACTGTAATCCCTGCCCTACCAAGTTGCGCAGTACTGGTGTAGCACGTATAGCGTCATCACTCCGCTGTAAAAGAAACCTCTCTCTACGAACAAAATCAACTACTAATCCTTTTTCCGTCTATGACAATCCGGTACCCATCTTTGTCCCGCTGGATGGACACATGGGCGATCTATTGAATGGTATTTTTACGCAGCCGGCTGCCGATTAAAGCTGAAACCCCTATGCTGGTGTCAGTGAACGAAATTCTCTCCATGAAGGAAATAGGCTGCTGACGCTAAATAAGCATGAGATCGGCAGCCGGCAGCATAAGAATACCATTCAGTAGACCCCCCTTCTGCTAGAACAAATGCATGCGCTACCCTGCCATAGGCGGGAAATGTGTTAGTGGTAACGAGTGAACATTTAGCCTTGGAAACTTAGACATGGCACGCTGGCCTCGTGTGTTAGTGATTTCAGATTCGCTCCTGGCTAAGGCAGGACTCTGCATTTAGGATGTGAGCTACAAGAGGGCTCACAGGGGTCTTCTGTCATATTGGGACTAAAGCCATGGTGCTTCGTGAGGTGTTTAAACTCACCTATACATCAAAAACCTCTTTCTACATGGAAAGTGTAGATCAGCTATATTCCTAGTGCAGGAACTCGCCACATGGCAACAACAGAGAACCAAATAATTTGCTAGCTGTATCACACCCTGCATTCTGGATTTTCTCTCCTGAATTTTTGTGCTGATAAATGTGCTGGACAGTTTGGGAGCTAAGATGGAACTAAGCCTGGAACCACCCTTGTTCCAGCTTGTTACTCAACTTTTAAAATTCTTCCAGCCTTTTCATTAGTCATAGTGCTATGTTTCCTCAAGTGTAATTCACAAACCTGAAGTCTAAAGCCTAGATCCGTGGCACACAACACCGACGCAAATCACGTTCGAGCAGACAAAATGCCACAGAAACTGATGACGTAGGAACTCAACTTTTTTGTCACGGTACCACGAAAACAGCAGAAAAGTGGAGTTGAGAGGTAGTCAACTGCATTTCTTGTTACAACTGTCACGCACATTTCATTGGCTATTACTTTTCGAACAACAATAGCTACTTAAATTTTATTGGCTGTTGGATTTCTGTGCTGTGGGAGCCTCATCACAGGCATTTTTGGAAACATTTACACATAGCATGATTTCTCGCCTGCCACAGAACCACAACAGGCACAATTTCGCCTAACGCCTGTTGTTGACATCATAATTTTGTCATCTGCTCAGGCACCATTCTCTCTCATGTCGCGTGCCATGGAACTAGGCATAATGCAGCGATTCTCAACCACTGCACCATGAGATTAATGAAATGTGTTGCCACTGCAAATACAAGTAGTTCAATCGGTTCTGCCTTCCTAGGAGGGACTGGCTGAACCAATGGGCATGAATACTGGTACTACAGTTCTCACTACTGGCTTACAAAGCTATGTATTAGTTTAGTCTACTAGTCACCCACTTGATGTGTGCATAGGGCTGGTTATAAGTAACTTATAACTCTCTTCTCGCCTATGGCAGGGTCAGGTACTCATCTTGTCCCTCTGCATGGACACATGGGTGATATATTGAACAATGTTTTCCCACAGCTGGTTGTTGACCAAAGCTGCAACCTCTATGCTTTTTATCATCTTTCTACTGTTCGTTGGGACATTCCACTGAAGCCAGGGGGCGAGCTCCTACACCTGCAAATTTTGCTTCCTCTACCCGTTCCATAAGAGAGGGTTCTTTCATGTGCAGTATTCATCATACACCATGTGATACCTCAGTTTTACTTCTCATCTGAAAGAAGGTGCATTGAGAGCTTCTCTCTTGCCCAAAAATGCCAACCTATTGGTACAGTATTGAGCTAAGCACTACTACCTATCCATTGTTCCACTGAGGAAGTATTTGTATAGGGTTAGGTTACAACTTATATATTTTCTTTGGCGTTTGTGTGCCCCGAAATATGTCATTGTTAGTGTGCCACCAAATTTTTAAATTATTGAAAGTGTACCATGGCAAAAAAAGGTTTAGAATCGCTGTTCTAATGCATTAAATCTAATTTATAGAAGTTATGGGTGGAATGAAACAACATTAGGGAGATTGAGCGAATCGTCCTCGTATACGATACACACGATAGCAGGCAATAAACCTAAGGTGCATGCTCACCAAATATCGTTTCATTTGGTAGCTATAGTTGGGTACCATAAATTGGCCATTTATCGTCCTGGTTAGTGTACCTGACGATATTTGGTGAGCATGCGTACTTAGGTTTGTCGTCTGCTATCGGGTGTATTGTCTAGGCTCTAGGAGAATTAGAATTATAATTTCCTTAGTTGGTCACTGAATGGCGCTAGCTGAATACCATAAACCATCTGCTCAAACTGATTTTTTGATGGCGACCATCCCATGCGAAATCGTCTCTTCCTTATCGTTTCGTCCTCTCAGGACGATTCGCTCAATCTCCCTATTTTCTGTCATACATAATGTGTGGCCTAACAGTCACTTATCAGTACCAATGCTCCACCACTCATTAAATATGAAATCTGTTTACCTTGCTATGTTTGGTCATGGCCCCTTCTGTCTGTGTCTCTTTCTCTTCTGTGTTTTATCTCTTATCACCCTATCTCTCTATCTTTCCTTCTTTTGCTGTCTTTCCCTCTCCATCTTGGTCTTTTCCTTTCTCCATCTTTCAACATCTCTTTCCCTATCTCCCTGCCTTTCCCTTTCTGTCTTTCCCTTGCCATCTCTCCCTGTCTTTCTCTCTCTTTGTCTTTTCCCTCTCTCTCTCTCTATTTGTCTTTCCCCTCCCTGTATTTCTCTTTCCTCCCTCTCCCTCTCTTTGTTTCACTTTGTCTTATGCTGTGGCCATGGTGGAGTGGAGAGGAGAAAAGAGATGAAAGAGGTCTGGCATTCAACCATTAAAGCAGAGAAATGCATGGCCATGGTGGAACAGTGAGAAAACTGCTTTCATTTGGTGGCACCATCAGCTTGTGCAAAAAAAATACATGTTGTACAAAATGTACACATTGTACAAATTTGAATGTACATGCCACATTTACATGTTTGTGAGTATTACGAGGGTGAATGGTGAGACAAGTATGTTTGACGAACCTGTGAACACCACATTTGTCATATGAACACCACATTTGCCCCGCCACTCATGGCACTCACATTGAAAGTGGTCTTTTGACAAGAGTCAAAGGGCATGAGTGACTGGAGGCGATTGGAGAATGACCATCTGGTGAGAGATTGGTAAATGTGTGAATGGTCATTTGTATTGAAATCATGAATGTGAACGTTTCGACGAAAGTCTTGCCACACCATTCACCTCATGATTACTTGCAAACGTGTAAAGGCTGGCATACATTTGCATGGTAACCTTCAATGTATCAACTGTCCCCTCAATGGGCATTCAGTAATGGTCACTATGCTTTGAAACAAACTTTTTTGTTTTGACCTCTCTGCTTCTGTGCACCTCTTTCCTCTCTTCTCCCCTCTCCACTATGGTCTCTTCCATTGAATTGTGGCCTTTTGTTGTGATATCAGTCCTAATTGTTATCTTCCACTCACTCCTCTCCACTCCACCATGGCTGCACCCTTTTCAGGGAAAAGTTTGCCTCCGTGAAGATCGACCCTGCAACCGCTAAAGCAAGAGTCAAGGGGGCTTTGCATGTATTTTGTGATGGATGGGAAGTCTAACCTTTTAGTTTGGTTACCACTTGGTGCTCTAATTGGTGTTTTGCTGCATGAGTGGCTCCGTATACATCGTGTTGCTTCCAAAACCTGGCTCAAGGACATCCACTGTTTTATTTTCTATCTGGAACCACGTGACTGACTGACCAAGGAGAATGCCTAAATCTTGGTCACATGTTTGTGGGACCACATTCTTGGTCTTAACCTACTTTCAACTATTGTTTCAGTTTTCTGCATGGTGAAAATATTGGGTTTCATTTATGATCGGCCCTCTATCGAGTGTTGCATGTGTTTTGATGAAGCTGTCTGAGTACTTATGGGTCGGGCCTGTGATTTGAACTATTGTGAATGCTGTATCTATTTTAAGGTGAAGACTGCCGAAAGGGTTAATCGAACAGGTGAATACTCTCAGAAAGGTGGGCCATGGTTCAAACGGAACCTTCCACATCAACTGATGACTCACAATCCAACCAAGCGTGCAGCGTGGCCACATGGGCCACTCGGACTGTTGGTGGATGCCAGGGTACGAAACGTCAGGGCCGTTGGCCTGGTAGGGATGGCTGCTCAACAGTCTTCGAGTGTGGACAGTCCTAGAGTCGTACGGTCAGCCACCACTGACCATCACGGAACCTTGGAGGTAGCCAAGGCTCTCGGCAGTCAGAACAACACAGTACACCACCACCAGGCTTCTGAGTCTTCTGGGCACGTTTTGAAGTCTGAGTCACATTCGGGCTCCGATTTGGACTCTGGAATTTCGCAGGAAATTCATTCGGTTACTCCGAGAAACGTACGTCAGCCCCCTATTAGCATCCAAATTGGCCTGGGTCAAAATTCGGTAAATCGCACCCATCCGTCTGCTGCGATCCGTCGTCCTAAGGCTGTGGGGTCGACCAGACAGGATTTGATAGATTTAATCGTTTCTGATCTTGACCCTTCTACTGTGAAAATTGCCGAACTTTCTGATAACAGTATCCGACCTGACCTAACAACTTTTCCTGACGACGACTACTACTACTATGACCCTACTAAGAAAAGTGGAAGTTCTGAATCTCACGAGGATTTCTCACCCTACTCCCTACTGCGCATGCTCACGAATCATCAAGTTCCATTATATTATTCCATATCCGGCTTCAAGGAGATGTTGGTTAGTTTAATGCACGACAGGCTGCGGAACAATGTGTTGGAATTGGTCAAGCACAAGCGTGGTCAATGGCAGCGAGGATTTCCGGTCCAAAACTGGAGGTCGGAAGTGGGCAACCTCGGATTGTCGGCACGTAATAACAGCATTCCATGGTTCCATGGCGACAAGATAGTCCGTGTTATGAGACCTTCAGAGTCGCTGAATGTCAGGCGCACCAGGTTGCAAGACCGGAAGTTCTATGGGATGCGAGGCAAGAGAAGGAATTATCGGAGTGGCTCTTCAAGGCTGGACTCCGCAAAACGACACTCTGGTGACATTTTCTATGGAATGCGTGGAAAGAAGGACCTAAGGAGTCTTGAAGTTCTCACTGGTCACCAGAGCCCGAGGCTGGATCTTGGAGAAGAAGAAACAGCGGAACAACAGTCAAATCGACCCTTTCAGCCCTTTGTTTCAAATTTTTGGTACAAAACAATGGGAGAAGGACGAAGGCTGAGAAGGACCCTTACTCATGATAATGAGGACTACTATGAGGAATCAGAAGACAGCATTGTTCCCGATACCCTAGGGGGCTTCGTGGATGACCTTCCTCAGTGGGACCAACAGCCCCAAATGATGCCCAGGATATCTGAAGACGACAATTGAGCCCGTTCTCGTCTCTAGCCCCTCCTACTACCCTCTACCGCTGCTGATTGTTGTTGTTATTGTTGTTGGTCCCCCCTTTTGTGATCCTTGAATGCGGAAAAACCGTTGGCACTAAACTGGCACCCCCGTATTCCGGAAGTGTTGCTAGAGGACAGCAATTCAATACAATTCTAGGAACATTGGATTCATTATTTAATTCTTTCTTCAAGAATTGAAATTAACTGTTAATAAACCATTTTTTCCGTCTTATTGGTTGATGACCTCATACTTTTTTTGGACGGGGTATCGGGTACATCGGTAGCACCAGTAGAACCTCTCTAACGTCTTTTGGTTCACAATTGGACACGTACTTAGTTCTTCGATGTTATTTTTTGGACGATTATTGTTTTGAAAAATAAAATTTACCAAATATAGATTCCAGGATCCTCGAATAGTTTATGAATACAACTCCTAACCCTTTTCACGCCAAAGGCAGGGTTGGGAACCCATCTTTTCCCTCTGAATAGACACAAGGGCGGTATATTGGATATGGTTTTCCACAGCCGGTTGCCGACCAAAGTTGCAACTCCTATACTTACCAGGGTCACTCCAAAAGAAATGGACAACATTTTTTTTCAGAAATCCAACTTTTGTTCTACATCTTTGATATTTACAAAGGACAAAGGAACATACTTCCTGCATGTATTCAATTTAATTCCACCTGTTTCTGTAAGTCGAGCCTGCCATAGCACTCCAACAAAATGGCGCTCCACTTGATGCTCGACAGAAGCAACCTGCTGTCATAGAGTGCCTGTGTTGCGAGAATGAGACAGTGACAAACATTAGGCACGTTTTGCCGATTGACCTGGTCAATTGTGGTTTGATCACGATCTGGTGTTTCGTCTGACCAAAAGGGATTGCTAAAACGCTTTGGTTTGAAACGTTGGGACCCATGACAACGCAATGCAATCTAACTCTCCACTTAAAACTTAAAAATGAAAACCCTGAACTTAAAATCAGATGCCCTGAACTTAATAACGAATTCCCTGAACTTAATAACGAATTCCCTGAACTTAAAAATAAATTGAAATACAAAAAATGAATGTACTACAACGAAAAAAGAATCAACTGAATTGATTCCCTAAACTAAAAACACTAAATGCACTAAAATAATGAAAAAGAATTCACCAAGCTAAAAACAAATGAATACTTAAAAACCTTGAGAATTTCAGTCCACTGAAAGTGGTTGGAGAACGCTTCTCAGACCGAACCAACTGACCGCACTTTTATTTTGGTTACAGTTAAACCCTGTTATGTCGATGGCATAGGGGTTTGCTAAAAAGCATTGAGATAACCAAACACCAATATGGTGGCAATGGTGTGGGTAAATGAAGGAGAATGTGCAATGTACATGAGTTTATACTACATACAACACATCTGCAGTGAACTACTACACCCCCTATTGTAGGTCATCATCATCATCTCACCCTTCTCCTGCCTGTGGCAGGGTCGGGTCTGCAGGTTCTAGCCCTCCACTCCCACCTATCTCCCACCAAGTCCTCCTCCACCTTGCATGCCACCATGTCCCTTTGCACCACCTGCTCCCACACACCCCCTATTATAGGTGCAATGATGTTAATGGTTAGCCTCACATCCACAAGGTTACGATTTCTGGCACACACTACAAGGTGGGGGTCTGTGATGACCCCAAAAAGACTTTTTGATTTTCAAGGCTTAAATGTTCAGATTAAGGGCATTATTATGGGTATTAAATTAAATGCCATCCATATTAAGCTTTAGCAATGAAAATAATTTGGAAACATGCTGTAAAAATTTTATATTACCCAAGAAGACATCATCATCACCATACCCTTATCCCACCTATGATAGGGTAGGATCTTCAGGGTCTAGTCTTCCACTCCTGCCTATCTCCCACCAGGTCCCCATCCACACCAGACACTACCATATCCTTATGGACATCCTGCTCCCATTTCTGCCTAAGTAACCAGTGTTTCTGATCAGCCAACCATGTTGGTACTAACTTGGGTTGCATTGCTTAACCTGAAATAAAATATGCTAATTACTTAGGATACCTGCCAACTTCCCTAAATAGGTAAAGAAAACATTGAAGAACAGGTACTCAAAGGTTGGTTAAGATTGGAGAAAGTGGTACATGTGTAGACAAATTTTTGTAGGTCTGGGGTCTGCCGAGACCCCACCTTGTGGACGGAAGGTTAATACTGTATTGAAAAGCCAGCAGTCAAGGGGATTCCGGGATCAACATAACCAAAGTTGAGTGGCAAATTTGACCCTTTTTATGCTCGAGATATTAGGGGCCATCGACATAAAAGGATTGACATAAGCAATCGGAAACTATTAGGACAAAGGGGGAATTTGGTGGTTTTACTTTAAAAACGTCGACTTAAAAGGGTTGTCGAGTTAACAGAAGGTCATGATAAGTGGGTTCCACTGTATATTGTCATCTTTTGGTCTGACGAAAGTTGACCAAAGTGATGGACCAAATTGGTTTGTGCACTGCCACAACTTTGGTCACATTGTTTTAGAAACAATGTGACCAAAGTTGACTTGGTCAATTGCTAAAACGTGCCTATTGACAAGTGATTGAAGAAGGTGAATGGGGAGGATGCTGTTGATTGCAGTACTGTCAGTCGTTGAGTCAGCAGATTATGTGGTGAAAGTTGGCATTCCTATACTGGGGTCCTCCCATGCAGATTGTTGTTGTTCTTTGGTGTTTTGGTGCCCTTGCATTTCTCCCTCCTGACATTGTGGTGCAGTCGTTTGTAGAGCTGCTGGATGACCCAAATCTTCCCCTAAAAGCAACGTCTATTGCTAATTATTTTGAGGGCACATATATTGGTCAAATAAACTGAAGAGGATGGCAGGCCCCATTATTTTCAGTTCAATTTTGGAATGTCCATCAATGAACGTTGGATGGTCAAAATCAAACAAACAATGACATGGAGGACTGGTACCACAGATTTCAGGAAACCTGTGGCTCACTTTTTCCTAACATATACCACTTCATTCATAAATGTCCATTTGCCCTCCCAGGGGTGAAACATCCAGGGGGCAAAATGTCCAAGGGGCAAGAGCTCCAGGGGTGAAAAGTACTCAGGGGCAAAACTTCCATAAACCAATTTGCCAGTTCCCAGTTATTTCAGATGACGATTCTGAAGAATTTTTAAGGTTTTAATATCGGTATTGTTGGACATAACTGGACATAGAACACTCATTTTTATTCCAGGACTTGCTAATTTTTTTAGTAGTACACTAGTATTATTAGAGTTTTCTGGCTGGGTTTCTATCCGATGTATGCTATGCAATGCGAACGAATTGTCAACTGTGCAAACTCAGACACCGTGAGTCTGTGCACTTCAACATTTCCTCTGCATTGTGTAGCATACATTGGATAGAAACGCAGCCAGAAAACTCTCAATGGTTACACCTGTATTATAGTGTTCACCATGAAATTTGACACATTGGTGGGAGGCAAAGGATGATTCCTCTTCGAAAAATAGGTAAAACCTTGAAGTTGTACTTGCCATTCCTGAATGAAGCCTGCCATTTGACCTTTTTCAAACCCCTTAATTTTTGTAGTGAACTTTCTTACCTTCTATCTCCCATGTGTCATCTTTCATGGTGAGCACTATAGTATATCAATGGTCTCAAGGTAAATAAAGTGCTTATCGTTTTATTTCTTAAACGGTCAAAACGAATGTTACGTTAAATTTATATAATACTTAAATAATCTATTTATAAGACTAACTAAAAAGGGCGTCAAATAGAAGTTAAATGAGGTTAATAAGCAAACGTTTTGATCCAGTGTTGTATACACGTGCTTAGTGTTCCTCTGAAAATGGCTGCAATTTTTACTCCTATGTATAATACGCACCCAGACTTTGCACCCAATTTGAGGGAGGGGGGAAGTACTGATGGATTATTGAGATTTCCTGCACTAGAGAACAGCTCATAACTCCAAGCAGTCTTTAAGTGAAGAGACTTTATCTTTCAGTAGTGTATTTTGGATATTAATATCCACATTTCTGGACTCTGGAACTATTAAGCAGCAACATTCTGTATTGGAGGGTATCAACTTCTGTAATGACCTTTCTCCACCTGGATTGGTGATTTTGCCCACTGTGTGACGGCTGAGGACGGGTGAGTAGTGGTACACATAGTGGGCCGTGGCCTAGAATCCGTGGTTTGTCTCCAACTGTCGTCTGGCGGAGATGTAACTTGTGACGCCGGCCTATACGTAAGGGGCCAAACGTGACTTCATATTCACCAGAGGATGATGGAATTTGACGGACTTGTTTCTTCAGTTTCTGCTGCTGTTTAAGTAAGCTCAAGTAAGGCTGAGATCCCGTGTTGCATGTATTGGCATTTGCAGGTAGAACCGCTCTCTACTATGCAACGGGTAGATGAGGCAAAATTTCCGTGGAATGCCCCAACAAGCAGTACACCAACAATAAATAACCATAGGGATTCCAGATTTGGTTGACAACCCTCTGCAGAAAAACACTGTCCAATTTATCACTTTTGTGTCCATTCAGAGGGACAATGTGGGTATCCGACCCTGCCGTAGGCGGAAAAGGGGGAGCGGTGAGTTGCGTTGGACACACCAGTTCTCGTCTGATCACTGAAGTTAAGCAACGCAACCCCAGCTAGTACTGACATGGGTGGTCGCTTGGGAAAACTGGGTACTGCTAATACCCAAAAATCTGTGCAGTCTATGCATTAGAACTATGCAGTGGACGGGTCTCTAATGACCTTGTAGTTGATGGGACCTAAAACACTAACAAACAACAAAAAGCGGAAAAGGGGTTAGGAGTTGTGTTTTACTAGTAGTGGCCCAGCCCTTGACTTAGAGGCATAGTGATAGTTTGGCCTCCAAACTTGGAACGGTTGTTTCTCCAATGATGCGCACAATGCCACACGTAGTGGGCTAAACCTAACCTGCTTTTCTCCAGCTGCCGTTCGGTAACTTGATTACCTGACTAGTGCGTGTGACGGTGAACCTACACGTAGCAGGCTAAGGTGACGTCAGTTCGGCAGGCGGCTGAGGACGGGTGACGGACTAGTGCCTTCGATTGTTGCTGCTGTTGAACTGTCGGGAGCGGTTTATTGCGTTGGACAGGCCAGTTCTCGTCTGATTACTGAAGTTAAGCAACGCAACCCCAGCTAGTAGGTGAAAGCCCCTAAAACACCAACGAACCAAGCTTTTGGACTATCAAATGATTTGACTGCTGAGGGCAAATGGCAGGGTCGGCAACCCATCTTTAACCCTCGGAATAGACACATGGGCCATCTGTTGGATCTGTATTTTTCCGCAGCCGGCTGCCGACCAAAGCTGCAACCTCTATGCTTATTTATCGTCGGTCTACTGTTCGTTGGGGCACTTCACTGAGGCGATAGGGAGAGCTCCTTCAATTGACGAATTGAATGGTTGCAAATTTCTGTTGTCTAAATTCGTTCACAAACGTAACAGGCAAAAGCAAAAAACGTGGTAATGTTGTGTAACTGGGTCGACACCCCAGACCCACTTTTTCTGATGGTTTCAATTTACTCAAATAAAAGTTGAACTTTTCTTATTGAACAAATACAAATATTGTAAATATTACAACAACAACAACAACAACCCACACTGACACACGAAAAATTGCGGTAAGAGATACGTATATGTGCCCACCCTATCACTATGTTGACCAAATTAGCTCCCTTCTGTAACGGGGCAAGGGGTACCGTTTTTTTGTCTTCCATTATACGGGACATCCCACGTCTTTTGACGAGCTACTTCCAAACTAACATAAAAATATGCCGTTAGTTAAATACATAGACCTTTATATTAACATGACCATTTTCCGTCCTGTGGAACAAACAGGTTGTGACGTTTCTCCACCAGGGCAGTGGCGGGGCGAGCCTTCAACGTCTGCAGTGCAAGCCGGCGCCACCACAGACGGGGCTGCGGCTTTGATATCTCGACAGTTGATGAAAATACGGGGAACTGGTGGCTCATTTGAGATTTGCAGGGTGGACGCTGAAGACACAACGTGCCACTAATGCCTCTTCCGGGGGCGCGTGTGGTTCACTAAAGAGTTTTAAAAATGTCTCTTATTTCACGTATGACGATGCACTTCTGGAATTCGTTGTCATCCTTTGGAGTTTTTCAGTGGACGACTTCAGGACATTCTTATCGTGCCCTACAGCTCTGTAATCCTTTATTCACCGATTCTTGAGTCTTTCTGTCTGGAAACATGTAAGGGTTATGGACACGTTTTGGGACAGAATTTTTCGGCTGTGGGCTGTTTGGTCCCATCCAGTGGCGTCGCTAGGGCTGGCGTCACCTGGTGCGGATACACCATGGTGTCACCCCCCCTTCTCCCGAAAAAAAGCCGCTTCTTCTGCTTTCGTGTCGCCCCATTTCTCATAGTGCGAGTGGTGTTACCCGGTGTGGCCCGCACCCTCCGCACCCCTCTAATGACGCCACTGGTCCCATCGCCGAACTTTGGGGCGGGTGAATGATGATGAATACGTATTTAGAGGATGATGCTAATAGTAGAGGGTCATGGGCAGGCTCATGGGTCTCCGTAGAGAACTTTCTAAGGGAAGGAGAGGGCGGCAAAACTTGAGGACACTGATTCAGCAATCGGAACTTGTGTATCCGAATGAATTTGACTTCCGGCTCTCCAAAGGGCGGCCCCTTCAATCCTTCCATCTGTAATTATTAGAATGAAACAAGCCTAGGTCTTCCAGTGTTCAATGTTCCACTGTCCTGGACGCGGCTGTATTGCGTTGGCACACCAATTATCTCTGATCACTGAAGTTCTGCAACGCAACCCCATCCTCGTAACAGCGCAGTGTCTGTGCAGACTGCATTAGAACTACCAAGTGGACGAGGCTCTAATGACCATTGAGTTGTAGGGCCCTAAAACACCAACGAAATGGAAAAAAATCCTCTGTCCTAGTGCCTAGCGGATAAAGATGAACAACATCATTTGAGATACGTATTTTGTGAATGACACCTTCCTAGAACCATTGTTGGTGCAAACCTGAAAGGGTCATGGATTAAGGGCACAGTCATGAGCATCCATAGGAAATTTTGCAGGGGAGTCGGACGTGGACAAAGTTTGGACACAGTGTTTCAGGAATCGCGCCAATCAATGAAGTTGACACTTTGTTTCCGGTTCCAAAGTGTAGAAGTGGTGTCCCGTTTGCTTCTTCTCTCTGTGGGCGCCCATGGGCAGAGTTCCAGTATCCTGTGGTCTACTGTCTTGCATCCAGAGTTCGAGTCCAAGTGTTGAGTGGATGAACAACACCATTTGAGACACGTATTTTGACATCTTGCAATGGAAAAGAGTTTGGGGAGAGGCACAGTATATGTGACTTCTGGAACTTGGCATTTCATTAATTAAATTATAGTAGGCTGTCTGTCAATCATTCGGCAGTGGGGAGGGCCAAAATTAAAAGAAATGGCCACTTAACCCCTCCTCTGTTTAACAAGGTCCTTCTTGCAGTCGCACTTGGTCAACGGCAGCGTATTGGTCATTATTTGGACCGGCTTTTGGTAAATACATGTGGAAAGAAACCTTATCGAATGCATTGAAAAAATGAAACCAGACATTAGCAAGTGGGAAGTTCATGAAGTTTCTGAATTTCAGAATCCACCGAATTACTTACCGAGTAAATGTCGTCGAAGATTGGTACTGTCTTTTTCTGAGCCGTCCACCCGACAGCGCTGGAGGACACTTGAAATTCAGTATAAGGACCCTGTTGTCCACTTCTCCAAACTGCCACTTCCAAGTCCACGGTCTGCTTGCCGCCACCCAATGGATACTTTTTGTAGATGAAACTGAGACATCCCTTGTTGGCAGCCTGTGGCAGCTTGCTGTTATTTTCAGCACTGTTCTCGGACGGTGTGTACACGTACAGGTGACCATCATTACCTTTCTTGAGCTGAAGGTCATAATAGGTGCCTAAAGTGGGTTAATGAAGTTCAGTTTAACGGACACACTAATACTGTCGCAAGCAGCCTTTCCAGCTTATGGCAGGCTCGGGTACCCATTTCTCCCAACAGGACCGTGAACACATGGGCCACCTGTTGAATGGTATTATTACGCATCCGGCTGCCAACCTAATCCTGCAACCTTGTGCTTATAACTGGGGAGATTTCGTCCAGGGGCCGACGCCAGGGACGGGGCGGGCTACTACACCTGGCAGCTTAGCCATCTTGTCCCTCCGGATGGGCACAAGGGTGATATATATATAGTGGGTAGTGTTTTCCGTAGCCGGTTGCCGACCGGGGCCCTGGGAGGCGATCCCTTAAAATTCTGCTTATCTCTACACACATATAGGGCCTATTTTACCCTACGCCCGCCTCAATGACGCAGCATGGTTCTAGACATCAGTGGTTCTAGATTCGATTCTGGTCGGGGCAGCTGGCATCTTTCTAACAACCCCCATGTCTATACTCTGCCTAGTTTTTTCAGTGGGAGAATCTCTTTCGCCGAATTTCGAGTGGCGGAGGGGTTTGTTTGTTTGTTGGTGTTTTAGGGTCCTTCTACTACAAGGTCATTAGATCCCCGGGGGAGGGGTGATGTCTTACAGTTGGTAATTGAGCGTCTCCCCACGAATATGTTATTTCATGTAGAAAGGGCTCTTCTCCGTTCAGTGGTGAAATCGTACACACCGCACGCTAGACACCAAACTCAACCCCAGCTAGTACTGAAACGGGTGACCGCTTGAGAAAACTGGGTACTGCTACTTCCAAAAAAATCGCCCTAACAGCGTAGTGTCTGTGCAGACTGCATTAGAACTACGCCGTGGACGGGGCTCTAATAACATTTGTAGTTGAAGGGCCCTAAAACACCAACGATGACAGCAGCTGTACTTTCCATTTGACGAAAGGGGCACTTGAGGGAACCGTTTAACTTTCCAGATAGAAAGGTGCACAGTGGAGCCACTGTTTTACTGCCCGCCCGACGCAAGATGTACTGGGGACCTCCCATTCTCGACCAATTGGTTTGGTTTCTTGGTGTTTTAGGGCCCTTCAACTACAAGGCCATTCGAGCCCCGTCCACTGCGTAGTTCTAATGTAGACTGAACAGACACTACACCAATGCGACGATTCTTGGGTATTAGCAGTGCCCAGCTCTCCCAAGCTGCCACCCATGTCAGTACTAGCTGGGGTTGCGTTGCTTAACTTCAGTGATCAGGCGAGAACTGGTGTGCCCAAAGCAATAAGCCGCTCCCCTCTCGACCAAGATTGATCCTACAACCATAGACTCAGGGAAGTCACGTGACAGCCGGTGACTGTATCTGTGTTAAAATGAAAAACTCAGTGCTCGTTGGCTAACCTTGAATGGAGTTGGATCGTCTCACATTCCATGAAGTTGTTCCCATCGTATCCAAGTTGCAGCCCTTGGAATCGAAGTCACAGTACAATAAAGGTTGTTTTTCTGGAGTTAAGGATCCGCCCATAGGCTGGGTCATTATGGTCCACGTGGGACGTGGCTGGATAGTGGCTGTGGAGGCCGTAGACTGGATCACCCACCAGGGCTGATAAGTTGTCGGTTTTGATGTGGTTCGTGCAGGTCTTAACCACCAGGGCTGCTGAGTAGCCACTGTGGTTAACTTAGTTTGGAACGAGACATCAGCGCCACCACCGCCCGTTGCTGTAAATAAAAGTCAGTCAGTTAATTACCAAATGTTTGTGAACATTAAAGCCGTTGGTATCCCCGCTAACGAATGAGCAGAGTGAACATTTTTGGCAAATATTTAAGCGCCTCTAACGTTTTAAACATTGTTTGCGTTCTTCTAACAAACGCTTTTTAACATTCGTGGTTCATAAACCATTCTTCAAATGATTAGCAAACATTCTGAAACACTGACAAACATTTTCAAACTCTTTTAAGTGCAGTGCGCACGTGAGTATATTGTTTGCGAACATTATTGCAACATTCGTTAAACATTTTTCAAGCATCAATATCCATCGAGTTGCACAACGCGACCTAAAATCAGCATCCGTTGTGGAACGCGGATAAACATTTACAAACATTTTGATTTGTTTGCAATGTCGCCACCACAAGATGTGCATCGAGTTGATAAGTATTAACAATGTTGCATACATGTTTTTGGAGAAAACGGTTTTGGCAGATACTTTGAAGTCCAGTAAGCGGCATGCCAGTCTGTGAGTCTCAGAATCCAAACTTTGAAGTTTGTTTTCATACACACGTGACATGTCTCCACTGTTGTATACTGAGGTTGTCAACTTATTTCAAACATGTTGCGCAACTCAGTGGAGACACAGTGGAAAGATCCGAAGTGGTGTATAATGATCTAGGTATCTCAGATATGAAAACTCCAGCAAACATTCTGGAATATTGGCAAACAAATTTGAAGCGCCTTTAAACCTAATAGGTTAGTCAGTGATGTGTATTGTTTGCCAAGATTTTTACAACTTTCCTAAAACATTCTTCAGACATTTTGCTGAACTTGGTAGTCGCTGCTTATGTCGAATGCTTAAAAGCATTCTGGAACCCCAACAAACATTTTACAAACTTTTCCCATTCTTCCGCGGCCGTCCCCAATGTGCCCATGTAGTTTGCGAACGTTTTCCAAGCATTTGCTAACATTTTGCATAAATCAGGGTGGATATCAAAGACCTAAGAGCATCCCAAAGCAGTGACAAACAGTCCCAAACTTTTCCCAGTCGCGCACACGCGTCATCCGCAGCTAAAAAGTTCAGCGCAACTTGACGAAGACCCTGTTTTAAAGATATTGGAACAGACGTAATGGTCCGTAGATTGTTACCGCATAGTCCTGGATATTTCTTGGAACATGAAGTGCCTTCAGGACACGCCGAACACGCTGGCCCGGTGATGTACATCCGGTCCTCTAAAATGTTACCCCTAGAAAGAGGCAATCACGCACAGATTAGTGTTTTGACAGTGAAGTCGACCGTTTCTTAAGCTTGGTCGTTCAACGGTGGTCATGTCGTCGCGAGGTCATCAACCGGCCGCACGTCAGTACCCAAAGAGGTTCTACTTACGCTGGTCCATAATTGCACACATATAATTTGGTGTACCACTTCCCTTTTTGGTAATAGGTGTATCCACATCCGATTTTGTAGGTGGTGGCCCAGGCCAGCTGTGTCAAGGTGATAAAAAAGAGTGTCATTCAAATTGAACCACCTTCAGGTCCACTTTGGTACTCACACTGGAAGTGCAGTATATTTTAGCATCGTCCCATCCATGCGCATACGTACTTGGGTGTAATGGCCCGCCGATTGGGGATGCATGAAAGGGTTGATTTTTCTGGGTGGAAAAATGGTAACTTCTTTGTACCATTCATTGCAGGCTGTCTGCCAATCGGTAGTTGAATTGTCTTCTGTCGAAGCAAACATGTAAATATTCTGACCCAACCTGAAACGAGCTAAAGACATCCAAAAAACAGCAGATTAAAGTTCAGTGATTTCCTAAAATAATAATTTGCAACAAGAGAATCCCTTGGACATATGTCCCACTTAAGAATCTAGTACAAGTTATTAGCCTGGTGTAGAGCTGTAATCAATTCAGACTTCAACCCTTATCTTCAGTCTTCTTGTGTACCATGGGCCTTTTCCACCTTTGGGCCTTGCCTTGGACACACCCGTTCTTAACTGGTCACTGGGAGCGGCGAATTGCGTTGGACACAACAGTTCTCGTCTGATCACTGAGGTTAAGCAACGCAACCCCAGCTAGTACTGACATGGGTGGTCGCTCGGGAAAACCGGGTACTGCTAATACCCAAAAATCGTCCCAGTAGTGTAGTGTCTGTGCAGTCTCTTCACTAGAACTATGCAGTGGACGGGTCTCTAATGACCTTGTAGTTGATGGGACCTTAAACACCAACAAACAAACAATTGACTGGTCACTGAACTTAGGCAACACAACCTCAGCTAGCACTAGCACGGGTTACCGCTTGGGAACACTGGATACTGCTAATATCCATAAAGTGTAGTGTCTGTGCAGACTCTGCATTTGAACTACGCAGTGGACGGGGCCCTAATGACCATTTTAATTGAAGGGCCCTAAAAATCCACCGAAACAAAATTCTCTCCAAATTTTCAGTAGAATTGATCATTTGAATCGTTGATTCCTATCCCTGGTTCAAAGACTACATTAGAGATCCATTTTCCGTTCATGCATGGCGCAGAACTACCAATTCCGTCTCGTTGGCGGGGTCGTGAGCCCTCTCCTCGGGGTCTTCAGTAGGGTCTGTGAAGTGGCTGACATTTGATAATGTAAGTCCTTGGCTCCTTCACTATTTTCCTGTTCTTGGTTCAAAAACTGGATTAGGGATCCATTTTCAGTTGATGTGTCAAGCAGAGCTTCAACACCCTGCCTCGGTAGTACAGGAGATGGTGTGCTCGACAACTACGTTAGTGGTTCCAGGATAATGGATCGAAGTGGGTTGGGTTCTTTCAGTCTCTCCCATGCGAGAGAGGGATAGAGAACGAGAAAGAGAGGGGGGGGGCCCAAGTGCGTCTTCCGTCGAATGGGACATTACCATGTGCCCTACCATGTGGTTGTACCATGTCATCACTGCACGCAAAAGAACCTTCTCTACTAAGCAGCGCGTAGATGAGGCCAAATTCTAAGGTGTAGGAGTTCGGTTGAGTGCCCCAAGGAGCAATAGGCCGGTGATAAATAAGCATAAGGGTTGCAACTTTGGTCGGCAACCGGCTGCGGAAAAACACAGTCCAATTGATCGCCCATGGTTCTATTCAGAGGGATAAAGATGCTTACCGAACCCTGCCATAGGTCGGAAATGGGTTGTTAGTATTAGTGTTGCAACTTTGGTCGGCAACCCGCTGCGGAAAAACACCGTCCCATAGATTACCCTTGTGTCCATTCGGACGGATAAGATGGCTGGCGACCCGACCAAGTCATTGGCGGTAAAAGGGTTAGTACTTGCTTTTTTTTATTTATAGCTACCAACTATTTGGTGGTACCTACTTGCTGTGTATTTGGTGGTACAACCTTATTTGGTGCAGCCCTCCAAACCTGATTTGGTGTTGACAGTTTAATTGGCTTGATGGTTACAAATAGAATGTCCTTCGACTTTCCCTGGATCAGGCATGTCAAACTGAGGGTACCCCGAGGGCCACATTCTTAACCTATGCGTTGGGGGGGGGGGGTTGGTGTTTTAGGGCCCTTCTACTACAAGGTCATCAGAGCCCCGTTCACAGTGTAGTTCTGATGCAGAGACTGCACAGACACTACACTAATGAGACGATTTTCGGATACTAGCAGGTACCCAGTTTTCCCAAGCGGCCACCCATGTCAGTACTAGCTGAGGTTGCGTTGCTTAACTTCAGTGATCAGACGAGAACTGGTGTGTCCAGCGCAATTCGCCGGTCCCTGCACCGACGCTACACTAATGCGACGATTATTGGGTATTAGCAGTACCCACGTTTCTCAAGCAGCCACGCATGTCTGTACCAGTGTCGGCCTTACGAAGTAGAAGGCCCTGGGCAAGTACAATTTGGGAGGGCCAACCTTCCGCCGTCACGGGTAAGGCCTAGCATAGGGTATCAAAAGTTGAAGTTCTCTCGGTATCTTATTACAAATTATATTCTATAGAAGTTAAAATTGTCCCTATTCAGTGGGAGGCCCAGTGCGGCTGCCCGTACTGCCCGTTGTTTGTTTGTTGGTGTTTAAGGTCCCGTCAACTACAAGGTCATTCGAGACCCGTCCACTGCATAGTTCTAATGCAGAGACTGCACAGACACTACACTAATGCGACGATTATTGGGTATTAGCAGTACCCAGCTTTCCCGAGCGACCACCCATGCCAGTACTAACTGGGCTTGCGTTGCTTAACTTCAGTGATCAGACGAGAACTGGTGTGTCCAACGCAACTCGCCGCTACCCGGTACTGCCCGACCCCAAGGCCGGCCCTGGTCAGTACTTACTGGGGTTGCGTTGCTTAACTTCAGTGATCAGACGAGAACTGGTGTGTCCAACGCAATAAGCCGCTCCCCTAAGGGGGTGGTCGCGGATAGAAGGGACGGGAGGCGAGGAGGAGGACAAGACGGGGGATGGGGGGGGGGGGGGTTGTTAAAATAATTCCGTAGGCGGAAATAGTCCTGTAGTACAAATTGATTCAGTTTCGTTGTTTTTTGGTCAGGAGAAAAAAATAAATGGGTCCAACAAGGCTATAATAAGTGTCTGCATCATAAATTTCAGCATGTGACACTTAGTGAAATGGGTACGACATTGACCCTTATCTTGGTTTGACAGTCCCTCTAAATAAAATTCATGGTGTGGGGGTGACATTTCCGACATATTGGAGGTTGAAAAGAAAGGGGTAAGATGCTGCTGACTCACACAACATTTAAAATTAATGTCAATGTCATCCTTTGAAATAAAACGTTGGTGGAGGAGCACAGTTGTTAAAAGGGGTGTAGTTCGGATGATGATGATGATGGGCTTTCAGTCCAAAATTTCAACTTTTCAACACTTTGCCTAAATTCTATAATTAAATGTTTGATATGAAATTGCATGGTTGTGGACGTACGCACCAACAGAGGTTTTTGTGTGTGTATGTTTGTGCTTGTTTAGATTGGAGGTGGGTCGTAAAAAGTAACATAGTGGTGAGGACACGCTCCTCCGAAATTATTTAGTATGTAGAAAGGGTTATGAAGAGTCGTTAAAGGATTTCCCGTTTACCTTTAGTGAGACAACCTTGAATGAGATCACAAGCGGAATATTGATAGGTTCTCTTTCTTCAGCTAAATACTGGCATTGAAAGGCTCGAATTCGGTTTTTTGGATACCTGTGATCTACAGGCCAGAATGCTTGGATCCTGTTAGTAGATCTCAATGCTTCAGTTACCACAGGTTATGTTATATATTTTAGATTGGGCCGGGTGACCCGCCTGGGTGGGGAGCGGCGAGTTGCGTTGGACACACCAGTTCTCGTCTGATCGCTGAAGTTAAGCAACGGAAGCCCAGTTAGTACCGACATGGGTGGTCGCTCGGGAAAGCTGGGTACTGCTAGTACCTAATAATCGTCGCATTATTGTAGTGTCTGTGCAGTGTATGCATTAGAACTATGCAGTGGACGGGTCTCTAATGACCTTGTAGTTGACGGGACCTTAAACACCAACAAACAACAAGGTGACCCGCCTGGGTGGCACAAGAGGTAGCGTGCTCCGGTGCTCGATTACCACGCCAGTGGTTCTAGGTTTGATACTGGATTTAGGGCATTTCGCCTACAGTAGTCATTAGAGCCCCGTGCACTGCGTAGCTCCAATGCAGAGGCTGCACAGATACTAGGCTGATGCGACGAGCTTTAGATATTAGCGGTACCAAGTTTTCCAAAGCGGCCACCCATGCTAGTACTAGCTGAGGTTGTGTTGCTTAAATTCAGGGATCAGACGAGAACTGGTGTGTCAAACGCAAGACACCCCCTCCCGTTTTTCGTCACGCGTAGAGAAAAAATCGGAAGGGGTCCCCAAGTGGTCACCCGTGCTAGTACTAGCTGGGGTTACTTTGCTAATAATCAGTGATCAGACTAAAACTGGTGCGTTCAACGCAATACAGCCCCTCCCTGGATTGAGATGGGTAGGGTTCTTTCCGGCGTGAGTGGTCCCGAGTGCACCTTCCGCCCGATGGGAAGTACGGCGTGTACGGCGTTCTCTAGTATGTAACGGGCTGATGAGGCACAACTCCCAGGTGTAAGGAGCGGCGCATTGCGTTGGACACACCAGTTCTCGTCTGATCTCTGAAGTTAAGCAGTGCAACCTCTGCTAGTACTGACGTGGGTGGCCGCTTGGGAAAACTGGGTCCCGCTAGTATCCAAAAATCGTCGCATCAATGCAGTGTCTGTGCAGTTTCTGCATCAGAACTACACAGTGGACGGGGCTCTAATGACCTTGAAGTTGAAGGGCCCTAAAACACTAACAGACAACCCAGTAGACCGGACGATAAATAAGCTTAGGGATTGCAGCGTTGTTCGGCAGCCGGCTGCGTAACATACCGTCTAATTAATCGCCATGTGTGCAATCAGAAGGATAGAGATGGGTACGCGACCCTGCCATATGCGGGGAAAGGGTTAGGTGTTGCTAGATTAGGACACATCTCCAAGATTATAAAAGGTGGTGAATAGTTCCCAAATTAAGAAAATGTTGGTGTGGATCCCCGTCCTCTTCTGCATCTGTAATTGGGTGGATACACTTCCAGAATCTCTAACACTAGCATAGGTGACAGCGTCGTAACAGCGTAGTGTAAGTGCAGACTGCATTAGTACCACTCAGTGGACGGGGCTCTAATGACCTTTGTATCTGAAGGGCCCTAAACTACAAATTAAACAAGCAAAACAGGCCCTAACACAAAAGATTGTTGTGGGCCATCTTTTCGACTGTAGCAGTCCTGCAATGTTGCTGCCCTATTTTAGAACTTCATTAACTGAAAATGGACGCTTTATCCAGACTTTGAACCAGGAAGCCAAATTTCAAGTTACCAAATGTCAGCCCCCCATGGACCCCTGTGAGGGTGGGATCCATGGACTACATTCTAAGAACCGTTACACAGACTTGAATCTAATGATATAAATGGGGTAGAGGAAGAAAGGTGGTGATTCTAGGGACCTTATGCCATTGCTCAGGGCACTTATAGCCACTTAAAGCTCTTTCTGCATTAGTACAAATCTTTGGGTTTGGGATCGGACTCCTTCTGAACAGTTGTAAACAAATATTACGTAAAAGTTTACTTACGCAGTTGGCGACAGTCTGGGCAGTCGTGTTGAGGCTTGCATTGTTCAGCCCATTTTTGGGCAACCAGGGCGATCTCATCATCCCATTCCTTTTAAGAAGAGATCACAACAAAAATTAAATGTTGATCCCTTTATTTCACATGTGAAAATACTGGTAGTTGTTACAGGAGATTCCCCTAAGGGCTTGACCAAGGACAGCAGGAGTTTTTAAAGAAGCGGAAAGGGCAGATGTCAGGCATAGTCGCCTCTGATTTTTTTTTAAAGCTGCGCTGCGCAGTGTGGCCCGCCTCGGTGGCTCAGGAAATAGCAGGCTCGATTATTGCGTCAGCGGTTTTGGCTTCGATACTGGATCGAGGTGGGTTGGCTTCTTTCGGGCGAGAGAGACAGAGAGCAGGGCCCGCTTTAAGGGGGAGGAGGTAACCTGGACCTTCGTCCGGGGTGAGAACAGAGCGCTTCTTAAACGGGTGGCAATTTGTTCTTTTGTCCGGGGCGGCATAAGTGCTAAAACAGCACGAGAAAGAGGGCGAGAGAGATAGGAGACAGATAGAGCGAGAGAGAGGGGGAGAGAGAGACAATGGGAGAGAGCAAAAGAGTGAGAGAGGGAGAGGGGGTCCCAAGTGCGTATTCGTCGGATGGGAAGTAAAGCCGGTGCCTTACTGGAGGGCTGGCCCTGCCTTGTACAATGCCATGTGCACATAAAAGAATGAGCTCGTTGGAGAGTACAGAGGGCCCTTATACCATACGGGACCACGGTTTTACTTCTCATGCGATGGAGGGCGCAGTCGGAACCTCTCTCGCCCAAAAGAAGCCACCCCACGTCGATCCAGTATCAAACCTAGAGCCACTGACGCTGTTATCGAGCACGCTGCGTCACCAAGGCGGGTCTCCAATGAACAGTAGGTCAACGATAAGCAAGCATCGAGGTTGCAGCTTTGGTCGGGAGCCGGCTGTTTCGAAAAGCCTTCTAATGGATAGATAGATCGCTCATGTGTCCATTCAGAGGGACAAAGATGGATTCCCGACCCTGCCATTTGGGGAAAGGAGAGAGTAGTTGCCGTTTTTGCGCTGCTCACTGAAAGTGCCCTTGAGCAAACCACTATCAGTGTCCCGAAAATCATTGCTCGTGCGCCATGCACCACACACCCTTGCAAATTGAAACTGGAGTCCAAAATAAAGAAAGACACGATTTGACCTCACCATTTGTCTCATGTCCGCTGCTGGTGGCTGACTGACTTGCTTCACTTGACCATTGGCTACTTTTTGCCTGTAGCTGTTATGCTCATCCAATATGAAGGTAATTTCATCTTTGGATAATCCTTTTTGCTTCAGAGGGCATGCAGGACTGGTGTAGAGGCACATAGTGTGTTGGGGTGAGAATTTGCTGTATTGACACCCATCAGCACCACGAAGGATCATCACTGTGGTCAGTACTAAAACCAGCAGGGATAAGCTTCTGGCCATTGACCAATTTCTGTTTGCCGCATTGACTTTTAGATTCAATAGTGGCCACATTGTAATCCAAGATTGTATCCAAGAGAATTTCGGTAATGCCCACGAACAATAGCGGTTAGATGTCACTCACAGTCACCTATCTGTGGTGGGTCCTCAACACCTTCTGGAAATAAATCAATAAGGATGTAGAATTTGGCAATTTTCATGACATTCATTGACGATAATCACATTTTGATCAATTGTTAACTGACTGATGGTTCAAAGAGACGATGTCTGGAGTCTGTGCCCCCCTATGTGATCCTCATGTTACTCTGTCAGGAGGCTGTCAAACAAAACTTAACTGTCTACAGTAACTTTTTTTGTCATCTGTGAAGAGCTTAATACGTGACCTCTTTATCACCGGCTTATAAACCTGTAAACGCTTTGGCTGATAAGCCACATATGCTCTTGTGTCCATCACCGACTTTTTTTATTGCCCAAAAATGTCTCTGGTTGGGACATTCCTCAAAATTCGACTCCTACTTCGTACGTGTCTGTGTATGAGGGGGTGGGTGAGGGGGTAGATGTCTGTGCTTCATTGAATTTTAATGTGGTTGACTTTCGAAGGAAATGGCAGCAGCCGGCGTGAGGACACATGGACACACGAAAGGGGGAGAAGAGGGTGACCATCTTTAGTGAAAAATGAACCTCTTACCTTGTTTGAATTGGTTGGTAATGGTGCCTTTTTCCTCTATTTTACGATCGTGTTTGTCGAAATGAAATCTATGATCGACATTACCTGTTGCTTGCAAAGGTTCACTTGAAGCACCACGAACACGCTCGCGAACACAGACACACCACTTTGACACCTCACATTAAATAAATAACTGTTAAGGATGAAGCTGACAGCAGCTGCAGGTGACAATTTGGTTATTTTTTTTTGCTGTTTCAGGGGTGCACATGCATACCAAATGTCTGAATGTCAACTATCCGAATTCGCACTCATAAAATAAAACTTTTTCCCCCCCTTTCAAAGATTATTGCCTTCAAATATTCAAGGCTACTACCCAAATGTGTTTTGTAACTTTTTAGAAAAAAATTTTTTATCACTTTTTTAATGGCCCAGAAAAAGAGATTTTGAGATCAGTTGTAACTTGTAAGTCAACAAAAGTAGGCTATATCGTTTTGACTGAAGGGAGTAAGGGGGGTGTCAAGAGGGGTTGGCTCTTGACACAGAGGACGACGGAAGGCGGACAGAACGCGAGAAAGAGAGAAAGTTGACTGATGAGGATGAAATGACAGAGAAATGAATGACAAAAGGGTTGAATTGAATTTTGATTCGTCGTCTTACAAAATAGTGTCACGGCTTACATAATAATATACATTCATTTCAAACATCATAGATTATAATATTAATAATAAATACTTTTGGGACCTGCCCCCCCTCTCGCGCGCACTCTGGGTGCGGCTGTATTACGCTGGACACACCAGTTCTCGTCTGATCACTGAAGTTAATCAGCGCCACCCCCAGCTTGTCCCAACATGGGTGGCCACTTGGGAAAACTGGGTGCCGCTAATCCCAAATATCGTCGCATTAGGGTAGTGTCTGTTCAGTCTCTGACTTAGAACTATGTTGTGGACGGGGCTCTAATGACCTTGTAGTTGAAGGGCCCTAAAACACCAACAACACAAAGAGCGGCAAATTGCGTTGGACACACCAGTTCTCGTCTGATCACTGAAGGTAAGCAGCGCAACCCCGGTTAGTACTAACAAGGGTGGCCGTTTGGGAAAACTGGGTACCGCTAGTATCCAAAACTCGTCGCATTAGTGTAGTGTCTGTGCAGTGTCTGCATCAGAACTACAGAGTGGACGGGACTCTAATGACCTTGTAGTTAAAGGGCCCTAAAACACCAACAAACAACAACAACAACAACCAACATGGATGGCCGCTTGGGAAAACTGGGTATCCCTAATACCCAAATATCGTCGCATTAAGGTAGTGTCTCTTCAGTCTCTGAATTAGAACTATGCAGTGGACGGGGCTCTAATGAACTTTGTAGTTGAAGGGCCCTAAAACACCAACGGAAAAAATTAATCTGTACTCAGTCATCATCATCCTCTTATGCCGCCTGTTCCAGGGTCGGATCTGCGGAGAACGGCTTATTGCGTTGGACACCAGTTCTCGTCTGATCACTGAAACTAAGCAACGCAACTCCAGGTAGTACTGACATGGGTGGCGTCGCCTTAGTGTAGTGTCTATGTAGTCTCTGCATTACAACTACGCAGTGGACCGTTCTCTAATGACCTTGTATTTTAAGGGCCCTTAAAACACCAAGGAAACAAAAAAATGGACCCATCAGTTCTAGCCAGCTTACTTAAGAAACGCAAACCCAGCTAGCTGCTGTAGAACAGCTGAATGGTGTTGGACACACCAGTTCTCGTCAGATCACTGAAGTTGAGCAACGCAACCCAAGTTAGTATCGGCATGGGTGGTTGGGAACACTGGGTGCTGCTAATTTCCTCACTCCTAGTCGCCCTTACCCGCGAGCAACCTCCACACGGTCCGGCCCGTTCAGGATGCTTGGCAGACTCCCCCACCCGTTGGTGTAACTAACTAGGTAACATGGATGGCAAAGGAGCGGTGAATTGTGTTGGACACATCAGTTCTTGTCTGATCACTGAAGTTAAGCAGCGCAACCCCAGTTAGTACTGACATGGGTGGCCGCTCGGGAAGACTGGGTACTGCTAGTACCCAAAAATCGTCGCATTAGTGTAGTGCCTGTGCAGTTTCTGCATAAGAACTATGCTGTGGACGGGGCTCTAATGACCTTGTAGTTGAAGGGCCCTAAAACACCAACAAACAACAAGTGGATGGCAACTTGGGAAAACTTGGTCGTCGCATCAAAGCGTAGCGGGTGAGCAGTCTCAGCATTAGAACTACACAGTGGATGGGGCACCTAATGACTTTTGTAGTTGAAGGGCCCTAAAAGACCAAGCAATTGACATGTTAATTGGTCAATCCTTTCATGACAATCGATATCATTTGCAAGCGGCTGTTGGCATCCCTCATTGATGCTTCAAGGTTTTTGGGGGAAAGTGCGATGTCTTGTCTGTACAAGTAGCGTTTGTCCAATCACACTGTTTTGCACAGTTAAAATGATAATAATCCTTTTTTTTTGGTTGTTGTTTCGCGTTCCGCATTTGACAGGTTACCTTCACCCCGTGTTTACCGATTATTTATATTTCTATATAAAAGATGAAGAAAATTATTCACCAGAAAAGAAAAATTACTTGTTCATTTTAGAAATGCTTATCACGTCCGAAATATAAAGGTGGGAATTATTACGGGACAAGAAATAAAGAGGTAGGCCAAAAAACAAAAAAAAAGCCGGAAGCACTATACTTTATGTACCACGGGTCAAATGACACAAGTATCCTTGACATGTGAATTATGGCACTCACCGCGGGGTGGCGACACTTAGTGCACTTCCGCTATTTTCTACACTTGTTATTCCTCAAATAACTTGTCAAAATCGATCAAAGAGAATGAAATGCAGGACTTTACAGCATTTCCCTGATAAAATTTTCTCACTGATAAGGTTTGTTCCCTTCCCCGAAGTGCACTTAGGACAAGGTCCTGATCAGGAAGTTAGTTTTTCGAGTCCTTCCTTCCCCATGCTTCCTAACAGGCAAGAGCAGTTGAATTGCGTTGGATGTACCAGTTCCCGTCTGGCCCCTGGAGTTAAACAACCCAACCCCAGCTAGTACTGGCATGGGTGATCGCTTGGGAACACACTGGGCCCGCTTAGGTCCCTTATTCCTCCAGTGGCAGGATCGCGAGCTAGTCTTTCACTCCAGTCTACTACCCACCAGGTCCCCGTTCACTCCACACGCTACCATATCCTTACGAACAGCCGGTTACCACGTCCGCTTTGGTGTCTCCCCCTGCCCCGGTTGCTGCCAATCACCTGCATTCCTGTAATCGACCCAAACATGGAGCGGCTTATTGGGTTGGACACACCATTTCTCGTCTGGTCACTGAAGTTAAGCAACTCAACCCCAGTTAGTACTGGCCGTGGGTGGCCGCTTGGGAAAACTCGGTACTGCTAATACTCACAAATCGCCGCATTAGTGTAGTGTCTGTGCAGTTTCTGCAATAGAACTACGCAGTGGACGGGTCTCTAATGACCTTGTAGTTGAAGGGCCCTAAAACACCACCGAAAGACAAGAAGGAAAAGGCCCAACACTGGGTACTGCTAATACTCCCTCGTAACAGTGTAGTGTCTGTGCAAACTCTGCATTAGAACTACGCAGTGGACTGGCCTCCGATGATAATTGTAGTTGAAGGGCCTTAAAACACCAATATAGCAAGGCCCACCCATGCTTCTAACTAACATCATATTGTCTAAAGCGTGACCCACTTTACCAGGAACTCGTAGGATCCACTTGCCAGATCGGACAAACTGACACCCAGGCCAGCCCACCCAGAATTTCAAGTCATTCATTATAGGGATTGACAGATCCGGCTCGGTGGTACAGGAGGTAGCATGCTGTAGGCCTACTACTGCGTCAGTGGTTCAAGGTTCGACACTGGATGAAGTTGGGTTGGCTTGTTTCGGAAAAGAGAGTGGTCCCGAGTGTGCCTGCCGTTGGATAGGAAGTAAAGCCGTCCCCCCCCTTGGTGTACGATGGCACTTGCAGATCTGAAAGAGACGTCGTGGGTTTTAGGCTCGATCCAGGCCGAGACGGGTGGGTTCTTTTGCTTTAGAGACAGAGGGGTGTCTCCAGTTGGCCTTCCGTCGGACAGGGAGTAAAGCGTACGATGCCATCACATCACTGCAGTTAAAGAATCCTTACTCTAGGATTTGTTTCGTTGGTGTTTTAGGGCCTTTTAATTACAAAGGTCATTAGAGCCTCATCCACTGTGTAGTTTTAATGCAGAGTCTACACGGACACTGCACTGTTTCGACAATTTTGGTATTAGCAGTGCCCGGTGCTCCCAAACGGTCACTCAGGCTAGTACTATCTGGGTTTGCGTTTCTTAATTTCAGTGATCAGAGAAATTTTCCAGATATAGGGGCCCGCCCCTGCTATTTGTGGAGCAAAAGTGCCCCCTGAATCAAAGATAGCCAATAAGTAAGAATATGCCCGGCCAATAGATACCGCCTGGGACGTTATTGAGCGGCTCTAATGACCATTGTAGTTGAGGGGCCCTAAAACACCAACAAATCATTCAAAAAATGGGACATGATTGGGCACCCGACCCTGACTATGCGGGGAAAGGGGTAGTGATGGGATGAGATTTTAACGCTTTCCTAGAGTTTCTTTTTTCTTTGGCGTTTAATTTATGACTGAGGTGTTTCATCTTCCAAATCGTTTGCAGCCTTGGGAGTCTTAACTTGACAGTTAAACGCCTTTGGCGGGGTGTTTTAGTGATATATGCGGTGGGAAGTTAACGCGAAATCCTACTCTGAATGCAGTGATAAACTCGATAGGTCATGATCCCTGACCTCGTGGATGACCTCTCAGCTAATAAAACTTGAATTGAGGGGGCCTCTTTTTTTCCTCAAACGTGTTGCTTGCTCCACCGTCATTTATCGGACAGCCATTACCGATGGCATTTTGGCAATTTGAGGTGTTCTCCGGCAACTCCAAATGGCAGTCATTTGAAACGTCATCATCATGCCCATATCCTGCCTGTGGCAGGGTTGGATCTCCGGGTTCTAGCAACCCCCCATTCCCGTCTATCTCCCACCAGGTCTCCGTCCACTCCAAGCACTACCATATCCTTTTGGACAACGTGCTGCCACGTCTGCTTCGGTCTCCCCCATGCCTGGGGTGTTTCCAAATACCTGCATTCGTGAAATGGACCTAACGAGCTCCACCTCCCCTCTTCTCATTACGTGGCCATACCACCTCAATCTACTGAGCGGCGAATTGCGTTGGACACACAGAGGTACGTCCTTGCCATGCAGTTTATCGGTCATTTAAAATGTTCATAGTCCTGGGGTACCCAAATTTCTCTGATGAGTGGGACCTTTTCTGAATGTTGGCTTTCTCAAGGCGCCCTGTTGCAGAGGCATAGCAATGCATTGGCAATGGGACAAATGCCAAGGGTGAGAGGAGCGCACGGACAATTTATAACTGCATTCAATTTATGGGGGCGGCGATGGACCCACTTGCTTAGGGCGCCTGAAACCCACGAGCCGGGCCTGGTTCCTGTGGTGTGTAGGATGTCCCTACACATAAAAGACTCCTTTCTACGTGGAATGTGTAGATCGATCGATCCGTAGCTGTGGTGTACCTTGACGTCGGTTTTTGAAAAGCGCTGACGATGAAAATTCAAAGCAGCATGCATCCCACTGGGCTGTACCAGCGAATAAGAATTTGACTGTGCCACAGGCGGAAATGCTTCAGATGTTTTTATAGCAATTCTAGAAAGTCAGTACCATCTTAGTACTTATTTCAAACATTCTGTGGAGCGGCGAATTGCGTTGGACACACCAGTTCTCGTCTGATCACTGAAGTTAAGCAGCCCAACCCCAGCTAGTACTGACATGGGTGGCCGCTTGGGAAAACTGGATACTGCTAATACCCAAAAATCGTCTCATTAGTGTAGTGTCTGAGCAGTCTCTGCATAAGAACTATGCTGTGGACGGGGCTCTAATGACCTTTGTAGTTGAAGGGCCCTAAAACACCTACAAGCAACAACAACTCAATCTACTCTCCCTCATTTTTTCGGTGATGTCCCTCACCCCCAAACTACCTATAATATACCTCTATCATAACCTTATCCCGCGTATGGCAGGTCGGGTCTGCGGGTTCTAGCCCCATCCACTCCCTTCTACCTCCCACCAGGTCTCCGTCCACTCCGAGCACTACCATATCCTTATGGGCAACCTGCTCCAACGTCTGCGTCAGTCTCTCCCTGCCCCGGGTGATGGACAAAGCGCCATCTTGGGGGCGCCTTGTCCGCCTTCTGGAAATCAGCCGCCGCTACACATGTCTGTACGACGACTTGACAGCAAATAAAAAGTGCCTACATACGTGTACCATGACTGCTCAGGACAAGCAACAGGGGAGGGGGCGATTCGAATGTCTCTTGCCCAGGGCTCCACAACTGAAGTTACGCCACTGGTAGAGGGCGCTGCAGTTGCTGATGATTCTGCAAATGTGCTGTCGTTGACTAAAATTTTAATTTGGCAGTTGATGTTTGATATTTTTTTTTTGTAACCTTGACAGCTTGTGGAGAGCCTCAGCGTGATGGCGGTGACGCAACTGCCGAAGATAAAAAACGCTTTCTTTTGCTCCCATGGTTCCTTTTTTTGACAGTGAGATCAACCTGCCATTTTGATTCATGCATTTCATTGAATCGATAAAAACAACATCATTTTAATCATGACCTTATAACTGTTTTACCTACCGTTGTTTTTTTGCGTGTGTTGATGTTCAAGTAGGAAGCCTGCCTTCCAAAATTTGATGGTGCTTTTGTGATAGGAATCGAACCACCCTGGTGGTGTAGGAGGTAGCGTACTCGATTACTGCGTCAGTAGTTCTTTTCAATATAATGGTTCCAGGTTCTATTGATTGATTTGTTGGCGTTTTAAAGCCCTTCAACTACAAAGGTCATTAGGGCCCCGTCCACTGCGTAGTTCTAATGCAGAGACTGCACAGACACTACGCTGCTGCGACGATTTTTTGAGTATCAGCGTTACCCATTGTTTTCAAGCGCCCACCCACGCTAGCACTAACCGCGGTTGCGGGAGCGGCGAGTTGCGTTGGACACACCAGTTCTCGTCTGATCACTGAAGTTAAGCAACGCAAGCCCAGTTAGTACTGACATGGGTGGTCGCTCGGGAAAGCTGGGTACTGCTAATACCCAATAATCGTCGCATTAGTGTAGTGTCTGTGCAGTATATGCATCAGAACCATATTTAGTGGACGGGTCTCTAATGACCTTGTAGTTGACGGGACCTTAAACTCCAACAAACAACGACTAATCGCGGTTGCGTTGCTTATGTTCAGTGATGCGTCGAGAACTGGTGTGTTCAACGCAATACAGCCGTTCCATCGATATTGGATTGAGGTGGGTGGTTGGATTCTTTGGGGTGTTAAAGAAAGGGTCCTAGTGCGTCTTCCGTCGTTCGGAGAGTAAAGCCGTGGCCCCTGTGGTGTGCGATGTCATTTACACGTAAAAGACCCTCTCTACTATGCAACAGGCGGATGAGGCACAATTCCCAGGGGTAGGAGCTCAGTGGGGCAGTGGGGCAGTGGCGCACCTAGGGTTGGTGTCACCCTTCACTTGTACTTGTTCTGTTGGTGTTTCAGGATCCTTGAACTTCAATGGTCATTAAAGGCTCGTCCACTGTTTAGTTCTAATGCAGAGCCCGCAAATACACTAGGCTGATGCGACGATTTTTGGGTATTAGCGGTACCCATTGTTCTCAAGTGGCCACCCCTGTTAGTGCTTGCTGGTGTTGCGTTGCTTAACTTCAGTGATCAGACGAGAACTCGTGTCCTACACAATACAGCCGCACTATGACAAACGCTACATCCCGGGGTTACCCTGCCACCTGTAATTTCCTTCAACCAATGTCACCCCGTCAAATAGTGTTACCTGGTACGGTCCGCAGCCCCCGCACCCCACCCCCTCGGTATGACACTGCATTGGAGTGCCGCAAAGAACAATAAGACGATAAGCAAGCATAGTGGTTGTGGCTTTGGTCTGAAGCCGCCCAAAACATCGCCCATGTGTCCAATCAGAGGGATAATGATTCAGTTTTGTTGTTTATAGGCCCACAACTACATTGGTCTTTAGGGCTCAGATGAATATTAATGTATAGTTTATACGGGCTGTACACTGTTACGACGAATGGTCTCGTGTGATGACTAAAGTTAAGCAGCGCAACCCCAGCTAGTACTGACATGGGTGGCCGCTTGCGAAAACTGGGTACTGCTAATACCCAACAATCGTCGCATTAGTGTAGTGCCTGTGCAGTCTCTGCATAAGAACTATTCTGTGGACGGGGATCTAATGACCTTTGTAGTTAAAGGGCCCTAACACAACAACAACGACGAATGGGTATCAGCAGTACCCAGTGTTCCGAAGCAGGCATCCATCTTAGTGGGAGGGGCAATTTCCATTGGACACACCAGTTCTCACCTGATCCCTGAAGTTAAGCAACGCAACCCCACTTAGTACTGACGTAAGTGGCTGACTGGGAAAACTGGGTACTGCTAATACCACAAAATCGTCGCATCAGTGTAGTGTCTGCATTAGAACTACGCAGTGGATGGGGCTCTAATGACCTTGTAGTTGAATGGTCCTAAAACACTAATGAACCAAAAATTAGTTCTATGTAGGTTGCATTGCTTAACTTCGATGATCGGTTTCGTAAAAATTGAGGTCCAGAAGATCGCCCACGTGTCCATTCAGACGGACAAAGATGGGTTCCCGACCCTGCCATCGGCGGAATAAGGGTTGGTAGTCGCTTTCTTTGTTATCGAAATCATCATCAAATGAATACCACCACCCGAAACAAAAATTCTGCCGAATTTTGATGGACAATGAATAGTGGAAAGGGGAGGAGGTGTCTGAGTATCTGTCATTTAATTTTTTTTCAGGCGAGAAATTGAGGTTACAAATGTTGTAATCGGAAACTTGAAAAGGTTAGACGAGCTAATTACGTTTAAAATTTCAAAAAAGGAGGTTTTGAAATGTGCTCACCAATAACAGAATTGAACCCTCTGGGAATTGAACTCCAGACACTCCATTGATTGCTTCACTTTTTTGTTCTTGTTGTAAGATGTTCTCTTATGTATTTTTATAATGGAAGGTTGGTTATTACTTTTGTAGATTTGCATAACAACTGGCACAATGGGTAGCTGGCTCAATTTACTGTGCCAGTGGTTCCAGGTTCGATACGGGATCGAGGTGGGTTCGATTGCGAGTTCGAGTTCCTTCGGATTAGAAGTAAAGCCGAGGTCCCGTGTGGTGTACCATAGCTTGTGCACCTAAAAGAACCCTCTCTACTACACAACGTGTGGATGAGGCATAATTAACAGGGGTAGGAGCTCGTCCCCTTCACCTATTGGGGGTGTTGAAGGGGGAGTGCCCCAACGAACAGTAGACCGACGATAAATAAGGAGGGGAGCGGCAAATTGCGTTGGACACAACAGTTCTGATCACTGAAGTTAAGCAAGGCAACCCCTTTGGAAAAGAGATTTACTGTGGTCTACTGTGGTTTACTGTGGATCGAGAGGGGACACAGATATTGGGTATCACGTCACCATTGTGGTAATACCCACACGGGTAATACCGGGGCTACCGGGTACTACCACGGCGACAACGATCAAACAACATGTTCTTTGCCAGGGACAGATGGCTCACTCGACGGTCTACGGTCTACTGAAGGGACTGGGCAGCGGGGACATACTGACGCTAAGGGCACAATTACGGAACTATTCTAGAGCGGCTGTATTGCGTTAGACAACCAGTTCTCGTCTGATCACTGAAGTTAAGCAACGCAACCCCAGCTAGTACTGACATGGGTGGCCGCTTGGGAAAAGCTGGGTAACGCTAATACCCAAAAATCGTCGCATTAGTGTAGTGCCTGGGCAGTCTCTGCATTACAACTATGCAGTGGACGGGGCTCTAAAGACCTTGTAGATGAAGGGCCCTAAAACACCAACGAATGATAAATAGGCATAGGGGTTGCAGCGGGCTGCAGATGTACACATTGTGTTCATTCAGAGGGACGATATGGGTACCTGACCCTGCCATAGGCGGGGAAATTGCATAATCATTATGGAATACGTGATCGATATTTTCAGCTCTGAAATGTGTCTACATTGATAAAAAAAAAACCTAATTTTTTAAAGTGACCTTTGTGTGAAGGTTTTATATTAAGATGAATTCACTTGAAAAGCTTGTTGGAGTCGAAAAAATGGATTCGTTATGGCTGACGGTGTAATTTGGTATTTAAAAACGCTCTTCAACTTAAAGAGGTTTATCATCCTCCCATTTGGCTCATTTTTTGTTGATTTAAATCTTTTGTAAACTCATTGTTTAAAGGGAGAAAAGAAAACGACACTGAACTTGCATGGTAGGTGTGGTTTTTTGGGATGCGCGCTCCGAGCGACACTCGTGGCCTTAAAACTTATTTAAATATCACAAGCTTTTGAATTAGCTTTAAAATTTTGCGGGAGCCGAGCGACACTAGTGGTATTGCAGTGCATTACAAAGCCCCATTGAATACCTTGCCTTACACACCCAAAGCAGAGATGTGAAATTTGCAGCACAATATCTAAGGTTGGATCTTCTCGGGAGAGACCCTAGAATACAGCCCTCCCCAGGTCCTAAATTGCAACCTTAGGGGTCTTAAACTGCAGCCCTCGAGGTAGTAGAATGCAGCCCTTGAAAACTCAGACGGCAACACTGGAGCTACCAGATGCAGCCCTTGATGTCCTAGAATGCAGCCCTCGAAGTCCAAGAATGATGCTGATGCAGAGGGCACATACTGCACGAAAAATGAGAGTGAGTTGGACCAAGGAGTGTCTCCGACTCTGCTAATAACCAGGGAACCCTAAGGGCACAGGAGAAGACCTAGTGTAAGGTAATGTGTCAAGTGGTTCTGAGTTGGAACCCAGGAGGGGAGTTCCGGATCGTTTTTTAACCTATTCCCCAAATATCCATCATTCTCGTGATGGTCTCACCAGGTCCTTAACCCTTTCTAGTGCAGGTTAGAAAGATTCCAGAAAAGGTCTTCAAAAAATCCTCGCATGTCCTAAAACGAATAGTATTCTGGAACCCTTCAAATGTGTCCCATACGATGGAAATATTTTGACATTTCTATGTTGGAACAACCTCCCCCATAATATTCTTTTTCGGAAAAGAAAAGTAGTAGACCTGCCTCGATGATGCAATTGGTAGCGTGTTCAATTTGCTACGCCAGTGGCTCCAAGTTCAATACTGGATCGAGGTGGGTTTCTTTGGGGCGTGAGAGAAGCCCCGAGTGGGCCTATTTTCGGATGAGAAGTGGAACCGAGGTCCCGTGTGGTGTACGACGGCATTTGCACGTCGAAGAACTCTCGTGGCTCAATTTCAAGGCGTAGGAGCTGTCATCCTGGCGTCGCGTTGGTGGAGGCATGTTAAACTGGGGACACCCCGAAGGCCACATTGTTAGCATATGCGTTGTGATAAGGGTCATGCATTGCCCCATGGCGCCTCTCCTTGCAATTGCGTCCGGGGGTTACTGTCCCTCTCTCGTTACGCCTCTGAGTGGCAGGCCGCCATATGTATACTGTATTGTATCGATTGTGCGGGCCACAACTCAAGACTTCAAGGGCCTCAATGCGGTCCGTGTGTCCCTTCTTTGACAACCCTGAGCATAGGGGTTGCAACTTTGGTCGACAGCCAGCTGCGAAAAAAGATACCATCCAATATATAGCCCTTGTGTCCATTCAGAGGGACAAGATGGGTACCAGGACCCTACCATAGGCGGGAAAGGGTTAGAAGTTGCTTTGAAAAGAAAAGTAGTAGATCATTTCTTGAGCTTGCAAGGTCTGTGAATGGGTCAGTGCAACGTGCTTTAAAACGAGGAGAGGTCATGACCTCCTCATTCAGATATGAAATAGAAAAACCTGATTCTCTTTTCAATGCAAATTAATTGTAAGAGGAAAAAAATAACTAAAATGGAAATGGATTTAATTTGGAATACATCATGGTTGGAGACGAGTCACTTGTCCCACACTTGAGCCTTGAGTAACTCTCGTCGGCCCTCCCGCCCCCTCCACCACTACTACCACTTTCCGAAATTGCGTGTCAGGACAATTAAGATGATTTGCTTGATGCATTTACCTGTATTTTTGGGACTTGAACTCAATGACTGCATTTTCTAATTTATCGGCGCAAAAAGAAGTCAGTTTTGGCATTGACCTGTCTGTTGTAGGGGACTTTCCGCCGTCAGGAGGTGGAGGAAATTCCTCCTTTTAAGCAAGCGACGGAACTATGGCCTGACATGTACCTCTATTTTTTAACAGACAACAAAAGCCGTCCTGGTATTCCTCAGGTTTCCATTTTTAAAAAGACGATGATTTGCTCTTCATTCACCCCTTGACCCGCACTCTACCTACGTTCTCTTGCAGGAGGTACACGAAATGGATTTCCTTGGAACCTTTGAGGGACGGGGGCGCCATGGGCTGGTTTGCTGTGGCGGCCCACCCATCACCGATGATGAGTTAAAATTCACAGTCATCCACAACGTCATCTCAAAATTCTTTCTGCGCTGGAATTCACCGGAAACTCGACGCCTCTCTAGCATGTGACCAATCCTAACCGTCTTTACGTCTAACAGAGGGTCGAGTGGTTATTATTCGCGGTAGAACCCTGCAACACCTTAAGTGTTTGTTGTCAGCCTATTTCCTTGGTAGCGCATTAACATTATACCGGAACCAATTCCCGTCTATGGCACGATCGAGTGCCCAATTTTGTCGCATCTCGGACTACTGACTGTTCTGGCCTATTTTGATTCGTTGGGGCCGTACACCAAGGAGGCGCGTTCCCACACCTGAAAATCACAGCTCGTTCCCACTTATTGTTGTTTGTTGGTGTTTTACGGCAATTCAAACACAAAGGTCATTAGAGCTCCGTCCACAGCATAGTTCTTATGCAGAGACTGCACAGACACTACACCAATGCGACGATTTTTGGGTATTAGCAGTACCCAGTTTTCCCAAGCGGTCACCTATGTCAGTACAAACTGGAGTTGCGCTGCTTAACTTCAGTGATCAGACGAGAACTGGTGTGTCCAACGCAATTCGCCGTTCATCGCAGTGTTGTAGTGAGGGGGGGGGGTGCGGGGCACCGCTGTGATGACACTGGTACAAGGGAATTGCACGTGAGGGGGGTGACACCGGCATGTACCGCTAGCAAAAAAAAAAAAAAAAAGAACACATGTCAACAAGAGGTATGCTTCTGCCAGGGAGCGGCGAATTGCGTTGGACACACCAGTTCTCGCCCGATCACTGAAGTTAAGCTACGCAACCTCGGTTAGTACTGATATGGGTGGCCGCTTGGGAAAACTGGTCCTGCTAATACCCAAAAATCGTCGCATTAATGAAGTGTCTGTGCAGTCTCTGCATAATAACTATCTGTGGATGGGGCTCTAATGACCTTTGTAGTTGAAAGGACCTAATACACCAACGAAACAAACAAAACATGCTTCTGCCGCACCGGGTGACACCAACGTAAGTACGCCATTACCCCAGGGGAGCGGCGTATTGCGTTGGACACATCAGTTCTCGTCTGATTATTGAAGATACGTAACGGAAACCCCGCTAGTACTAGCCTGGGTGACAGCTTGGCAGCACTGAGTCCTACTTAAACCCAAAAATCGTCGTAACAGTGAAGTGTCTGTGCAGAGTCTGCACAGACTTCTCTTACCCGAAAGAAACCAACGGACCTCGATCCAGTGTGGAACCTAAAACCAGTGATGTAGTAGAGCACACTACAACCTCCGTCACCGAGCCGGGTCGGTCAGTCTCAAAAAGAATGACTTGAAAGTCTTGGGTGGGTAGGCCAGGGTGTCAGTTTCCCCGATACGGCTAGTGGGTCCTACGATCGCCTGATAAAGCGGGTCACTCTTTAGATAACAAGATGTCAGGTTGAAATAACGGTGGGCCCCCCCTTTGTTCCCAAGACGTACCCATCCTGGGGAGCGGTTGTGTTATCGTGAAAACGTTAAAATCACCCTTGTGTTCATTCGGAGGTATACGATGGGTACCCGACCCTGCCATAGGCAGGAAAAGGATTAGGAGATGCTTTACCACCAGTTGCATAAGAGAGGGGGGTCTTTTACGTGCAAGTAGCATCGTTCACCACACGGAACCGCGGGTTTACTTCTCATCCGACAGAAGGAGCACTCGCGGCCTCTCTCTCGCCCGGAAGAATTTGGTTTGTTGGTGTTTTACGGCCCTTCAGCTACAAGGTCATTAGAGCCCCGTCCACTGCGTAGCTCTAATGCAGAGACTGCACAGACACTACACTAATGCGACGATTTTGGGGGATTAGCAGTACCCAGTTTTCCCAAGCAGCCACCCATGTCAGTATTACCGGTAACTGGGGGTTGCGTTGCTGAACTTCAGTGATCAGACGAGAACTGGTGTGTCTAGTGCAATCCCGCCCAGAAGAAGCCACCCCCTCCTCGTTCGAGTATCGAACCTAGAACCACTGCCACAGTAATTGAGCACGCTACCTCCTGCTCACCGAGGTGGCTCTCTACGCCTTGAACAAATCCAATAAAATGAATTGTTTTGATTTGAATATCGATTTGGAAAGCCGTCAAATAGGTGACTTTGTAATTACCTGAGCGTACTTGACCGTATTTTTCTTTTGTGCTGCTTGTCGATATCAGCCATTGTTCTCTCTCCACACCTTCAAATTCTTCAAATAATCAATGAGAATTGAACTCGTGAAGACGAATCTGTCGCTCCCTTCGTTTTGAGCGCATCGCCTAGCAGGGGTGCCGTACAGACGAAGACGAAAATGAAGTCACTAGTCATCATTATTCCGAACCTCTTTTACCGCCTAAGACAGGATCGAGCACCAAATTGTCTCCATCGGAACCGGAAACAAGGATAGAGGGAGCGGCTGTATTGCGTTGGACACATCAGTTCTCGTCTGATCACTGAAGTTAAGCAACGCAATCCCAGTTAGCACTAAGATGGGTGCAGTGGCGTCGCTAGGGTTGCGGTGACACCATGGTGTCACCCCGCTCTCCCAAAAAAGCCGCTTCTTCTGCTTTGGTGTCACCCCATTTCTCACGAGCGGCGAATTGCGTTGGACACACCAGTTCTCGTCTGATCACTGAAGTTAAGCAACGCAAGCCCAGTTAATACTGACATGGGTGGTCGCTCGGGAAAGCTGGGTACTGCTAATACCCAATAATCGTCGCATTGGTGTAGTGTCTGTGCAGTCTATGCACTAGAACTACGCAGTGGACGGGGCTCTAATGACCTTGTAGTTGACGGGACCTTAAACGCCAACAAACAAACAAACCAACCCCAGCTAGTACTGACATGGGTGGCCGCTTGGGAAAACTGGGTACTGCTAATACCCAAAAATCGTCGCATTGGTGTAGTGTCTGTGCAGTCTCTGCATGAGAACTATGCTGTGGACGGGGCTCTAATGACCTTTGTAGTTGAAGGGCCCTAACACTCCAACAAACAAACAAACCCATTTCTCATGGTGCGAGTGGTGTCACCCGGTGCGGTCCGCACCTCCTACTGGCGCCACTGCATGGGTGGCCGCTTGCGAAAACTGGATACCGCTAATAACCAAACATCGTCGCTTTGCGTAGTGTCTGTGCAGTTCCTTTTGTTGTTGTTTGTTGGTGTTTTAGGGCCCTTCAACTACAAAGGTCATTAGAGCCCCATCCACAGATAGTTATTATGCAGAGACTGCACAGACACTTCACTAATGCGACGATTTTTGGGTATTAGCAGGACCCAGTTTTCCCAAGTGGCCACCCATGTCAGTACTAACCGAGGTTGCGCTGCTTAACTTCAGTGATCAGACGAGAACTGGTGTGTCCAATGCGCAACGCAATGCTCTAATAACCTTTGCAGTTGACGGTCCCTAAACCACCGACGAAGAAAGCCAAATTTCCGCCATCGGAAACGCGCAGAGCGGCCGTATATCGAGCACCAGTTCTTGTCCTGTTACTGAAGTTCGGCAACACAAGCCCAGGTAGTTCTAGGATGGGTGACCGCTTGGGAATACTAACTACCGCTGATACCTAATCGGTGTAACAGTGCGGTGTCTATACAGGCTCCCCATTACTACTTCATTCTGGACCTTAATGGCCAATGTAGTCGTGGGCCCTCACCCAAATCAAACCGGAAACACGGGCATGCCGCTTAACGGTATTTTTATGCATCTGACTGCCGACTTAATGCTGAAACCCCATATTTCAACGTGGGCCTCTTTTTGTTGTTGGGTTCAATTTCGGTTTCCGACACCGCCTATGGCAGAGACGGTCTGTCACTAGGACTTTCCTATTTTTACTTCATTTTCCAATTAAAATAAACCACCGGCCTTCAAGAAACAGAATTCGATATAAAACTGAGGTGGGTTGAACCGAGGTATCGTGCTCGACGACTGCGTTAGTGGTTCCAGAGTCGATACTGGATCAAAGTGGATTGGCTTCTTACGGGCAAGAGAGAGGTCCCGAGTGTGCCTTCAGTCGGATGGGAAGTAAAGCCGATGTCCCATCGTGTGGTGTCTACAGTGTCACCACACTGCGCGGAAAAGAATCCTAACTGCATGATAGGAGCTTACCCAGTGGCGTTGCGGAAGTTGGTGAGGGGGGCTTTTTCCTTATGATAGCGACAAGCGCCATTTGTGCCTTCGGAACCGGATTTGAATATCTATCCTTATCCGAAGCGCTCCGTCACCTCAGTAGCGCAGACGTGGAAGCCCGTCATCCAAGGGCGGCACCCGCCTCGGTGGCAAAGAGATAATGCGCTCTATTAGAACGTCAGTGATTCCAGGGTCGATACTGGATCGAGGTGGTTTTACTTCTCTTGACCGAGAGAGAGATCCCCAGGGCACCTTGCGTCGGATGGGATGTCAAGCCGTGGCACCCTGTTGTGTGTATGACGTCACATGCAAGTAAAAGAACTCTTTCTACGCGGAATTTAAAGATAGGTACAACATTCCAAGGTGTTAGAGCTCGCTCCCCCTCCCCTTTCCCGCAAGAGCGGCTTAATTTCGTTGGACACGCCAGTTCGCGCCTGATCACTGAAGTTCAGAAACGCAATCCCAGCTAGTACTAGAATGGGTGACAGCTTGTGAACCCTGGGTCCTGCAAATACTGTACCCAAAATGGTCGTAACAGCGTAGTTTGTGCAGATTCTGCAGTAGAACCACGCAGAGGATGGGGCTCGAATGACCATTGTAGCTGAAGGGCCCTAAAACACCAATGAAGCAAATCCCTCCCTCGTAGCGTCTGTCGATTGTTGTTGTTTGTTGGTGTTTAAGGTCCCGTCAACTACAAGGTCATTAGAGACCCGTCCACTGCATAGTTCTAATGCATAGACTGCACAGACACTACACTAATGCGACGATTATTGGGTATTAGCAGTACCCAGCTTTCCCGAGCGACCACCCATGTCAGTACTAACTGGGCTTGCGTTGCGTAACTTCAGTGATCAGGCGAGAACTGGTGTGTCCAACGCAACTCGCCGCTCAGCGTCTGTGGAATATCCCTCAGAACAGTAGGCCGACGACAACTAAGCATATACTGTAGGTTGCAGCATTAGGTTGGCAGCCGGTTGCGGAAAAATACCAATCCATCAGATCGCCCATGTGCCCTAATGGGAGATAAATGGGTACCCAACCCTGCTAAAGGCGGAAGAACTGTTAGTAGTTGGTTTGCCATTTTTGGACAAAAGACGGCGGAGGTGAAGAAAAAGAAAACAACCCCTTGGCCAATTTTTAGGATTCAATTAAAACCGCTTGAAGTATGTCTTCTACCTGAGTGAATCATATGAATAAAATATGGGCCACGTTCTAGTTTGAACCTACCCTTCCCTCTTTAGTGTTGAAAGGGTTGTTTCGAGTTTTCCGGAACACTATTTTTTTCACGGGTTTTAATACCTTTAAGTGTGTGTGCGGGGGGGGGGGGGAGAAATGCTTATAATAATAGTATTCTTACCTGGAATACTGTCCTCTTCGCCTGATGACTGCAGAATGAAAGGGTTAAATGTTGGTCACAACTTTCGGAACTTGACCACAGCAGAGTAATTGCCGAAATAAAGAGTTAGATGCATATGCTCGTTGTCAGACAACAGGTGTCCCAAATGAGAATCGAAAGAGTTGATGAAACACGTGCTTTGGCAGATCAGTTTGTTGTTGGAGGTGCAACGTTGTCCGTTTGACCACTATTCTGGGAAGTGTTTGGTGCACTTGGTGGCCTTCCACCACGTTTTATATGGTCCACTCTCACCTCCTCCTCCCCCTTTCTCTCGACCCCGATGTTGACAACTCACCTATTCCGCCCATCAATGCCACTGTCACGAGGTGTGTTGCCCTCCCCTCTTCTCAATTTCTACTCAGTTTTCTCACCTAAGGATAAAACAAACGCGTTTGACTCAGTACCACGGAGGAGGACTTCCTTTCACTGGCACACACAGGCACACAAATTTACGAAGTGGTGACGAGATCACCTCAATCACCAATTAACTTTCAGAAATTGGCCCCGAGTTGATGAGAAGACCCTCCGCCCCATATGTTCCGTTTCAAAGGGGCGGAGAGGACCACCGTCAGTCTCGCTATTAAAGGGTGGAAAAGAAAGGGTTGTATCTGCCCTCTTTGCCCATCCAGGATATCCCAGCAACACCAAACAACGGGCTCGCGAGGAGGAGGAGGCACTTGAACTGTCTGGACGATTCCAAACATTTTGGGAGAGGATAAGAGAGGAGGAGAGTGACATGCTAGCCATGACCTTTGGCCTTGAAGCTCTCCTGGGCGGCGCAGAGACGTTGCACTGTACCTCTTGATAGGAACGCAGAATTCGTGGGCAGGCGTCATATCCGCTGAAGGGCGTGTTTAGTTGTTGTAGTCCAACCTTTGCTGCGGTGCAGCAAGAGATGACGACTTTGTTATCGTCAGCAGAGAGAAAAAGAGAGGGTTCGATTCCCACGGTGTGGTCATTGTATCTCATTTTTTCGGGCACTGGCTTAGGTCTTTTTTTAAAAATTGTGATAAAATTTATGCTAACGTCCGCACTCGACCTGAACTTTAGCAGTGGTACTAAAGGGGTGAGATGTGTCCTGTACCTCATTTCTGTCTACTCATGGCACAAGAATTTATTTATCTTCAAAAATTTGTGGTCTTGACAGGATTGTAAAGGAACTTGTGTTTTGACGGACGTGAGTCATTTGTAAAGGGTGCTATTGTCTCGAATTTTTAATAATTGAGCTGGGAGTCATTGGACTCTCAATTCTTCGGTATTTCCTTCTGTTGAATTCAACCCTTTCGGATTTGTTTCTCGAGTGTTTTATAGATTAATCATTTGAGCTCCCCTCGCGGTGACGTTGAGTGGTACCGTGCTTGACACAGCTCAGGTTCGATGCTGACAACCTAAGCTGGTGGCTCTGTTTCGGACGACAGACAGAGAGAGGGAATATGTAGAGAGATGGAGAGAGAGGGAATGAGAGGGGTAGAGAGAGGAAAGGAAAGGGTAGAGGGGTGGAGAGAGAAAGGAAAGGGGAGAGGGGTGGAGAGAGAGAGGATAGGAAAGGGAGAGGAGTGGAGAGAGAGAGGGGAAAGGAAAGGGGAGAGGGGTGGAGAGAGAGAGAGGAAAGGGGAGAGGGGTGGAGAGAGAGAGGAAAGGAAAGGGGAGAGGGGTGGAGAGAGAGAAAAAAAATGAAGAGGGAAGGAAAGCGAGAAATGCAGAGATGAAGGGGGAACGAGAGATGAACGAGAGGGGGGAGATTGACAATGAGAGAAAAGGGGAGAAGGGAACATATAGGGACAGAGGAGGAGTGGAGGCGAAAGTGAGGTAGGGAGAGGGGGAGGAGGCAGAGAAATAGAACGAGAGAGAGGAAAGATGAGAGAAGGAATGAGTGAGGCAGAGAGGGGGACACGGAGGGGGAGAGAAAGAGGGAGGAATATAGAGAGATATTGCAACAAGGAGGAAGGGAGGGAACGAGAGGGAGAGGATGGAGAGAAGGGGGTTAGAGTGAGATAGGGAGAGAGAGAGAAAGGGGGAATAACGGAGAAACGAGGAGGATAGTGACAAAGAGGGAGGGAATGTTAGGTAGAGAAAGGAGGAGAGAAAGAGAGAAGAGATATAGAGACAAAGGGAGGGGAGTATTGCCATGAGGGAGAGAAACAAGGAGGTATGGAGCAATAGGGCAGAGAGGTAGAGAAAAAGAGAGGAAAATAAGGCGAGAGGGGTAAGTGAGAGATAGATAGAACATCAAGGAAAGGGGTACTGACCTCGTGTTCTATTATTTCAGATGGGAAGTCGGTTCCCCATCGTATCATGTGTGTACGATGTTGTCCACATCAGAGTGTGCAGGGAGTACGGTGGGCAAAAATAGAGCCCAATAGTTTCTACCCGGTTCGAGCAGAACAAACCCTGCTATTGGACCTTGCCTTCGCAATCAACGTTCAAATATGCTGGTGGTTGCAGTATTAAGCTGGGTTTACACTGCGCGCAACATACTCGCGGAACTGTTTCCGCAGGCTTGCGGCAATCTCACCCGTCTCGCCCTCCCTGTTTACATTGAGCGAAATATTGCGAGAAGCAAGCATGCAAAACGTATCTAGAGTAACAGTACACGAAGTGGGAGTGGCGAAACCCTTCGATTCGCGTCCAAAAACCGACAGTGCGGTAGCTCACCACGAGGCTGCCGCGCGCAGCAAATTTCGGGGCGAGTCCCCGTTTACACTGCGCGAGTCTTTCCTAATGAAACAGTTGCGCGAGTATGTTGCGCGCAGTGTAAACCCAGCTTTAGGTCGGGAGCTGGTTTGGTAAAAGTAACGTCCAACCACTTTCCCTCATTCAATCATCATTATCATACCCTTATCCCGCCTGTGGCAGGGTGAGGTCTCCGGGTTCCAGCCCTCAACTCCCACCTGTTCCCGTCTACCCCACACTAACATAGCCTTACGTACAACCTGATCCCACGTCTTCTTTGGTCTTACCCACCCCCGAATGTTTCCCACAACCTGCATTCCCGTAAGGGACCTAACGAGCTCCGCCTCTATCACCTACGCGAGCCTTACGTAGGCGGAAATCCTGATTACCTTTAAGCTGACGGATGGCTGCATTTAGTCCTCTTGGAGTCCTGTTTTCTAGATAGAGAACAGAGAGCGGCTCCATTACGTTGGGGGAGCGGCGAGTTGCGTTGGACACACCAGTTCTCGTCTGATCACTGAAGTTAAGCAACGCAACCCCAGCGCGTACTGACATGCGTGGTCGCTCCAGAAAACTGGGTACTGCTAATACTCAAAAATCGTCCCATTAGTGTAGTGTCTGTGTTGTCTATGCATTAGAACTATGCAGTGGACGGGTCTCTAATGACTTTGTAGTTGATGGGACCTAAAACACCAATAAACAACAACAGCATTACGTTGGACACACCAGCAACGCACCTCCAGCTAGTACTAACATGGGTGGCCGCTTGGGGAAGCTGGGTACTGCCAAAACCCAAAAATCGTCACATTAGTGTAGTGTTTGTATATTAGGACTATGCCGTGGACGGGGCTCTAATGACCTTGTAGTTGGAGGGCCCTTCAACACCAACAAACAACAGCAACAACCCAGCTAGTACTAACTTGGGTAGCCGTTTGGGGACACGGGGTGCCGCTAATTCCCGAAAATCGTCGCATTAGTGTAGTGACTGTGCAGACTCTGCATTAGAGCTAGGCAGTTGACGGGGCAGTAGATAAGAAACAATTTCATCCCTCTCCCGAAAATGTGCTGAATTACTCAGTAATGGTATTAGATGTTCACTTAACTTTTTGCTGCGCCAAATTCTCCCACAGCGAGAAAGAACATCGTGGGTATGAGTTAGTGCCCTCGGTCGCCATATTCTGAGTCATCTGCTTAAAAATACTGTAGTAATTACAATAATAAAATAGAAGGACTTAGAAAAATATATATTCATACGTTTTTTTCTCTCTCTCTCTTCCAAGTTACGATGAGGATTCATTTGTTTAGAGCTGCTTTTCGTTGATGAAGTGCAAAGAAAACGCTTAACGCGTCGTGTATGACTTTGTGGTTTACCTTGATCCGTAAGCTTTGAGTACGAAAAAAACTACAGTATTTTTTTTTATATATTTATATATTTGTGGTTTGTTGAGTATATATTTCACCGCTGTGTTATGATATTAAAAAAATTAAAATTAAAAGAAGGAAGGGGCTCAGATATTGTTGGCTAAACAAGGAATAGCAAGTAGCCTTCCTCGTCTGGAAGAAGCTGGTTAACATGGCGACCCATTAGAACTCAACGGAAGGTCACGTGATTTCGAACGTCGTTTGAAAATTGAAAGGGAGATTCAATTTTTACGTCCATTTCGTCTTTTGTTTCAAATAAATGGTGACCTTCATTTTTCTTTTCTTTTTTTGTTAAATTTTGTAGTTTTTTCGTGAGAGAGGAAGACAATTCTACTACGATCTTAATTAAAAACATCCACACTTGACATGAATACCATATTTTCCAAGATGCTGGCTACGAGCATTCACATAGATTATGACGTTGTCAAAATAATTGTAATACTAACAATAATAATAATGAGGTGTATTTTTTACGAGTTCGTGAGCGTGATTTTTCACTTTTCGGGTAAGGGGAGGGGGCTTGAGGTGGTAGCGGAATTCCTAATTAAAGGGGTATCAAAGCGAACATATTAATATAAAAAAAAAGCCGAAAAAAGTATTTTTTTACAGATTGCTGTTATGATTACTAATCCCGCCTCGGTGACCCGGTGGGTAGCGCGCTCGGCAACTGCGTCAGTGCTTCTAGGTTCGATACTCGGTTCCGTTTTAGTTGGCTTCTCTCCGCGGAGGGATGCTCTGAGTGCACCTTCCTTCGGATGAGAAGTCAAGCCGAGGTCCCATGCGGTCGGATACGGCGTTCTTATTTATCGTTTGTTTGATGGTGTTTTAGGGCCCTTCAACTACATGGTCATTAGAGCCCCGTCCACTGTGTACTTCTGATGCAGAGACTGCACAGACACTACACTAATGCGACGATTTTTCGATACTAGCGGTACCCAGTTTTCCCAACCGGCCACCCATGTCAGTACTAGCTGGGGTTGTGTTGCTTAACTTCAGTGATCAGACGAGAACTGGTGTGTCCAACGCAATTTGCCGTTCCCTTATTTATCATTGACCTGCTTTGATTCGTTGAGGCACAGGGTGCCAGACCTGTGATGACTTTGGGGCAGTTTGGGGTAGCGTTAGTTAAATTGCAGTTTGGTAAGGGGCTAGGGAGAGAGAACTGCGATGTCTGAGGATTGTTTTTTTAGGGACATTTTTTTTTGTCACCTGTTTGTGTTTTAAGTACGTTATCCTTTTAAAAAAAACAGGGGTGACAAGGGGGCAAATACCGTGCGGTTCTACAGGTACCTGTTCCAAGCTGGTTTTCGTGAATTTCAATTTCCAAATTCTTACCCATCCAAATTCAGGATTTAAAATTCATTTCATCTCGAATCCGGATGTTCAGGTTCATCCTGCGGTGTGTACGATGTCAGCGCTGCACGGAAAGGAATATTGGTACACATTTTCCAGGTCAAGGAGCTCGCCCCTGGCGTCAGTGACCGAAATGACTCCAACTAAAGAAATTGGCCGACGTTAAATAGTAAGGGGTAAGCAGTAGTGAAAAATAGCAGTTTTGATGAGAGAAATGAGTACCCTGCCCTGCCATAGTCGGGTTTGGTGTACGACATGGGCCCCGGGAAGGAAATAGGCCAACGTCAAAATGAGCAAGGGGTTGCTGCGTGTGGTCAGTAAACCACCGTCCAATAAATCGGCCATGAATTTTTGATTCCGACGTGAGAAAGTGGTATTTGACCTTTTCAGGGAGCGGCTGTGTTACGTTGGACACAGCAATTCTCGCCTGATCCTTGAAGTCAGTCGCGTAGCCAACGGGGGGGGGGGTTAACCCCCATTGGGCCTCTAATATAACGAAGCGCTTTACACCCTACCGAGTCATATCCCCTCCTCAGAAAATCCTGGTTCACCCTATCGACAGTCATATCCTCCCCTTCAGAAAATCCTGGCTACGCTACTGCTTGAAGGTAATCAACGCAACCCCAGGTAGTGCTAACATGGGTGGCCGCTTGGTAAAACTGGGTACCGCTTTACCAAAAAATCGTCGTATTAGTATAGTGTCTGTGCAGTCTCTGCATTAGAACTATGCAATGCACGAGGCTCTAACGACTGCTGTAGTTGAAGGACCCTAAAATACTAACGAAACCATCGACCCTGGCATAAGCGGAAAAAGGGTTAGGAATGATAATGATGTTTATATTTTATTATATTGTTATCAAAACTTGTTCTTGGAATTCCGAAACAACGGGAAGGGTGCGAAAACAGTACGACATTGAACACTGTTACCCAACTACTATTTACCTAGAAATCAAATTGAGATGTTTATTTACATTTTCACGTTCTGCAGAAATCGATACGTGCGCATAACATGTTGATATGACCTTTGACATCGTGGGTGTATGGGAAATGGTCGCAGGACGAACTCCGGTTTCCAAAATAAATCTCTTATTGTGTACTTATTATGACCCCTTTCTGCCTACGCTTTCTTGTGTTCTCGATGGTTATTCAGTTCCTCATTCAGGAAATTCCCTAAGGTCCGGTACTATGTAGGCCTAGATAAAAACTCAGGTTCAGGTTCAAAATCCCATCATTTTGTTCCCTCTCCCAATTTCCCACGATCACCTCCCCTGGGTTCGTCCCGTTATGGTGATTGGCCACTCCCCTTACCCGTCGGCAAAGCCATTGAAAGCAGGCACTAGGGTGCAGCCTGCACTGCCGGCCTCTGCGTCACCCTGGACAGTGCCAGAGCCAAGTTTTAACTGGACTCTCACACCCTTCCTCAAAACAAGTACTGATAGGTCAGTGTACCAACAAGAGTTTGGACGCCTCTCTCTCACCTATCAGTGCCATGCTTTTATCACATCTGTGGGTTATCAGAGAAAGCTGCCAAAACAAGACCTACAAGCTTTAAATAGACCTTTAGTACTCAGTTACCTCTGTGGGCCAATCCAAAACTATTCCTATAGGTCCTCGGTGTTATTTCTCCGATTCATTTCCTACCTTTGCCCAGTGGCTCAGTGGTTAGCGTACTAATTACTTGAGTACATGGTTCCAGACTCCAAGGTGGCCTAATTCACCAGGCGACAAGTGGGCTTTCCATCGGGTTGAGAGCAAAGTCGTCCTCCACTGTATGGTGTGTACAATGTCCCTACTGCACTGCGAAACAACCCTTTCTACACCCAGTCAAATGCCCGTGTATTCCGGCCTAATTCCCATGTGTAGGAGCCAGTGGCGGGCAGGGGGCAACTCGCCCCCGGCGGCAAAATTTCATTTGAACTAAAAATCTGAACCATTTCTTTTCATATTTTTGTCGCACCTATAATGCTAATGGAACATACTACAAACAGCCCTGTTAGGCTAAATTGGCAGTGGGGGGATTAACTCTCATACCTAATAATTGACTCATTCAAACCCCCAGGAACCTAAAGCATAGCAGGAGTGACTTAAATACATTGGACCGATTAAAATAAAAGTAGAGCTAAGGAAGAAAATATTAGAAGAAATGAGGGGGATAAGGGCTTAAACACATAAATAAGGGGCCGGCGAATTCGGCCTACGCCCCGGGCGGCTGAAACCCACGCTACACATCTGGTAGGATCTTGCCCCAGGCTTCCATGGAGTAAAAAATGGTTCACAGGAACGAGTGGACAGCCCGACAGCCCTGCCTAAAACTACCATCCAACAGTTCATCACTATGCGTTTGAGGCTAGAGGAGGGTACAAGCAAGAACCCTATCCTGCATTGGGCAGAGCAGTTGTAAATCAGAGAAGATCCACTGCTTGCTTGAAGTGTATTACCGTTGTAACATGTTTACCAGCCAAATTATTTCGATTTATCCGCCACCGCCTCTCACCCTGTCTTTTTGCCTCCGACTCCAGGGAAGTTCTTTATTGTAAAGGTCAGGGATCGAATGTCAGCCAATAGCATATAATTCCGAAATATCAATAGAAAAACGTGGATGATTTTGTCAACTCATTTCTTATTCCTTCTCGGAATGTATCATTATTTATTTAAATTGGAGGTTATTAGTTGATGCTTGAAGTGGCCTCGAAATATCACTTGAGAAGTAGAAATGCGCATTTTCTTCACTCAAAAAAAGAACGTTAGCGATCCAGCCATCGATAGTGACGCATGCGCATTACTCATGAGACAAGTAGACACACCTGCACCATGCTGTCGAAAAGAGGTGCATTCACGTTGCTATTGTAGCCACGCATGTGCGTTTGTTTTAATGGCAACAACACACGGGCCTGCCAACCGCCACGGTGTACGGTAGCAGTTGCACGGTTTGCTCTCACGGGTCCCGTCGCGGTTCTTGAGATCTCATTCTTTTTAGACTTCGACATCATCATCATCATCATCATGCTCTTATCCCTCCCGCAGCAGGGTCGCGTCGGATTCTAGCCCTCCACTCCCGTCTATCTCCCATCACATACCCGTCCACCCTACACACTACCATATCTTTCCTGACATCCTGCTCCCACGTCTACTTTTGTCTCTCCCTGCCCCGAGCGCTTCTAACCACCTGTAGAATGGACACCTGCGACATCAGGAATCCCCTAGGGAAGCGTATTGGGACATTTACTGTATATAATTTATGTTAATGATATAGGGGTTGACATTCAATCTTTTGTTGACTTATTTGCAGATGACACTTGCATTGCAAGGCACCCGCCGCGGTGGCGCAGTGGTTAGCACGCTCGGCAACTGCGTCAGTAGTTCTAGGTTCGACACTGGACCGAGGTGAGTCGGTTTCTTTCGGGCGAGAGAGAAGCCGCGAGTGTGCCTTCTTGCGGATGAGAAGTGAAACCGAGGTCCCATGTGGGTGTACGACGGCACTTGCACGTAAAAGAACCCTCTCTACTATGCAACGGGTAGATGAGACAAAAATTTCCATGGGTAGGAGCTTGCCCCCTGGCATCGGTAGCATTCCCCAACGAACACTAAACTGACGAAAAATAAGCGTAGGGGTACAGGTTTGGCCGGTAACCGGCTGCAGAAAAAAACTATGACCAATATATCGCCCTATGTCCATTCAGAGACAAAATGGGTACCCGACCCTGCCATAGGCTGGAAAAGGGTTAGGAGTTGCTTGGCTTTACTTGCGTTGCAAGGGTGGTGGATGAAGGGTTACCTTCCTGCACAGAATTGCAACCGGGACCTTGACAAGATATTTCTTAAGCAAGTCTAGAAACCAGTTGATTTTATTTATTGCATAGGTGGTGGGAGGGTTCATAGCGTTGAGACCCATAATCACCTTGGAACTATTGTAAACACTCAGGGCACTTGGAAGGCTGGGTGCCTTCCATTTTGTTAGAAGAGTGCTGGTGGACAACATAAAGGAAGTAAAAGAAATACTGTAATGCAATTTGGTTTCCTTTAGGCAGGGTTTCATCATCATCATCTCACCCTTCTCCCGCCTGAGGCAGGGTCGGGTCTGCGGGTTCTAATCCTCCACTCCCGCCTGTTGTCCACCAGGTCCCTCTCCACCCCGCACACCTCCATGTCCGCCAGCACCACCTGCTCCCACGTTCGCTTTGGTCTCCCTCTACCTCTGGTGCCCCCAACCACCCGCAGTCCTACAATGGACCTAATTAGCTCCTCCTCTCCCCTCCTCATCACATGCCCATACCACCTCAACCGATTCTCTCTCATCTTTTCCGCAATGTCCCCCACCCCCAAGCTACCTCTAACGTAATCATTTCTGACTCGGTCGGATCTAGACACCCCACACATGTAGCGCAGCATTCGCATCTCGGCCACTTGCATTTGCCTTTCATGGTCCTTCCTAACTGCCCAGCACTCTGACCCATACAGCATAGCAGGCCTGACAACGGTTTTGTAAACCTTGCCCTTCAACTTTATTGGGATCCGACGATCACACAGGACCCCACTTGCCTGTCTCCATTTCAGCCACCCTGCATTAATCCTACGAGTCACATCAGAATCTATTTCCCCATTGCCCTGGAAAACTGATCCCAGATAGCGAAACTCTTGCACCACAGCAATCTCCTCTCCCCCACAGCGAATTTCACCTCCTTGCCCCTGGCCGCTAAAATTGAAAGCTAGGTACTCAGTTTTCTTCATGTTCACCTTAAGGCCCCCTTCTTCCATTGCTTCTTTCATGTCTTGTAGGCCCTTTTGTGCATCTTCCTTGGACTCCTCAAGCCTTCCCACATCATCTGCAAATACCAGGCACTGGCGGGCCCACTCCCCTATTCCCGTCAGTAGCTCATCCATTACTAGGGTAAATAGGTATGGGCTAAGAGCTGACCCTTGATGCACACCAACCTCCACTTTGAAGCTTGCAGTGTTTCCCCATGCTGTTCTCACCCTAGTGATAGAACCATCATACATATCCTGCACTATCCTAATATGGCCCTCATCCACGCCTTTCTTTCTTAAAACACCCCATACTAACTGTCTGGGAACACTATCATATGCCTTCTCCAGGTCAACGAATATTGCATGAAGGTCCTTCCTTGCTGCTCTATGCTTCTCAATCATCTGTCGGAGAATGAAGATTGGCTCCATTGTGGACCTACCTGGCATAAACCCAAACTGATTTCCCCGGACACTAGTTAAGTCCCGGAGGCTACGTTCTATGACTCGCTCCCACAGCTTCATAGAATGGCTCATCAGCTTTATGCCCCTATAGTTTCCACAGTCCTGGGCGTCACCTTTGCCTTTGAACAGTGGTACTATCCAACTCTCTCGCCATGCAGAAGGCATCCTGTCCCCCTTTGCTAACTTATTGAAGAGCTTCCCTAGCCATGTAATTCCCGTGGGGCCCAAGGTGTGCCAGACATCCATGGGGATCTTATCAGGACCTACTGCTTTCTGACCTTTCATCTTCTGAAGGGCTCTGACTATTTCTGCCTCACTCACCCTGTCCACAGCTTGTGGTGTGAGTGGGGTTCTGCCTGTGGCCAATGCACCAGAGTCTGCATTTAAGAGACTGTGGTAGTATTCCTCCCACCTTTTGATCACCTCTGCTGGTTGAAAAAGGACCCTACCCTTGGTATCCTTTACCGTTATGGCCCTGGTAACATCCTTACTAGTCCTATCCCTGGTCCTGGCCAGTCTAAAGACTGCATTCTCTCCTTCCCTTGTCCCCAACTTTTCATATAGAGCCTCATACTTCTGGTACTTGGCCAGGGCAATGGTTCTCCTGGCGTTCTTCCTTGCCTGAACATAGTCTCTCTTATAAACCTGATCCCCTACCTCTCCCCACCTATGGAAAGCCTCCTTCTTTAGTTTGATGGCAGCTTCCACCTCCTCATTCCACCACCAAGTCTGCCTGCCTTGGTAAGTGCCTCCTATTCTACCTACACCTAACAGAGCCTCCCCACATCTCCTAATTTTCCTAGCAACCCTGTCCCACATGGCATTAGCTGATCCATCCCAATCCCAGTCAACCTGGTTGAGAACCTCCTGCCTGAATTCATCTGCTTTGGTAGGCAACTTCCACCACCTGATAACTGATTCTCCTTTCCATGTATGATTCCTGACTTCCCCCTTAACTAGGACTTCTGTCATGAGCAGCTTATGGCCACTTTCCTTCTGGAAATCCTCACTGGGTAGTGCCCAGCAATCCTTGATCTCAGTCCTGTGCTGTTCCCTAATCATAAAAAAGTCTATTTGTGACATCCCCTGTGGTGATTTGTAAGTGATTAAGTGCTTCTCCCTCTTCTTGAACCATGTATTGGCTAATACAAGGCCATGTGCTCTTGCTGTCTCTAGGACCTTCTGCCCCTCAGGATTTATCATCCCATAGCCTAATCCCCCATGTACTTCCTCATATCCCAGTCCATCCTTTCCAACATGGGCATTGAAGTCACCACCAATAATTAAGCGTTCATTTCCCATGCCCTGTCTAATTGTGTTGTTCACTGACTGTACTACCTCATCAAAGTCCCTCCAGAAATCTTCTTTAGTTGTTTCACCCAGGCCTGCTTGGGGGGCATATGCACTTATGAGGTGGAGCCCTATACCCTGCCACACAACTGTTACTAACATTATTCTACTACTAACCCTCTTGACTGAAGTGATCCCCTGGTGCAATTCCCTACTTAACATGATGCCCACCCCATTTCGCCCCTCTTCACTACCCGTGTATACGAGTTTGTATCCCTCCCCCATTATCCTTGATCGATTTCCCTTCCACTTTGTTTCCTGCAGGAAAGCTATGCTAATGTGTCTGTGCTTAAGGGTGTTAACTAGTTCCCCTGTTTTCCCTGAGAGGGTCCCCACATTCCAAGTCCCTAACCGTAACTTAACCCCTTTGTTTTGTGTGACGCTTCTGACTGGGGGCACCCCAGTCAGCCGTCTAGAACCCGCAGCGATAGTGACAGGGATACCTGTGGGGGGGTGCCGTCCTACCCCACAGGAGACACTCGATATCGTAGTCATTGCCATGTGAGCCGAGGTCTCCCACTCACACGACGCCTCACTGGGTCACCCTTCACCTGAAAAGTTACATGCAGTCCGAGGACTGCATATTGCAAATGATCCAAAGGAGGGCAGCAAGAATTGCCCTACATTGCTTCTCTCATAGATTGAGTGTCCCAGAGAGGATCACAGAATTAGGGTGGGGCCCCTACGTCAGAAGTGGGTATCTGACACCATTAAGCTTTTCACAGACTGTTGAAAATAGGATACGAGGGTTCTCGAGTTGGCAGTTTCTCCATTGCAGAATATAGGAGAAGAAATGATCATCCATTCACACAGGCGCGAACAGACTCATATTTCTGGTCTTCTTTGCAAGGGTCATTCGGCATTGGAATGTTTGTTGGTGTTTTAGGCCCTTCAACTACAAGGTCATTAGAGCTCCACCCAATGTGTACTTCGAATGCAGAGACTGCACAAACACTACACTAATGTGACGATTTTTGGGTAATAGCGGTACCCAGTCTTCCCAAGGGGCCACCCATGTCAGTACTAACTGGGGTTGCGCTTCTTAACTTCAGTGATCAGCCGAGAACTGGTGTGTCCAATGCAATAAGCCGTTCCTGGTAATGGAATGGTCTCAGCGAGGATAATGTGAGGAAGTTCCTGCAAGAAGGTGCCATTATATGTCTGCAATATATGGCAGAATAGATGCTATGCTTCAGGTTCGTGGGGGGGGGGGGGGGGGTTCACGGGTTAGAAATTAGGAATAAGGGTTTTCCTCTCCACTGCCCATTTGGCCTATGAGGGATGCTTGAAGTATATTCAGTTAGAATTAGAAATTCCTGAAATTGACCTAACGAGCTCCTCCTCCCTTTTTCTTGCTACGTGTCCATTCTGCCTCAATCTACTCTCTTTTCCGCTATGTTCCCCACCCTGAGGCTACCTCTAGGTCATCTCTCGACACCCCGCTCATATGCTGCAGCTTTCGCATCTCAGCTACAGTACTTGCATACTGTTGACATGGCTCTTCCTCACTGCCAACACTGATCAATTTAGCACAGCAGGCCTAACCACTGCCCAGTAAAACTTCCATTCAAACTTTATTGGGACCCTCATATCATACAGGACACCACTTGCCTGTCTCCACTTCAACACCCCCCTCGATGACTCTATGGGTCCCATCTGAGTATCTCCCCATTGCTTTGGAACGTTGATCTTAAATACTTTAACTTTTTCACCTCAGTCACCAGTTTGCCCCTAGAGAGCGTGTCACCACTACTTTTCTGTCCATCCCAATTGAGAACTATATTCTCTGTCTTCATATTTATCTTTAGCCGGCCCTTTTTTACACCCTCTACTAGAGTTTAGGCTCTTCTCTACTTGTTCTCTGGAGACGCTAAGTTTTTCAATATCGTCCGAGTCAAAGTCCATTGCCAGATGTCTTTTTTATTATACCCCATTTACACATTCCGGAGTGAAGCGAGACATTTGCCAACACATTCGCATTCATGCTTTCAATGCGAATGACTGGTGTCAAAAAATCGCCTTCAACCCGAGCGCAACGAGCGCTCACTCGCCAATTTGTAAATGCTTTATTTTATGAAAGCCACTTGCGAACATGGTGTCGTGCATTGTCGCCCATGCAAATCTGTACAACTACATCTGTATAACTGCATGATCGCGTAGTCTTCGAGTTCACCTCGTGCTATTGCGATGGCACGCGCCCGTGTGGTTAAGTGGTAGGAAGTGCGTTTCCATTCATTTTTTTCTATAGAAATTTATAGCTGCTCACCTACCGTCTGTCGCGGGAGCGGCGAGATGCGTTGGACACACCAGTTCTCGTCTGATCACTGACATGGTTACTGATCACTGACATGATCACTGGCATGTCACTGATCACTGACATGGTTACTGATCACTGACATGGTTACTGATCACTGACATGGTTACTGATCACTGACATGATCACTAATCACTGACATGTCACTGATCACTGACATGATTACTGACATGGGTGGTCGCTCGGCAAAGCTGGGTAATGCTAATACCCAATAATCGTCGCTTTGGTGTAGTGTCGGTGCAGTCTATGCATTAGAACTATGCAGTGGACAGGTCTCTAATGACCTCGTAGTTGACGGGACCTTAAACACTAGCAAACAACAACAGCCGACTGTCGCAGCAAGCAGCTCATGCGTTTTTCCCCTAAGAGATGCGTGCAGACTGCAGTGCGGAAGAACCACGAGAGGAGAATGCAAGTTGCCGAGATGCGAATGCAGCGTTACATCAGTGGGGTGTCGCGTGCTGACAGAGTCCGCAACGAGTATGTTAGAGGCAGCTTGGGGTTGGGAGACATTGCGGAGAAGAAGAGAGAGGGTAGGTTGAGGTGGTATTGGGTATGGGATGCGAAGGGGAAGAAGGAGCTCACATGGTATATTATGAGGCAGCAGGTGGTGGGTGGCATCAGTAGTAGGGGAGGCCCAAGCGGAGGTGGAAGCAGGTTGTACAGAGGGACATGATTGCGTGCGGGGTGGATAAGAGACTGGTTGGGGATAGACGGAAGTGGAGGATTAGAACCCGCAAACCCAACCCTGCCATAGGCGGGATAAGGATGTGATGATGAAGATGCGTGCACACTACTATGGAGGAGACGGATTCACGTTGGAGCCACGTGCCCACCTTGCTATGGCAATTAGGCATGCACGTTGTTGTTGCAGCCACTCATGCACGTTGCTCTGGAGGAGACGCATGCACGTTGCTATGGATAAAACGCATGAACGTTGCTATGATACTCACGCAGGAGCGTTGCTATGGTGAGGACGCGTGCACTTTGCTATTGTAGCTGCTCATGTGCGTTATGGAAGAGACGCGTCCACGTAGCTATGGTAAAGACGCGTGAATGTTGCTATTGTAGCTACACATGTGTGTCGCCGTAGAGTAGACGTATAGCTATGTCCACACTGGTGCGCCTTTCTGTTCAATAAATGCATGCGTCATAGCGCACAGGGTCTGGGACGAAACGCATGCGCTATTTCATGCTTTATTGGAATGTTCAAAGTTCCATTCCAAAGTGCATGAAACGTTGAAAGATGAAACGCAGGTGGAATTGAAAGAGGAAGACGACAGTGCACCAGTGTGGACATAGCTTAGGCACGTTTCTATGGTAGCCCAGCATGCGTATTGCTATTGAGGAGACGCGTGCACGTTGCCATGTAAGAGACACATGCATGCTGCTATGGTTGCCAGGGCTGCACGTTGGTATGGTAGTCAGGCAGGCGTATTGCTGCGGAGAAGACGCGTGCACGATGCTATTGAAGAGAGGCGCATGCGTATTGCACTTGAGTAGAAAGTCTTGTTTGCCACTGTGATTACCAATAAATGCTTTTCTATTCACTCCGTCCCATTCAAGAATATTTTGCCAAGGATAATTTCAGATTAAGGTTGAGGAAGGGGGATTAATTATTGACAAACCAGGTACATTATTGACATCTAATTGTGAAATCTACGTAACTCTAAGGTGCAATATTTATCGTTAGCGAACGGTTTGATGGCCATCTTGTTTTTATCTCTTCAAGATCTTCGTGCTGCGGTCATAAAACATTTTGCGGAAAATCACCACTCGTACTTTCCTCAATCAGTCGCAACTTTTCTTAAAATTCTGTGAAAGAATTGTTTTGGAACTTAAAAAAGAAAAGTAGTAGTTTTAGTGAGCTTCCGGATATGTATTTAACTACTGTTTTTGATATCACGATCTCTTATGTCGCCTTGTCCCGAGGGCTAGGATTTGCTCGGTTGGAGGTCAGTTGTTCAGGACGGAGTTTACCAGTCTTGCTATGATGAAAGACAGAACCCTAAGGGACTTCCTGGAAGACGAGCTTCTTGGGAGGGCTGTAAGGCGTCTCTTGCTGCGTGTTAATTGCGATTGATACGCTGAGAAATGAACTTTGACCTCCAAGTGTCGATGGTCCTAGATTCTCTCTCGAATATTTTTGGAGGGAAGGGGGAGATACCGCGCAACGAGGACGAGAACCGGCACGAAATGTGTGTTGTTAATCATTCGTCCTCAAATTAATTGCTCTTACGTGCCTAATTATGTGTTTTGCTCGTGCTCGTTCGCCGTCTGTTGGAACCAAGGCAGCCCTGATTGACAGGGTATTTATTTGCCTGTCATTAAATGGATGACGCTCACTTTTTTAGACGTTAAGTGCGTAAAATTACATTTCTCGTTTGCTCGAGTTGAAAATTTATGTGATAAACTCAAAAAATGTTGAGGGGCGAAAAAAATTCGGTAAAAATAATCATTTCACGGAAAAGGGATGTCTACACATGATAACTCCGCGATAAATTAATCAAGTCTTGTGGTTTAAATGTCGTCACGTTATCTAGGGCAAGTCGCAAAACATCAGTAAACATCAGACTTTGTGATGCAACTTCCGTCTGGACTATCGCGTCATAGGCTCGAGGCTCGATCCTGACCAAGGTGGCATCATCAGATCGGAAGTAAAACATCATTCCCATGTGCTTCACACAATGTCACCTGCACGGAAAAGAACCGTTTCTACGTGGAACGTGAAGATCGGCAGCAATTCCGGGTGTAGTAGGTGGGTAATTCCTCTTGGACGAGAGAGAGAGAGAGAGAGAGAGAGAGAGAGAGAGAGAGAGAGAGAGAGAGGGACAAAGAGAGGTCCCATTGGGGGCTTCCTTCGTTTGTTTGTTGGTGTTTTAGGGCCCTTCAACTACAAGGTCATTAGAGCCCCATCCACAGCATAGTTCTTATGCAGAGACTGCACAGACACTACACTAATGCGACGACTTTTGGGTCTTAGCAGTACCCAGTTTTCCCAAGCGGCCACCCATGTCAGTACTAGCTGGGGTTGCGCTGCTTAACTTCAGTGATCAAACGAGAACTGCTGTGTCCAACACAATTCGCCGCCCCCGGCTTCCTTCGAATGAGAAGTAAAGCTTTGGTTCTGTGTGGTGTGCACGGTGTCATAACAGCAGGGAAAATAACTCTTTCTACATGGAACGTGAAGGTCCCGCTCAGTGGTGAGGGGGGGGGGCAGTGCTAGGTAATTGCGTCAGTGGTTCTGGGTTTGATACTGGGTCGAAGTGGGTTGGTTTCTTTCGGGTCCGAGCGCGCCTTCCTTCGGAGGAGAAGTAAAATCCAGGTCCAGTGTGGCGTACGATGGCATTCGCCTCATAAAAGAACCCACTCTACTATGCAACGGGTAGATGAGGCAGAATTTTCAAGTGTACGTGACTGGACACCCCTGGCGACGGTGGAATTCCCCAACGAACAGACGGCCGACGACAAATAAGCATTGTGGTTGCAGCTTTGGACGGCAACCGGTTGCGGAAAAACACTGTCCAATACATCACCATTGTGTCTATTTAGAGGGGCAAGATTGGTTCTCGACCCTGCCATAGGCGGGAAACGGCTCTACATGGAACGTGAAGATAGGCAGCAATTCCAGGTGTAAAGGTCGGCTTACACTAGACAGTGAATCGCGACAGCTCTTGCGCAAGTCACTGTCACTTCCAGTTACGCTATAGGCTACATAGGTTTTTGTCACAAGTCACTGACAGAAGTGGTGAGGAAGATGTCAGTGTCGCAAGTTGTTCCATCGCTGTATACACTATGTGCAACAAAAGTACACTATTTGTGTCTCCATTTCAACCATTCCCCATTTATCCTATGTCCCATCCAAGTATGCCACTATAATTTTTTTAATGTTTTTGACATAAATTGGACATGCAAGGATGATGCAAAATCGTGAAGCATTCCACATTTTTGTGCCTGCAATGTCACGGAAGTAGGGACCTCAGGTCCCATGTGATAGTGGGTAGAGATTGTCCTCTGTGTGGCAGGCTGGCATCCCCCACAGACAGCATAGCCAATATCCCTGCGGGTTATTGGACGACATCTGGGGTAGTCTGATAGACCAGTGGTTCTCAACTGGTGCTCCACAGAGCCCTGGGGCTCTGTAGCAGGATTTTTGGGGTTGGTCCCACTATCAGTGGCCAACTATAATGGCCCCAGTATCAGGGTTAGAGTATCTGGGTCAGAGTATCTGGATCCAAGTATCTGAATCCAAGAATCAGGGTCCGGGTATAAGGTTTGGGTATCAGAGTCCATGTATCACCAACTATCATTGTCCCAGTATCTGGGTCCGAGTATCAGGGTCTGGGTATTAGGGTCCAGATATCAGGGTCCGGGGGTATCAGGGTCCAGGTATCAGGGTCCATGTATCAGGGTCTGGGTATCACGGTCCAAGTATCAGGGCCCAACTATCATGTTCCAACTATCATGGTCCCAGAATCAGGGTCACAGTGTCAGGGCCCCACTATCAGGATCCAAAAATCGTGATCTGACAATTAGGGTCTGGCTATCAGGGCCATCAGACGCCAGTCATCTATATCTATAGCTCTAGTTGTGGTTTGATTGAGAAAATCCAAATGAGCCATGTTTTCCCTCTGTCACACTTACTCACAAAAAAATCGAGAGGAGTTGGAAATGTTGTGATAATTTGCGCAACTACTCCAACATGCATTTACACTTGCAAGTAAAATGGTGCACAAAAACTTCTGACAATTTTCAGAAGTATACTCCCAACACTGTTTACACACAGCATGTTAATGTCTGACAGCAACTTGCGCAAAATTTCTTCCTAGTGTAAACCGACCTTAAGAGCTGATCCTCTGATGTCGGGAGTATGAGGTTAACCTCTTTTAAGAGGAAGTGAGGACCCAGTGCGTCATCCATCAAATGGGAAGTAGAGCTGTGGGTTCCTGTCACAGATGGGGTAGGCAAACCTAGGTGGCAAGTTTCAAAGGGGCGACCAATTTCAAAGGTACGTCCTTGTCATGCAGTCTACCGGTCATTTAAAATGTTCATAGTCCTGGGGAACCCAAATTTCTCTGATGAGTGGGACCTTTTCTAAATGTTGGCTTTCTCAACGCGTCCTGTTGCAGAGGCATAACAATGCATTGGCAGTGGGACAAATGCCAAGAGTGAGAGGAGCGCGCAGACAATTTATAACTGCATTCGATTAATGGGGGCGCCTGAAGCCCATGAGCCGGGCCTGGTTCCTGTGGTGTGTAGGATGTCCCTACACATAAAAGACTCCTTTCTACGTGGAATGTGTAGATCGATCGATCCCTAGCTGGTGTGTACCTTGACGTCGGTGTTTGAAAAACGCTGACGATGAAAATTCAAAGCAGCATCGATCCCACTGGGCTGTACCAGTGAATGGGAATTTGACTGTGCCACAGGCGGAAATGCTTCAGATGTTTTTTATGGCAATTCTAGAAAGTCAGGATCATCTTAGCACTTATTTCAAACATTGTGGAGCGGCGAATTGCGTTGGACACGCCAGTTCTCATCTGATCACTGAAGTTAAGCGGCGCAGTTCCAGTTTGTACTGACATAGATGACCGCTTGGGAAACTGGGTACTGCTAATACCCAAAAATCGTCGCATTGGTGTAGTGTCTGTGCAGTCTCTGCATAAGAACTATGCTGTGGACGGGGTTCTAGTAACCTTTGTAGTTAAAGGGTCCTAAAACATCAACAACCCAAACATTGTGATGTTGTCCTATATTTTATGATTTGCCCTCCTTAGATGACCTCAAAAGACATTTTGGAGACCCCATTGAGTTAACTACTACATATCGCCGACGTTGACTTTTGTTGTGGAGGGAATTACCCGAAGGTTTCTTTTGTTTACATTTGATCCTCCTCTCCCCTACTGAAATGACTTTTAACCGCTTTCTGAACGTGAGCTGCCAGTAGGCCCAATATACGTGCAATCAGTACAAACTTACAGGTTGAAAAGTTCCCCCTGGCGTCTGCCCCTGAACAAAATTCCCCTCATCGAAGATGAGATTACAGCATTAGGTCCGAAACCGGCTGCGAAAAATACCGTCCAATACTTCACCTGTGTTCCCGCTTCCGTTGGAAAAACTGAGTCCCCAACCCTACCACGGACCCGACAGAAGGCAGATACTGTATAATGCCAATGATGACATTTTAATTGGAGTGACCGCAGTCGCACCAGTTCTGGTTTAATGCTTTCATGGGCCCCGGATTGTAAGGCCGGCAAGCATAGGGCAAAGGACCTTATGCTTGTATAATGGGGGCTAACTCCCAACTATGGATATGCAAATGCACACAAAAGGTTCAGGCTCCCGAACATGAAGATTGTGCAGCCAAGTTGCTTTGGACACACCAGTTCCCGTGTGATCACTGAAGTTAAGCAGCGCAACCCCAGCTAGTACTGACATGGGTGGCCGCTTGGGAAAACTGGATACTGCTAAAACCCAAAACTCGTCGCATTAGTGTAGTGTCTGTGCAGTCTCTTCATAAGAACTATGCTGTGGACGGGGCTCTAATGACCTTTGTAGTTGAAGGGCCCTAAAACACCAACAAACAACAACAAAAACCGTGAGATCACTGAAGTTAAGCAGCGCAAGCCCACGTCACTGCCAACTTGGGTGGTTGGTAATGAACGTTGGGTGCTGCAAATTAACCCTCTCCTTCCTCCTTTCACCTACCTCCTCATCTGCCGCGGGCAGCCTCCTAAGGGTTCGTCCTGTTATGGCTGCCTCGCTTGCTCCCCAACCCACGAAACTAATCCAATCCAGTAATAATATTAAAATAGCACCAGGTATCTTCAGGGCGGGGAACGACTTAGGTCCAGGCCTACTTGACCTATACGGAAATCCGGTACTGATTCACCCTTTTATCAAAATATGACAGGTTTGACGTGGGGTTGAACAGCAAGTAACTTTTCAATTTGAATTATATGTGCCGAATTTATCATGTTAAAAAATGGGGACAGTTTTAGTAACAAATTGAATTCAGGGCCGACCATATGGACACAAAGAGAGTTACGTGATAGGGAAATTTGGCTACCTGATGTGGTTCCCTTAGTTTTGAGGAAAGATCACACGTGAACCACTTCCTTCAAATTAGCTTACAATGATGACTGTGGTTTGAAATATCAACTTTGCGTCCAAAAAAATATAGGTTTTCTTTCGGGGGGCCCCCTTTGTAAAATTTGGCAACTTTGCACATCTTATGTAAACCTTAGGGTATGTCTCTCACCTAGATTTCCGGCTGCCATGCATGCTCTAGTTTTTTACGATACGAAATTTAACACCTATTTGACAAATTTGAGCTCTTCACCAGGTCATGCATCATTTACTATTAACACCAATTTAAATTTGGGCAAATTTTCGGAGCACTTTGTTGCTGATACAACAAAACCCGCCGCGGTGGCGTAGTGGTTAGCACGCTCGGCCACTGCGCCAGTAGTTCTAGGTTCGATACTGGACCGTGGTGGATCGGCTTCTTTCGGGCGAGAGAGAAGCCGCGAGTGTGCCTTTTTTCGGATGAGAGGTAAAACCGAGGTCCCGTGTGGGTGTACGATGGCACTTGCACGTAAAAGAATCCTCTCTACTACGCAACGGGTAGATGAGGCAAAAATTTCCTGGTGTCGGAGCTCGCCCCCTGGCGTCGGTAGCATTCCCCAACGAACACTAGACCGACGATAAATAAGCGTAGGGGTGCAGCTTTGGCCGGCAACCGGCTGCAGAAAAACTATGACCAATATATCACCCTGTGTCCATTCAGAGGGACAAATGGGTACCCGACCCTACCATAGGCGGGAGAGGGGTTAGGAGTTGCTTTTTTTTGTTGCTGATACGACAGTTCAAAGTGTAAATAGAGGGGAGATGGTGGTCCTGAGTCGTCGATAAAAGTGTGAACTACTGAGATTCTTAAAAATCCCTATCAATCGGGCATCTGTCGACGTTCTTTGGGGGAAGGGGGCAGATGAATAGTACCAGCCTCGGTGGGGCCGACTTCTTTTGGTTTTGTTGGTGTTTTAGGGCCCTTCAACTCAGTAGCGGTTCTAGCATACGCGAGGCCCTGGCCCTTTCCAAAAATTTGCAACTTGCAAAAGCGAGGCCCCGTGCATTTGCACAGTTTGCACGTGCCTAAAACCGCCACTGCTTCAACTACACGGTCATTAGAGCCCCGTCCACTGCGTAGTTCTAAAGCAGGGACTGCACAGACACTGCACTAATGCGACGATTTTTGGATATTAGCGGTACCCAGTTTTCCCCACTGGCCACCCATGTCAGTACTAACTAGGGTTGCGTTGCCTAACTTCAGTGATCAGACGAGAACGGGTGTGTCCAACGCAATACAGCCGCTCTGTCCTGCACCATAAAAGTGTCAGTTGGACCAGGGGTGCCTAAGGGTGTAAGAAGGACCTGGCCTGAAGTTATGTGTCAAATGGTTTTCAGTTAGAACCCAGGTGAGGATGGATGGTAATTTAGTGAGGCGTCATGGAGAGGACGAAAAGAAAAAAGCAAGTACTAGTCCTTTTCCGGCCTATGGCGTGGTCTGGTACCTATTTTGCCCATTAGGGACGCATGACCTTGGGATGGCATTTTTTACACAGTCGACTGCCGACCTAACTCGCAACATTTCCAGGTGTAGCAGCTCGTCCCCTTGGTGTCAGTGGAGTGTTCCTAAATTTATAAACTAGGAAAAGTGTACCGTGACAAAAAAAAATGGTTGAGAATCGCTGCCCTAGAGCCGCAATGGCAACATATTCGTTGCCACGAGAGTCACACAGTGTCCATGACGCCCCGTTGCAACTGCGCCCAGGGACCGCTTTTCCCTGACGTTATGCCTCAGAGTGGTAACGATTGTACGGGCCGCAACACTAGGGTTCAAGGGTCTCATGCGGCTCACGAGCCACCATTGTAACACCCTTGTTCTACAGATTCGAAAGGCAGCGGCATATTGCGTTTGGACACACCAGTTCTCGTCTGATCACTGAAGTTAAGCAACGCAACCCCAGCTAGTACTGACATGGGTGGCCGCTTGGGAAAACTGGGTACTGCTAATACCCAGAAATCGTCCCAGTAGTGTAGTGTCTGTGCAATCTCTGTATTACAACCAGTGGCGTCACGGGGGGGGGGGGGGTGCGGGCTGCACCGGGTAACACCACTCGCACCATGAAAAATGGAGTGACACCAAAGCAGAAGAAGCGACTTTCTTTTCGGGACGGGGCCAGCGCACCGGATCACGCCACCCCTAGCGACACCACTGATTAGAACTACGCAGTGGACGGTGGTCTAATGACCATTGTAGATGAAGGGCCCTAAAACACCAACGAACCAACTACAGAGTCAAAGACCATGTCCTAGGTGTCCTGTCCACTCAGCATTGTGTCTCGGGAGAGGCAAATTGCGTTGGACACGCTTATTGCGTCTGATCACTGAAATTAAGCAACGCAAGCCCAGTTAGTACTAACATGGGTGGCCGCTTGGGAAAACTGGGTACTGCTAATACCCAAAAATCGCCGCATTAGTGTAGGGTCTGTGCCCTGAAACAAAACTACACAGTGGACGGGGCTCTAATGACCTTGCAGTTGAAGGGCCCTAAAACACGAACAAACAAACAAGCATTGTGTGGACGAGGGTGTTAGGGACCTGGTGACCCATATCTGCTTTCAGTGCCGCGATGCGAACGAGAAAGTGATGACATGGTCCAATTGTGAAATGAATGTCACGAAATCCACCGCCGCCCCCCACGCACACCGTCCTGGGGTTAATCATTTCGTGGAATACCAGAGAAAATGGCTGCATGACCTCATATCTTGTACGTTGACTGCAAGATGAACTTTGATGGACATGGGATTGAAATTGGTGTTGTTGACGAATGTAGACGTCACCGACATCGTCAGTTTCAGTCGTGTCACGGCCAGAAATTAGTTTAAAACTGACCACTAGATGAGATCACCCTTGACCAATGTCGGTCGGTTGTAGGACAGGTGTTGATAGAGGTGACTTGATGTTTTGCTGTCCAACCAACATTCACGGTCACTGTAATTCTCGCTTTTTCTTGTTGTTGTTTTTGTTCATGTTGGTAAGATATTCTTGTCCAACAACTGCCAAAAAAAAAACATAACGACGAAAACGTGACAACAATTATTGTTTGTAAACAAAATCCGCCCAAAACCATCGTCCGTTGTTAAATGTCGCAATGTTCTACTGCCACTTTAGAACCCTCATTAGATCTCGAGATATTTTCACAACTAATCGGTCTATATTTAGCACCATTATCCCTAACCCACTTTAGACTGACGATAAATAAGTATAGGGGTTGCAGCTTTGGCCGGCAGCCCCCTGCGGGAAAATACCGTCCAATATATCACCCATGTGTCCATTCAGAGAGACAAGACGGTACCCGACCCTGCAATTTCCGGGAAAAGGTTTAACAGTTTTTGTTTTGTTTCGTTAAAACCCGCCGTGGTGGCATTGTGGTTAGCTCACTCGGCAACTACGCCAGTAGTTCTAGGTTCGATACTGGACCGAGGTGAGTCGGCTTCTTTCGGGCGAGAGAGAGGCCGCGAAAGTGCCTTCTTTCGGATGAGAAGTAAAACCGAGGTCCCGTGTGGGTGTACGATGGCGCTTGCACGTAAAAGAACCCTCTCTACTACGCAACGGGTTGATGAGGCAAAATTTCCAGGTGTAGGAGCTCGCCCCCTGGCGTCGGTAGCATTCCCCAACGAACACTAGGCCGACGATAAATAAGCGTAGGGGTGCAGCTTTGGCTGGCAACCGGCTGCAGAAAAAACTATGTCCAATATATCACCCTGTGTCCATTCAAGGGACAAATGGGTACCCGACCCTGCCATAGGCGGGAAAAGGGTTAGGAGTTGCTAGTTGCTTCGTTTTGTTTCGTTAGTGTTTTAGGGCCCTTCAACTACAAGGTCATTAAAGCCCCGTCCACTGCGTAGTTCTAATTCAGAGCCTGCAGAGACACTACGCTAAAGCGACCATTTTTGCATATTAGCGGTACCCAGTTTTACCAAGCGGCCATCCACGTTAGCAGGGCCGGCCGTTGAGTTTGCGGGGCACAAGGCATCAGACGATAAAGGAGCCCAAGGCAGCAGGCGATAGCGGGGCCCCAGTACCAAGGTTTTTTAATTCACCAGCGCAGGGCCCAAGGAGGTCGCCTCGGTCAGTTTCCCCTAAGGGCGGCCCTGCACGTTAGTACTAGCTGGGCTCTTTCTCCTTTCTCCGCTCTCTCTCGCAAGTCGGGAGCAGCGAATTGCGTTGGACACACCAGTTCTCATCTGATCACTGCAGTTAAGCAGCGCAAACCCGGCTAGTACTGACATGGGTGGTCTCTTGGAAAAACTGGGTACTGCTAATACCCAAAAATCGTCGCATTAGTGTAGTAGAGAGTTCGTGGTGAACGTCGACGAAGACGATGCAGAGGCAGCAATACGATACGAGGCAACTGCACATGCTCACTTGCCGGTCTGCTTTTCGTGAGCATGCGCAGTTGTCTCATTTTGCCTCTTATCGTAGCTGTGCCTCGGTATCGTCTTCGTCGTCGTTCACCACTAATTCTTTAATGTCTGTGCAGTCTCCGCATTAGAACTACTTAGTGGACGGGGCCAGGGCCGATCATCCGGAAGATGCAGAGGGTTCATTGCACCCGGGCCCCACGATTGAGGGGGGACCTCATCATCAGTACCCATCAGGGGCCAGATCATTGCTAATCAGACCAACTCATAAATGCAATGAAGACATATTAGGACACATGGCATCATCCAAAAATGTAATACCTTCCAAAAGTAGGAAGGATCTCAGAATGGGATAGGAGGGCATCTAAGAGGAGTCCATTTACTCTGAATTCTTTTATTTTTACTTTTGGAAAAGTATTTTGGGGCCCCAAAAGGATTTTAGCACCTTGGCCCCTTTATAGAGAAGGCCGGCCCTGGACGGGGCTCTAATGACCTTGTAGTTGAAGGGCCTTAACACTAACAAACAATAACAACAAATCCCGCAAGTCGATCCAGTTTCAGTGTTGGAACCACTGACGCAGTAGTTCCTGCATCGCCGGGGTGGTTGCAGCTTTGGTCGGCAGCCGGCTGCGGAAAAATGCCGGTCAATATTTCACCCATGTGTCCACTCAGAGGGGGACAGGATGGGTCGCCGACCCTGACTCAAGCGGGAAAAGGGTTAGGAATTACTTTGTTACTATTCATAGCGTATCTGTAGTGTTCCACATCCGGTTGTGTGGGAGGTAGTTTGAGCGGTCGCATTGCATTGGTCGCGCCGGTTCTCGTCCGATCACCGGCAAGCCCCAATAGTAGGGGCCCCTACTAGGATTGCGCTTGGGAGCGCTGAGTACTGCTGATACCCAAATCGTCGTAACAGCATAGTGTCTGTGAATAAAGACCACTAAAAGGCTCTGAAATGTCAAAAACTCCGCGATGGGTAGTTTGAGAGGTATTTTGAACAGTCACATTGAGTTGGACACACTGGTTCTCGTCTGATCACCGAAATTGAGAAACGCAAGCCCAGATAGTACTAGGACGGGTGACCGCTTGGGAACACTGGGTACTGCCGATACCAATCCGCATAATAGTGTAGAGTTGTGAGCCCTAATGACTAATGTATTTGTGAGCGCTGAAGTCCAATGTAGTTGTGGGTCCTAAAACAAATCGTGAGAAGTATTAACAAACAGGGGATAAAAAGGATATATTAGGGCCAGAGAATTACAAGGTGGGAACAATTGTTCCCGGACGCAGCTGCAAGGGAGCACCATTTGCCATATGTTTATTAAAATTATCACCGGGGTTTCCTCACTTCCTCCTAGAGGCGACGGTACCAAAAGGGCAACATTTTCGGTACGCCACTGAATAGGATAATATATGACGGTTCCATAGTCAGGGTACGGACTAGTTTGGAGAACTAGTGAAGGTTGGGGTGCGGCAAAGTTCACCACTAAGTCCATACCTACTCATGGATTTGGTTTGTTGGTGTTTAAGGTCCCGTCAACTACAAGGTCATTAGAGACCCGTCCACTGCATAGTTCTAGTGCATAGTCTGCACAGACACTACACTAATGAGACGATTATTGGGTATTAGCAGTACCCAGCTTTCCCGAGCGACCACCCATGTCAGTACTAACTGGGCTTACGTTGCTTAACTTCAGTGATCAGACAAGAACTGGTGTGTCCAACGCAACTCGCCGCTCCCATCTACTTATGGACGACCTGCTGACTGGAGTAGGAGAATGGGCACCCCGGTACATGGCATTTCCTGAATATGTGGAGAAACTAGGTGACTCCAAAGAAAATGCACAGAAGGGCCTAAGTGATATTAAAACATCGATAGAAAGGGGGAGAACAGGGCTAAATACTTTGAACCAGTGTTCTAGAGAAACGGCGAAATAGATTCAGACGTGACCCATCGGATCAGTGAGTGGATTATTAAAGTGGGGTCCTGTGTGATCGAAGGGTCCCAATGCAGTTGAAAGAGAAGGCTCACAGGTTTGCAGATTTGGGAAGTGCGTAGAAGGGCGCTGAAAATCGGATGCAAGTACATGAAGTGGGGTATCGAGGGCAGCTAAATTTGGAAATGAGAACATTAGAGCTAGCCTAGGGATGAGGGACGGCACGAAAAATGAGAGAGAGAATAGACTGAGATGGCATGGGCATGTGATGAGAAGCGGAGAGTTGGAGCTGGTTAGGGCCATCACAACGATGCAGGAAATTGGAAGCACCCGGGGCAAGGGAAATCCTAAGCAGACCTGGGAGCAAGTTGTACGAAGGGGCATGACGTGTTGGATGGATGGAAACCTGGTGGGTGATAGGCGGAAGTAGAGGGCTAAATCCCACAGACCCGACCCTGCCACAGGCGGGATAAGGGTATGATGATTATGATATTCCTAACCCATTTCTCGCCTATGACAGGGCTGGATGTCCCTTTATTCTATCCTGAACTGGGAGACAAGGGCTGTATCTATGTAACGAGTAAGAGGCTTAAAATTCCTAGGTGTAGGAGCTCGATGGAGGGCCTAGGGGTTGCAGATTTGGTCAACAGCATGCTGCGTCAAAATGCCGTCCAATAGCTCAGGGGTGTCAAATTAGCGGCCCTTGAAGATTGGAATTCCGATCCGCACATTCGATATCATGTTGTATACCTATGCGGCCTGCCACTGCCACTCAGAGACGCAATTGCAAGGGGGCGCGATGGGCAGTGTATGACCCTCATGACAACTCATATGTTACCAATGTGACCCTCTGAGGTACCCAAAGTTTGACATGCCTGCTATAGATTCCCCATGTGTCCATTCAGAGGGACAAAGGTGTGCAATGTGACACCCGACCCCTGCCATAGGCGGGAAAAGGGTTAGTAGTTCCTTTGCTTTTGATGGATTTTGAAACGGGTGAGAGGAATTTACAAATAACACGCACCCCTTTCCGCCCAAAATTTATCTACTGACCTGAAGAGCTGCCCTGATGTGCTATAGTCGCGCAGTAGGCATCTGTCTAACTTTCCTCCTTCGAAGCGTGCGTAAGTTGTTATGACGTCACGCTCAGACCCTGAGAAGCGTTGAAGCATGCGCATTTGGCATCAATAAATTTTGACTGAATGAGTCACTAGGTCATCAGGCCTGGGAACATTGATGGATTCCTTTGTTGCGAGCATACCAAGTCGGTGATGATGATGATGATGGAGAGCGCGATTGACCTCCGTCCTTCTGTCAGGTGTCGCTTAATGAATAAATTGTGTTTCTTAAAATGCCGCGCTGTGGGTGGAGGCAGAAAAGGAGAAAGAGGCTGGAAATGGCAGCGGACGTAGGTAATGACCAAGGTCGTGGCTCGATCCCGGACTATTCCATAGCAACGACCATGGAATTTTTAATTTGGGAGAGTGGCGAATTTTAATGGACTTCAGTGTTTTCTTAACTCAGAACTTGATATGACTGAGGGCTGATATAGTTTACCATTTCATCACCCTGTGGCGGACTCTGACGGTGGCCCAGTGGTAGCAGGTTTGACTTCTGAGCAGGGCCGGCGCTATATTTTGCGGGGCCCTGTGCAAACTAATTATGCGGGGCCCCGTAAAAACATGAAGTGGGGCCCTGTGCCGTCGCACTTCGCACACCCATCACACAGGCCCTGCTTGCGAGTCAGTGGTCGCAGTGACCCTGACAATTTCTTCTGGTTGGTTCGTTGGTGTTTTGACCCGCCGCGGTGGCGTAGTGGTTAGCACACTCGGCAACTGCGTCAGTGGTTCTAGGTTCGATACTGGACCGAGGTGAGTCGGCTTCTTTCGGGCGAGAGAGAGGCCGCGAGTGTGCCTTCTTTCAGATGAGAAGTAAAACTGAGAGCCCGTGTGTGTGGCTGTACGATGGCACTTGCACGTAAAAGAACCCTCTCTACTACGCAACGGGTAGATGAGGCAAATTTCCAGGTGTAGGAGCTCGCCCCCTGGCGTCGGTAGCATTCCCCAACGAACACGAGACCGACGATAAATAAGCCTAGGGGTGCAGCTTTGGCCGGCAACCGGCTGCAGAAAAAAAACTATGACCAATATATCGCCCTGTGTCCATTCAGAGGGACAAGATGGGTACCCTACCCTGCCATAGGCGGGAAGAGGGTTAGGAGTTGCTTGCTTTTTTGGTTCGTTGGTGTTTTAGAGCCCTTCGACTACAAGGTCGTTAGAGCCCCGTCCACTGCGAACGTCTAATGCAGAGACTGCACAGACACTACACTGACAGGATATACCTGGTACTAATTATCCCCAATGTGCCATTCTTCGGATGAGAAGGAAAACCGAGGCCCGTGGCGTCGGTAGAGTGCCCCAACCAACAGGTTTTCATTAATTCGTTGGTGTTGTAGGGCCGCCCTACACCTACAAGGTCATTCGACCCCCAACGACTGCACAGACACTACGCTAATGAAACGATTTTTGGTTATTAATGGTACCCAGTTTTCCCAAGCGGCCACCCATGTCAGTACTAACTGGGGTTGCGTTGCTTAACTTGGGGTGGGGTGGGGTTGCGTTATGCTAATGGGTTGGGGAGTAAGCCAAGCAACCATAACGGGCCGAACCCTAAGGAGGCTGCTCGCGGGTGAGGAGGAGGTAGGTGTAGGCGATGTAGGAAAGGGGAAATTTGCAGCATCCAACATTCCCTACCAACCACCCATGTTGGTACTAACTTGGGTTTGCGTTGCGTAACTTCAGAGATCGACGAGAATTGGTGTGTGCAATGCAATAAGCCTCATCCGAGAGAGGGGGTGGGAGGGACTCCAATGCACGTTTCGGTTGGGTGGGATGTGAAGGCGTCCTCGTCAGTGCCGTTCTAACGTATGGATCCGCTGGGCACTTGCGCGGGGGGGACGGGGTCCCACGCTGTTCTGTGTATGTCAAGGGACCATTTGCATATTATTCCTGTCAGTGGTCGTCATAGGAGTTTCAGCACACTGCTTTGTTCAGGGGCCCAAAATGCTGCTAAATCGGCTCCGCCCTGGGCTATATTTTCTGTGGACGCCTATTATCCGAGGGCACCTGCCTCGGTGGCAAACAGGTAGTTACCGTTTCGTTACACCGCGTTAGGCTCTTATGGTGGCCCTGTGGTACCGTTTGACTTGCTAGTCCGTGGTCGCAGGATCGATCCTGACAATTTCTTCCGGATTAGAACGAGAGGAAGAGGTGAAGGGAAGAAAGAGGGTTGTGAATCACCCTGTGCTATATTTTCCGTGGACGTCCATTATCCGAAGGTTCCCACCTAGGTGTCACAAAGGTAGTGTGCTTGACTACAGCGTCAGTGGTTCCTGGTTCGATGTGTGATGTTGGTGTTTTAGGGCCCTTCAACTACAATGGTCATTAGAGCCCCGTCCACTGAGTAGTTCTAATGCAGAGTCTGCGCAGACTCTATACTGTTACAACGATTAGGGTATTAGCAGTAGTCAGTATTCCCAAGCGGCCCCCCCACAAGCGCTAGCTGGGGGTTGCGTTCCGTAACCTTAGAGATTAGACGATAATTGATGTGTCTAACGCAGTACAGCGGGGAATTCCAGGGATAGGCGCTCGCCCTCTGGTTTCGGGTTATTAAGTGAGTAGCTTCTTTCGGGGAAGACATATAGGGGTTGCAACATAAGGTCGGCAGCCGGCTGAGTCAAAATACCGTTCAGCAGATCGCCCATGTGTCCCAGAGGAAGAAAAGCGGGTCCCCGATCCTACCAAAAGCGGCATATTTTCTCCATGATCATTTTTCGTTTTTCGTCTTTTTCTAACCCTAGGGCAGGGTTGTTGTTTGTTTGTTGGTGTTTTAGGGCCCGTCAACTACAAGGTCATTAGAGCCCCGTCCACTGTGTAGTTCTGATGCAGGGACTGCACAGACACTACAATAATGCGACGATTTTTGGATACTAGCGTTACCCAGTTTTCCCAAGCGGGACCCATATCAGTACTAACTGGGGTTGCGTTGCTTAACGTCAGTGATCAGACGAGAACTGGTGTGTCCAACGCAACTTACCGCTCCCTAGGGGAGGGGGGCGAAATCCCCATTTGCTGCTCTCTGCAAACACCGGCGGATAGATTTTGTTTCGTTTGTGTTTTAGGGCCCTTCAACCTGTCTACTGCGAAGTTCTAATGCAGATACTGAACGGACACTGCACTACTGGTCGATTTTTGGGTATCAGCGGTACCCAAGCGGTCGCCCATGCCAGTACTAGTTGGGGTTGCGCTGCTTAGCTTCAATAATCATACATTGTTGTTGTTTGTTGGAGTTTAAGGTCCCGTCAACTACAAGGTCATTAGAGATCCGTCCACTGTATAGTTCTAATGCATAGACTGCACAGACACTACACTAATGCGGCGATTATTGGGTATTAGCAGTCCCCAGCTTTCCCGCGCGACCACCCATGTCAGTACTAACTGGGCTTGCGTTGCTTAACTTCAGTGATCAGACGAGAACTGGTGTGTCCAACGCGATATAGCCGCTCCCACACGGATAGAGTCAAGCCTGAAAAATTGGGAACTGGTTACTGCGGTGTACTTGTGGAGTGGACGTGAATCTAATAACAAATACTGTAGATAGGGATAGAGAGGGAGTAACTCAGTCCCAATTGTGCCACAGGCCGATATTTTTGTCATTGAAATCACACTGTGTTTCTATACCTTAAAATGATGTTCAACCCGATGATGTTTGATAGATGAGGTGTCTTTAACACCTCTCACACCTGTGCACGTTTTTAAGGAAAGAAACAAGTGTTTATTAAAACTGAACATCACTCTTTAGAATTCCAATGAAGCGTCATTATTAATTTTGCTAATTTTAGCAAGCTCATTAATCATCGGTACAACATAGTTGTTGTTTTTGACAGGTAACAAACCAACCATCGACCATTTTGCTGGAATCATCCCCGAAAACATAGGGAGCGGCTTATTGCGTTGGACACACCAGTTCTCGTCTGATCACTGAAGTTAAGCAACGCAACCCCAGTTAGTACTGACATGGGTGGCTGCTTGGGAAAACTGGGTACCGCTAGTATCCAAAAATCGTCGCATTAGTGTAGTGTCTGTTCCCTCTGCATCAGAACTACACAGTGGACGGGGCTCTAATGACCTTGTAGTTGAAGGGCCCTGAAACACCAACAAACAACAGACGCACCAGTTTTCGTCTGATCACTGAAGTTGAACAACGCAACTCCAGCTAGTACTAACATGGGTGTCCCTTTGGGAAAACTGGGTACTGCTAAGACCCAAAAGTCGTCGCATTAGTGTAGGGTCTGTGCAGTCTCTGCACTAGAACTACGCAATGGACGGGTCTCTAATGACCTTGTAGTTGAAGGGACCTAAAACATCAACGAACGAAGGAAAGAATCGGTGAGGCAAGAGGTAGCGTGCTTGACTATAGTGTGAATGGATCCGGGTTCAATTTTTGGTTTGTTTCGTTGATGTTTTAGGGCCTTTCAACTACAACGGTCATTAGAGTCCCGTCCATTGCGTAGTTCTAATGTATCTGATCTAGCGCTGATGCGACGAGTTTTTGGTATTAGCAGTACCCAATTTTCCCAAGCGGCCATCCATAGTAATACTAGTCAGGGTTGCGTTGCTTACCTTGAGTGATCAGACGAGAACTGGTGTGTCCAACCCAATATAGCCGGTCCTGGTTCGATACTGGATTGAGGTGTATTGGCTCCTTTCGGGCAGGAGAGGCCCCGAGTGCGCTTGCCGTCGGATGGCCAATAAAGCCGTGGCTTAGTGCGGTGTACCACATAAATGAACACTATCTGACCATGCAAAGGGTAGCAAAATAAAGGCAACTCCTAACTTTCCCCGCCTATGGCAGGGTCGGATACCCTTCTTGTCCTTCTGAATGGCCGCAAGGGTGATATATTTGAGTGTGTTTATCCGCAGACGGTTGCCGACTTAAGCTGCCACCCTATTGAATAGTTAACGTCGGTCTACTGTTCGCTGGGGCATTCCACCGACGCCAAGGGGGGGGGGGCGAGCTCCTACACCTGAAAAGTTTGCCTCATCTACCCGTAGCATAGTGGAGAGTGTTCTGTGACGTACAAATCCCGTCGTACACCACCCCACTTCTCATGCGAAGGAAGGCGCACTCGGGGCATGTCTCGTCAGAAGGAAGCCAACCAACCTTGGTCCAGTATCGAATCTAAAGCCGCTGACGCAGTTAACCGAGCACGCTAACCACTGCGCAATTGAAGCTGGATTGCAATACATAAATCATCATCATCTTACCCTCCTCCCGCCTGTGTCGGGGTTGCGTCTGCAGGTTCTTATCCTCCACTTTCGCTTGTCCCCCACCAAGTCCCTCTCCAAAATTCGCAGGTGCAGCGGGTGGAGCGTCCCAACGAACAGTGCCGACTATAGGTAAGCATAGAGGTTATCGCTTTGACCTGCAGCCGGCTACGTAAAAGTGCCGTTCAACAGATCGTCCATGCAGAGGCGTATCGAGGGGCAGACGAGGCGTAACGAGGGGGACAGATGTTCCGGGGCGCAGAAGACAGGGAGTGCAAAAATGCGGTTCGCATTAAGTTCAGAGGGCGCAGAATATCCTCGGAACGCCACTGCGTCCATGTGTCCTTCGAGAGCGACATAGATGGGCCCTTAGTTTGCCCGTGGCGGGAAATTGGTTAGCGCTGTAGTTGATTCTGTATCTATGAAGGTATAAATTAAAGGATTACATTTATTCCCATATTCAACACCAAGAAGGTTCACTTTGCCCTCTAGCGGGCAGTCGGCTATAATCCCTTTGAACCAAGTAATGTGCATAACGGTTCCGGTCTAATGTCCCATGGGCGAGACCGGACCCGGACTAAGCGCATGTTACCTACCTAAAATAAAAGGTTTGAACTCACGCCCCTAAGATCATTGGGTATTTGTGACCATTAAGGATATTTAATGTGGCGCAGAGGTAGCGTGCTCGACTACTGTGTCAGTGGTTCTAGGTTCGATCCTGGATCGAGGTGTGTTGGCTTTACGCAGACGAGAGAAGGACCTGAGGGTGCCTTTCGTCAAATGGCAAGTGAAGTGTGTGACATGGAAAATGACACAACTGCACGGAAAAGACCACTTGCTGCATTGAATAAAATACACGTTTCGTTCGGCAAGATTTCTAAGTGTAGGGCCTTGCCCCTGGCTCAACGAAACAAATAGGCCGACTTTAAATCAGTGAATGGGTTTCAGCATTAGGCGGGACAGCCGACAGCGCAAAAACTTTCATATCCCCGTCGGTTTCCAAGTTAATTTCTGATTAACCGGTGGCCATATTGGAATTTCTGTTCCTGTGTCTCCACCGCGCTCCCATTACAAAGCCCCCCCATTGTTTCCTGTTTACTTCCGGGATTGAATTTTCGAGCTGGAAGCTTCCTAGCGTGTTAGTGAGAAGCAGCAAAGGGACTGTGGCTCAAACCTTCAACAACTTCCTTCCCCCACCCGCTGTCCTACCCTGCTGTGTATTATTTACCATTTTTACCATTATTACCATGTTCGGTTTTCCGAAGGAATTTTTCTTACGTTAGTCAAGTCGGAATCGGAAATTCGAATGTTGCTACCTTCTATTCCCCCCTTTGGGTCATGGTCGTCCAAGAATAGTGTTGTGCGAATTTATACAAAATTTGGGACCTAAACAGGGCCTCACCTGGAGTCGCAGCGTCATTAAGATTTCATTTTCAACCCTCCCAATTGATCCTTGCAGACAAGGATCGGTAGCGCGCTCGGTTACTGCTTCAGAGGTTCCAGGTTCGACACTGGATCAAGGTGGGTTCCCTTAAGCTAGGTTGACACGCAGGGCCGGCCTTCTCTTTAAAGGGGCCCGGGTGCAAAAATCCTTTTGGGACCCCAAAATATTTTTCCAAAAGTAAAAAATAAAAGGATTCAGAGTAAATGGACTCTTCTTAGATGCTCTCCTATCCCATTCTGAGATCCTTTCTAATTTTGGACGGTATTACATTTTTGGATGATGCCATGTGCCCTAATATGTCGCCATTACATTTATGAGTTGGTCTGAAAGCTTATGTGGACGTCCACACCTTGGAACATTTTCAGTTGGACCTGTGTAATTATATTTTTTATTACACTTCTGATTATTAAAGGTATTTTGGATTAAACAACCCCAAAATAATAGCATTATTAAATTATTGACTCTTAACCTTTAATTCTGGGTTGTCCAACCTGTGGCACATGGTGCATCATTTCTAATTATGCATTATAGCCTACCTGCTATGTAACACCTAACGTTATCTTCACCCGTTTTGGTTTTGACAGCCTGTGGCTGGCATTCAGTTCATGGAGCAGCCGAGTGACCCACAACACCAGAAAGGTTGTATAACCCTGGTGTAGTTCAATGGCAGAGTTGTTAGGTTACGTTTAGGTTATGTTGCATTGGCAGGGTCAAATGAGGGACGTTGCCCCTAAAGTGACGTATTAAACTTTTAATATTAGCAATGATCTGGGCCCTGATGGGTACTGATGATGGGGCCCGGGTGCAATGCACCCTCTGCACCCCTCGGATGGCCGGCCCTGCATTATGACACGGTCCAAGTACACTTGGACGCTGTTCGTGCGTCACTTGGATGCAACTTGGACCATGTATACCCTTGGTCAAAGTGAACTTGGATGGCTAGGACCCATCCAAGTTGAGTAGGACGGCTGCCAACTTACTTTGATCAAAGTGTAACTTGGATCAAATTGAAAATGGCTGCCAGCGTGCAACACATGGAGGGTGAATTAAATATTAATGAAATAAAAATTAGAAAACCATCTAAGAAGTGGGCTGACAGAAAAAACATCTAATTCTTGGAATTATATGACGATGAGGAAGTGTTTTGGAGTATAAAGCTGAGCAGCTATAAGGGAAGGCGCAAAATGAGGCCGCAGGGTGACGCAGCGTAACGCAGCCCTGAGAAATTCTGCTAACAGGCAATCACCACACATTGAATCGCAGTTTTTTAACTTACTGGTTTGCAATTTGCGTCAACTAAAATGGCTTTCAACCTAACAGTGATTGCCTGCTAGCAGAAATTCGCAGGGCTGCGTCACACTGCGTCACCCTGCGGCCTCACTTTGCACCTTGCCTAAAAGGAAAGATGCTGCAACTCAATGGATTGTGAATAGTATGATTTGGCGAGGGTGAGTGGAAAATAAGATTCCTGATTTTGGTGAGGGTGAGTGGAGTCCTGTGTAATAGGAGGGTCCCAATCAAATTGAAAGGGAAGTTTTAGAGGGCATTGGTTAGGCCCGCTATGCTGTATACTGTAGATCACAGTTTTGGGCCGTGAGGGAGAGCCACGTAAATAGAATGCAACTAGCCGACATGCGAATGATGCTGTTTATGAGCGGGGTGTCGAGCTGATAGATAGGAATGAGTAATGCCTGGTTCCGTATACCCACGCGCTAACGCTATTACCGTTGAATCAGACGACACAGCACAAAAAAATGATGACGGCACACTGCTACTTGGGGTGCCACAGAGCAGCTATGCGTGACGGTAGTTGAGTTGACCAGTGGTCGACTGACATAGCGTCCCGCACGTCACGCTGCGTTCTGATTGGCTGGCGGTTGAGCTGTCTGCTTGAAAAATGGCGGAGGATAATGTAAGACCTGACGGCGGCGTGCGGTGACTCCAAATAAAGCGCTGCACTTAAGGAATTGCGCTGGCGGTCCTTCATAACGCACTAGCACAAAACGTCATCAAAATGTCATCAGTGGCGACGTGATTAGCGTTGAAGTGTGGCGATACGGAACTAGGCATATATTAAAGGTAGTCTGGGGGTGTGGACGTCGCGGAGAAGATGAGGGGGAGAAGGTTGAGGTTGTATGGACACGTAATGGGAAGAGGGGAGGAGAAGCTCTTTAGTTCCATTTCAGGAATGGAGGTGGTTGGAAGCAGCCAGGCAGGGGGAGGCCAAAGTAGACGTGGGAGAAGGTTGTCCATAAGGATATGATAGTGCTTGGGGTGGACAGGAACCTAGTAGGAGATAGGCGGGAGTGGGGGGTCTAAAACCCATAGACCCGACCCTGCCTCAGGCGGGATAAGGATAGGATGATGATCTGCTGCTGAGCTTGTCTGCCACTACTACACCTTCCAAAGCCAAATCCGCAATCTTTCTTGTCTCCAGCTCGCTGTCCAAGTCACTTGCCGTGTAAACCAACTTGGACCAAGTGCACTTGTACAAGTACACTTCGTCCAAGTGACGATCCAAGTACACTTCGACCGTGTCAACCTAGTTTTACTTCGGGCGAGTGAGGGTCCCTAATGCGCTTCTATCGGATGGGAAGTAAAGTCGTGGCCCCGTGTGGTGTCTACGACAAAGAATTCATTTCTACGTCAAAGAACCCTCTCTCATATGCAACGGGCAGATGAGGCAAAATTCCCAGGTGTAGGACCGAGCCGTCTGGCGTCGGTGAAGTGTCCCAACGAACAGTAGACCGACGATAAATAAGCATAGAGGCTGCAGCTTTGGTCGGCAACTGACTGTGGAATAATACTGTCCAATATATCGCCCATGTGCCCATTCAGCGACAAAGATAGGTACCCGACCCTGCCAAAGGCGGAAGAAGAGTTAGAAGAAGTTTGATGCCCATTGCATTTGGGAACGGCTTATTTCGTTGGATACACCAGTTCTCGTCCGATCACTGAAGTTAAGCAACTCAACCCCAGATAGTACATGCATTGGTGGCCGCTTTGGAACACTGGGTACTGATGATACCCAAAACTGTCGTAACAGCGCAGTGGACGGGGCTGTAATGACCATTGTAGTTGAAGGGCCCTAAAACACCAACGAAACGAAAAAGAGCCATTGCATTTGTCGCGTTCCAGTGCCCTCGTCTGACATTGCTGGTGGCAATACGTTTCAAGGAGACTCCCAAAATTGCTATACTAAGAAATAAGGGCTAGCAGTATCCATTACGGAACTTCATCAGATGAAAGGATCTTTCAGAAACGTTGAATACTAAAGACGTCGAATGTTGACCGGGGTTGTCCAGAACCATCATGACAGGGGTTGTCAAATATTCACCGGGACTATCCAAAGATGTCGAATGTTGACCGGGGGTTTACCAAAATCGTAAAATGCTAATTAGGATCAACCAAGCGCGACCCACGTTGAATAACGCTTTGTCCATCAAAGACGGATGTTGACCATATTAGCCCGGACACTGCACATGTTGACAGAAGTTGTTCAAACACAGCACATGTTAATATTTTGTAAAACTTTAAACATGGAAACTTCGCCGGGGCCGGCCAGAAACTTTGAATGGTTGCCAGGGTAGTCCAAAAACTGCGTATTTTGACAAGGGCTTTTCAAACACCTCACCCCATAAGTATTTGTCCGCAAAAGCCGAACTCTGACCAGTTGCTGTTGTATTGTGTTGGTGTTTTAGGGCCCTTCAACTACAAGGTCATTAGAGCCCCGTCCACTCTGTAGTTCTGATGCAGAGGCTGCACAGACACTACATGAATGCGACGACTTTTGGGTATTAGCAGTACCCAGTTTTCCCAAGCGGCCACCCATGTCAGTACTAACTGGGGTTGCGTTGTTTACCTTCAGTGATCCGACGAGAACTGGTGTGTCCAAAGCAATTCGCCGCTCCCAACGCTGACCAGGATTGCTCAAAGGCTTTGAATGTTGACCAGGATCGCCCACTAATTTTTAACGGTGACCGGGGTCGTTCAAAATCTTTCTGTTGTTCTCAACCCCGGGTGTTTCCAAGAGCCGGCATTCTCGTAAAGGACCTAACCAGTTCATCACATGCCCATACCACATCAGTCTTTTCGCTCTCATCTTTTCTGCAATGTTCCGCTCACTCCTAAACTATCCCAGATATTCTCACTTGTAATTCGATCTGCCCTTGGCACCCCCACCAATGTTCCACAGCATGCGCATTTCAGCTACTCTCACTCTACATTCATGACACTAGACTCGAACTCAGTCACGCGGAACATCATCATCGCCATCATACGCTTGTTCCTTTGTAGCAGTGTCTGGTCTGCGGGTTCTAGCCCTCCACTCCCGTCTATCTCCGACCAGGTTCCCGTACCCCCATATCCTTACCATATCCCCTATCTCCCCCTGCCCCTGGTGCTTCTAACAACCTGCATTCCTTAAATGGGGATCACGTCAATTTGGCGCATGACAATTTGGCGTAGTCAATTTGGCGTACATACACATTCGGCGTATGACAATTTGGCGTACGGAAAATTTGGCGTATGACAATTTGGCGTACAGACAAATTTGGCGTACGACAATTTGGCGTACAGACAAATTTGGCGTACGACAATTTGGCGTACATACCGATCTCTTGGGTGCACACATTTGTTCAAAATTGCAACTGTCATAACCAGTGGCAGATCCAGGATTTTCGTCGGGGGGGGGGGTTAGCTAATACAGGGGGGTTGAGCTAAACCTCACATATTATGCAAATATAAGTTTATATGTGCATAGGAGGGGTTGCAACCCCAAAAACCCCATCCTAGATCCACGCGTGGGCATAACAGTCATTGCAACGGTCCCGTATAACACAGTTGGGTTTGTTTTGTTTTAGGGCCCATCGACTTCAAAAGTCATTAGGGCCCATCGACTTCAAAGGTCATTAGGGCCCATAGACTTCAAAGGTCATTAGGGCCCATCGACTTCAAAGGTCATTAGGGCCCATCGACTTCAAAGGTCATTAGGGCCCATCGACTTCAAAGGTCATTAGGGCCCTATAACACAGTTATGGTAGGCATTCATTGTTCTATTACCTTGCAATGACTGTTGAAATATGATGTTATGACCGTTGCAATTTTGAACAAATTTGGGCACCCAAGAGATCGGTATGTACGCCAAATTTGTATGTACGCCAAATTGTCGTACGCCAAATTGACTACGCCAAATTGCCATACGCCAAATTGTCATGCGCCAAATTGACGTAGACCCCCTTAAATGGACCTAGCTAGCTCTTCCTCCCCTGTTCGCATTACGTGTCCATGCCACCTCAAACTACTCTCCCTCATTTTTCCCCGACGTTCCCCATCCTCAGGCTACCATATATTCATTTCTAGCACTGTCAGCTATCCACCTCACTGCTCAACATTCCGCTCTATATAGCATAGCTGGGGAGCGGCGAGTTGCGTTGGACACACCAGTTCTCGTCTGATCGCTGAAATTAAGCAACGCAAGCCCAGTTAGTACTGACATGGGTGGTCGCTCGGGAAAGCTGGGTCCTGCTAATACCCAATAATCGTCGCATTAGTGTAGTGTCTGTGCAGTATATGCATTAGAACTATGCAGTGGACGGGTCTCTAATGACCTTGTAGTTGACGGAACCTTAAACTCCAACAAACAAACAAACAAATCCATATAGCATAGCTGGCCTAACCACTGCCCCATAAAACTTCCCTTCAAGATGATTGGGAATCTCCTATCACCCAGGAATCTCCTATCGTCCCCATTGATTCTATGGGTCACATCTGAGCATAACTCCCGTTTGCTTTGGAACGTTGATCCATTGGAACGTCACCATTATCTTCCTTTCCTTCCCAATTGCAAGCCAAATATTCTATCTTCTTCATGTTTATCTTTAACCCCCCCTTTTCTATCGCCCCTCTAATACCGTTTAGGGCCTTCTCTACTTGCCCCCTTGAGCCACTTAGTTTTCAAATATCGTCGGCAAATGTAATGAACTGAGGGGCCCATTCTCCTAGGGAGCGGCAAATTGCATTGGACACACCAGTTCCCGTCTGATCACTGAAATTAAGCAACGCAACACTAGTTAGTACTAACATGGGTGGCCGCTTGGGAAAGCTGGGTACCGCTAGTTTCCAAACTCGTCGCATTAGTGTAGTGTCTGTACAGTCTCTGCATCAGAACTACCCAGTGGACGGGGCTCTAATGACCTTGTAGTTGAAGAGCCCTAAAACACCAACAAACTACACAACAACTCATTCTCCTGATACCGTCAGAAGCCCGTCGATAATCACAACTAAAGGGTACCCCAACCTTAACTGGGAAGACCCCATTATTTCCCCAACGTGTCCTTACCCTACCTATGGAACCAACATTTATATCCTGAACTATTCAAATAAACTCTTCTCCAACCTCCTTCTTTGTATTACCTATGGTGGAACACTGTCATAAGCCTTCCTGAAGCTTTGCTGCCCTATGCTTTTCTATCATCTTCATCGGAATTAAGGTTGGTTCCATGAGCCCAAAACTATTTTCACGGACTCTAGTTCTATCCTAGAGGCGACATTTTATTGGTCTCTCCCAGAGCTTCGTGGAATGGCTCGTTAGCTTGATACCTCTATAGTTACCACAATCTACGTCATCCCCCTTTGCCCTACGTCATCCCCCTTATTATCCACTAGCTATCCTATTGAAAAGTTTCCCTAGCCACCTGATTCCTATCATCCTTAGGCTATGTCACACTTCAATAGGGACTCTGCCTGGGCCTACAGCTTTTCGGCCTCCCTTGTTTGTTTGTTGGAGTTTAAGGTCCCGTCAACTACGAGGTCATTTAGAGAACCGTCCACTGCATAGTTCTAATGCATAGACTGCACAGACACTACACTAATGCGACGATTATGTCAGTACTAACTGGGCGTGCGTTGCTTAACTTCAGTGATCAGACGAGAACTGGTGTGTCCAACGCAACTCGCCGCTCCACCCTCCGGCCTCCCTAAGGGCTGCGACTACTTCCTCTTCCGTTACCCTGTCCACCGCCCCAGAAGAAGTAGGATGGGTGTCAACGTCGTCCTCTCCCATTGCAGCATTCAAGAGACTCTCCAAATACTCTTCCCACCTCCTTTTTACCTCAGACGGGGAAGCAGGACGCTATCTTTGCCATCCTTCACTGTTATGGCTCGGGGTATATCTTTAGCTGCCTTATCTCTAGCCTTGGCCAGTTTAAAACCTTCTGTCTCCTCTTTCATTGTCTCTAACTGATCATAGAGCGTCTCGTACTTCTGATGTTTGGACAAGGGAACGATCCTCCTAGCAGTGGTCTTTCCCCCCCCCCCCCCCCCCC
>JAAFCE010004209.1:21951905-21969603 GCA_013389805.1 Trigoniulus corallinus | reverse complement strand
AGGAGAGAGAGGGTGAACGAGAGAGACAGGGGCGAGAGAGGGGTTAGCGAGAGAGACAGAGGGGGGAGAGAGGGGAGAGCGAGAGAGAGGGAAGCAAGAGAGACGGGAGCGAGGGAGAGAGGGGAGAAAGAGTGGGAGATGGTGAGCCAGAGAGACAGGAGCGGGAGGGTGAGCGAGAGAGGGGGTAGCGAGAGCGATAGAGGAGAGAGGGGAGAGCGAGAGACGGGGAAGCGAGAGAGTGAGGGGGAGAGAGGGAGTGAGAGAGAAGGGGGAAGCAAGAGAGAGGGGTAGCGAGGGAGAGGGGGCGGAGGGAGAGCAAGAGAATTCGAGCAAAGAACCCTTTCTACACGGATTGTTGTTGTTTGTTGGTGTTTAAGGTCCCGTCAACTACAAGGTCATTAGAGACTCGTCCACTGCATAGTTCTAATGCATACACTGCACAGACACTACACTAATGCGACGATTATTGGGTATTAGCAGTACCCAGCTTTCCCGAGCGACCACCCATGTCAGTACTAACTGGGCTTACGTTGCTTAACTTCAGTGATCAGACGAGAACTGGTGTGTCCAACGCAACTCGCCGCTCCCTTTCTACACGGAACGTGTAGATCGGTAAAATTTCCAGGTGTAGGAGCTCACCCTCTGACGTCAGTGAAGAGTCCCAACGAATAGTAGTCCGACGATAAATAAGCATAGGAGTTACAGCATTAGATTGGCAGCCGGCTGCATAGAAATCCCGTTCAATTGACCCCTCTCGTAACCTAGGGGACATAAACGGGCATCCGACTCTGCCATAAAGAAGAAAAGGATTTGCTGATTGATAGTGAACTGCGTTCCTCATTTGAGGAAAGAAGAGCTGATTGCAGACCTGCCCTAAGGTGCACCGGAAAGCATCCGGATCAAGTATTAAAAAGGGTCAGACGGTGTTTTAAATAATCGGCAAGGAATACTTTGAAGGAAACCCCAGAGTAAATTGTGAAGAAATGAAAAGCAATTCATTCTGCGCTGACGTCAGATATGCTTTCAAATGATGGATTGATGTCATGATAATGAATGGCGTTAAGTGTTGTGGGAAACCATTGTGAGGGACTGGATTTCAGGGGATTGGGAGAGAAGAGAGGGGCAGGGATGTCCAACCTTCGATTATGATGTGTCGTTGTGAGTAATAGCGGATTTTCCTAGTGGGCAGTTTTGTCCTCCGATTTGCATGTAGTTCAGTCTTACCTTGACCATTTTTACTCTTGCTGCTGCTGTAGTAGTTCACCCTCTTTTGAGTTGTCTGTGCCCACTCGTCTTCATTTCCCTGGCCTCTATCGAGAGACAAGAGCTGATTTCATCGCTGTAGTGGGAGCAGCTATATAGTGTTGGACACACCAGTTTTCGTCTGATTACTGAAGTTAAGCACCGCAACACTAGATAGAACTGGCATGGGTGACTGGCTGCTTGGGAACACTGGACACTGCTAATACCCAATAAACGTCGCATTAGTGTAGTGTCTTTGCAGTCTCTGCACTAGAACTATGCAGTGGATGGGGCTGTAATGACCTCATAGGAGAAGGGACCTAAAACACCAACGAAACAACTAAAATTGGGAACACTAGGTAGGGCCCTAAGTCGAAAAATCGCGTAAGTCCAGGAAGGCACTAAATTTATTGGACATATTGCACATAACAATCTGCATACGTACTGTATTTATAGATTACCGTAACATCTCACGTAGTGCCCGCGGATTATACGCGAAACATAGGGTCATTTAGTGCGGACTATATGCGAGGGCGGACTATAAATGAAACGCACGGTTCTCAATGAAAACTGCTCTTCATTTTCTGAACATTTTATTACACTTAACAACACGATTTCATACAGTACGTTCTTATTTATATGATAATGCAATATAAAATCTTTCACATTTCAATTTCATCGTCAGGGTAATCTGACATTTCATGTTCAAATTCATTTGATCCCATTGCCCCTACAAGTTGCGCCACTGGCTACAGTAGGAATTTGAAAGTGCGGACTATATTTGAAACATACTCATCGCTAATGCGGACTATAGACGGGTGCGGACTATATTTGAGGTGCGGACTTTACGTGAGATTTTACGGTAACTACTTTAAGTATTTGTCCAGTGTTAATTTTCTTTTAGTCCTGTACGATAGGAGGGTCCCAATGAAGCTGAAACGGAAGTTCCACTGGGCAGTGGTTAGACCAGCTATACTATATGGATCAGAGTGATGGGCAGTGAGGAGGTGCCACGTCAATAAAATGGAATTAGGGATGATCTTGGGGGTGGGGGACATTACAGAAAGCAAAGCGTACAACTGAGTTACCCAGGATTTTCTGAGGGGGGATATGACTTGATAGGGTGTATACTTCTACGTTATATTCGAGGCCCAAGGGGGGGGGGGTTTAACTCCCCAACCCCCCCATGGCTACGCCACTGGAGTTACCCCACCACCACAGTGTCACATCTAAGGCGAGGCGCAAACACCCTATAGTCAAGACTGTCTGACGGCAGTCTGTGTGCACAGCTCTGGCAATGAAAACCAATGGATAGCAAGTCGTCAGACAGTCTTGACCATACAGTGTGCGCCTAGCATAAAATTTTTTTTGTCTAAAAAAATCGCGTTACTGTATTAGAGTTAGCATGGGGGTGGGGAACATCGCGGAAAAAATGAGTAAGAGTAGATTAAGGTGGTATGAACACGTCATGAGAAGGGGGGAAGAGCAGCTCGTTAAATCCATTTCAGGAATGCAATTAGTTGAAGCACCCAGGACAGGGTGAGACCAAAGCAGACGTGGTAGCAGGTTGTCCAGAAAGTTATGGTATTGTGTGAAATGGACGGGGACCTGCTGGGAGATAGGTGAGGGTGGAGGGCTAGAACCCGCAGACCCGACCCTGCCGCAGACGGGATACGTGTATGATAATGATTCAGATCGACAAGATGGGTACTCGACCCGCTTAGAGGCGCTTCCTCACTGCCCAACACTGATCCTTATAGCATATCGGGCCTAACCACTGCCCTGTAAAACTTCCTTTTCAACTTCATTGGGACCCTCCTATCACACAGGACTCCACTTGCTTCTCTCCACTTCAACCATCCCCATTGATTCAATGGGTCACATCAGTCTATCTCCCCAATACTTTACCTGTTGCACCTTCGCCGGTTCGCCCCTAGAACGTACGTAGTCGTTATTTTCCTGTCCTTTCCAATTGAAATCTAAGTACTCTGTCTTCTTCATGTTTAATTTTCGCCCTCCCTTTTCTATCGCTCCTCATATCGTTTAGACCATTTTCTACCTGTTCTCTACAGTCACTAAGTTCCGATATCGTCGGCAAATGCCATGCACTGTTGGACCCATTTCCCTACTCCCGTCAGCAGCTCGTCCATAACCAGAATGAAAAGGTATGGACTTAGTGCTGAACCTTGGTGAAATTCAACCTTCATTGGGAAGCCCCAGTATTTTTCCAAAGTGTACTTACCCTGGCTGTGGAACCGTCGTATATATCCTGAACTATTCGCATAAATTCCTCTTCTACCCCTATTTCTTAATACCTCCCAAACTACCTGTCGTCAGTTTGAAAATGCATTTGCCCACGCAAAAGGACCATTGCCCCAAGTATGGATAGTCAGATAACTTTAGGTCCGGTGCACACATGCGATTTTTACTCGCGCGGCCTCGCAGTTGCGGCATAAGATACATTAGTTGCAATGGGGGAGTGCGCACATACCTCCGGCGCCGCGGCGGTCCCGCAAATCGGAGTTGCGTCTAAAAATGCCCGCAGATTCTTACCGAACCACAACGGCGCCGCAACCGCACATCCGATCGCGTTGTACCTCTTGGTCTATTGAGTGGTGCACATATCCGCGCGGTTTCTTAGTTTTTAGATTTGGTAGGCAAAACGGGCACGCCTTCTGGACAGTTGCGGTGGCGGCGAATTGTGTTGGACACACCAGTTCTCGTCTCATCACTGAAGTTAAACAACACAACCCCAGCTAGTACTGACATGGGTGGCCACTTGGGAAAACTGGGTACTGCTAATACCCTAAAATCGTCGAATTAGTGTAGTGTCTGTGCAGTCTCTGTATCAGAACTATGCTGTGGACGGGGCTCTAATGACTTTTGTAGTTGAAGGACCCTAAAACATCACCACCACCAACAACAATAATCCAAAAAATAGCCGCTTCTTCTGCTTTGGTGTCACCCCAGTTGTCATGGTGCGAGTGGTGCCACCCGGTGCGGCCCGCATCACGTAGTGGCACCACTGCGCATGTGTGCATTGAATTGCTGCGGTGTCTCTGCGGCACCCGCACGAGCGAAAATCGCATGTGTGCACTGGGCCTTAAGTAAATCGCCCATGTTGGGTTAGACTAGGGCCTAAACTACTTTAGGATGAATAATAATTACTTTGTTATAATGAACTATAGGCAGTGAGTTTGGCCATTTGTCTCAGATATATTCTTGGCGCATTCCTTTGAGATTCGACTCCTACGTCATCCGTTGCCATGACACGCGTCATGGGAGCATCCACAATATACAGGTATTGTTTACATGAGGAAATTATTCACGAAATAGAGACTTTGGCAAAGGGGAATTGACCCATGAATGACGCGCTACGTAATTGAAGTTGTTTTCGACGTGTGTAGCCTTCAGTTCTCTGCTTTGAATGATGACGAGTGTTTTTTTAGGCATGTTTTGTGAATCTCTGACGTGCATCCACGTTGTTCCTATGCTTTTTTCCAATGCAAATGGGATGTCAACCGGTAAAAGAATTTCACGCAAAATATCGGTAATTTATTAAGGATTTAATTCCTGAAAGTCAAGATTAATAAGTGTCCTAACAACATCTTGAGTATCTTGTTTCCCCTCTGAGAAAAGTCCTGTTTCATTCCTTATTTGGAGGGAGTTGTCCACAGTCAACAGTTGGCAACAGCACTGATCTCGTCATTGAAATCGTAATCGTCGAAGTCACCAATGTATCCAGTTCCAAGACTGTCTGACAACGTCATACTATCCCCTTGACAATCGCCATCGGAAGAATCGTATTTTTGGTAAACAATGACACATCCACCATGAGTGTTAGCTGACGAAATATCATCGTCGAATCCACTGGGCATGGGATTGCAGCCGTCTTCCACAATCATGTCAGTGCAATCTCCTAGAAGTGCAAAGGTGACAAAATTTGGGAAAAAAAGGAAGGAGGGAGGAAGAAAGAGATAGAGAGGTGTTAATAAGCTACTGGCGGCAGTGTGTGTGCCATGGGTATCCTTATAGACTACCTGGCCACAGCCTTACACATTCATGGGAAGGGCAAGGAGAATCACTTCATGAGACTTTTGCCAAAACGTTTGCATTCATGCTTTGGACACCAATGACTGACTGTTCATACACCGGCAGGGTGTCTCACCAGATGGTCATTCTCCAATCGTCTCATCACTCACCCCTTTGACACGTATCCAAGAAACCTCTTCCAATGCAATTCCCATGAATGGCGGGGCAAGTCACCCTGTAACACTTTCGAAAATTTGTCCCCTGTAACACTTTCAAAAATTTGTCCCCTGTATCACTGTTTCCTAGATTTGCTCTCCCCTCCTAGAACACTGTCCCCTTGGATAGTGTTGTATCAAGAGTTTGTTTATTCCCTCTCCTCAGGGGTGGGGCAGACATTGTCAAAAAATACAAGCTGGAACATTTTCTCCAAGCTTCCCTCTATAACATTGCCCCAATGCTTTACCCCTGGAGCAGTGCCTCCAGGCTTTGCTGCCTTCTGTACTGGAACATTATCTCCAAACTTCACCTCCTTTTCTATGGAACATTCACTTTCCCTGGAAGATTGTCTCCAACCTTTACTCCATTCCCCTGAAACACCCTCCAATCTTTAAAGCCCATATTCTGGAACAGTGCTTTTAAACACTGCCCCTTTAATCCTCTAAAATGTTTGATGGACACCCATGGTTGTACCATTAGGTAATTTCTTCTAAACGCAAGTATACTGACCGAAAAAGCCTTGATCAATGCAAAACGTGACGACAGCTGGGATGGCCCCGACTACTTTGTCTTGGATCTTGCTGAGGGTGTTGTAGATGCTAGCCCATTGGGATGCAACGGCAGCGACGTTGTCACTACCCTTCCTACAAAGAAACCGGTGAATTTGGTATTTCTTTAATGCAGGTTCTTGGAGCCTGCACTGGTCATTTTGCAGTACGATGATCATATGTGGGATGTTACCTTGCTTTTATGACTTCCGCCGTAAGGGCGATGAGTTCCTGTCGTTCCTGTGGCTGGAGCTCGAGTTTTCCAGTAGCTACCGCTTTTTTCAAACCACGATTTAATTTTCCTAAGGCGTCAGCATAGCCCTCAAATTCAGGATGAATTTCGTTCCAGGCTATGGTTTTAAGGTCTTTAGTAGAAGCGGCCGCTTGAACAAATAGTTTTTCCATGGAGCTAAAATAAAGAAAGCATAGCCATTTCAGTCGAATTTCGCGCCTAGGGCAACGCTGGGCGCACATTTGTTAAATTGAAACCGGGGACAGACGGGCTGCGTTTATCTCAGCCGGTTGCCAACTTAATATTAAAGAAGTGCTTCTAACCCTTCTCCTATGTTTGGACTGGGAACCCATCTAGACCATCTGAACGGATACATGGGCTATCCATATTTTTAGGCAGGCCGGCTGCCGACAATCATTTATTGTCAGTCCATCTTGGAGCACTCCACCGAGCTCCAACACCTGGGAATTTGGTCTCATCTACCCGTTGCATAGTAGAGAGGGTTCTTTTACCTGAAAATGACGCTACATGAGGCCACGGCCTTAACCTCCAACTGACGGAAGACGAACTAGGATCCTCTCTCACCCGAAAGAAGAGAACTCACCTCAATCAAATATCGAGATAGCGGCAAAATTGTGTTGGATACACCAGTTCTCGTCTTATCACAGAAGATAAGCAACGCATTTCCAACTAGTACTAGCATGGGCAGGGCCGGATTTCGATTTCAGAGGCCCTAGGCTATTTCAATTTTGAGGCCTTTTCAATTATCCCCCTTCCTTTGTTGTGGTTGCAGTAAAATTTCAGTAGAAATCAGCTTGACAATAAAGGACTTTACGGAAATGTATCACAAATACATTGTCTTAAATTCTGAAGACCACTAAATGTTGAGGTCCTAGGCATCAGCCTATTAAGCGTAGTGGTACATCAGGCTCTAAGTATGGGTGACCGCTTGGGAACACTGGATACTGCTAATGCCTAAAAATCGTCGCAACAGAATAGTATCTGCGCAGACTCTGCATGAGAACTACGCCATGGGCGGGGCTCTAATGACCATTGTTGTTGAAGGGCCCTAAAACACTAACGAGCATTGATGCAATATCAAACCAGGAACCTCTGGCACAGTGATTGAGCACCCCACTGGGTTGGGTCCAACCAAAAAATCGTCACATTAGCGTAGTGTCTGTTTAGTCCCTGCATTAGAACTACTCAGTGGACGGGGCTCAAATGGTCTTGTAGTTGAAGGGCCCTGAAACACCAACGAACGAAGCAGTTCCATGGTTCGTAGTATTTAAGAGTATTTGTGAGTAGATAATAATCATACCTTTGTCCGGCACCTGCACTTCGATCAATGATAGCTAGAGCCTTCTTCAGGAAGAGAAATTCTGGTTGGTCGTTAGAAATTGCTGGACCACCCAGCACTCCCAAAATGGCGACGGACACTAGCAGTAAAGTTTTCATTTTTAGTTCCTCAACTGTTTGCTTTCGTATCGATGTTGACTACTTTGTATCTTGAATCTTGTTCGACAACTACTTTTATACTTCAATCTGAGCTGGTATCTTTATATTCCTGTTAAAGATGTAGATAAGACAGATGATAAAATAACGATAAAAGCTGATATTTTGAAAGTTGTGAAATATTTTCTGTGTTCCTTAATTGAATAAAATCAGTCGCTCACTCTTTAAGAGGTCAGAGGGCCACAGACAACGAAATGCTGTGCTAATGGCATCATCCCACAGGTGGGATAAGGGGATGACGTTAGACAAGATTACGTTAGTATGCTAGACACACCAGTTCTCATCCACTCTAGCATAGGTGACCGCTTGTAAACACTGGGTACTGCTAACACCCAAAAAATCGCCCTAACAGTGGGCTCTAATGACCATTGTAGTTTAAGGGGCTTAAAATACCACGAAATCAATGAACTGTGTTGGACACACCAGTTCTCGTCTGATCACTGAAGATAAGCAGTGCAACCCCAGCTAGGTCCGCTTGGGAACAATGAATACTACTAGTACCCAAAATTAACAGCATAGTCTGTGCAGTCTCTGCAGTGAACGGGGCTCTAATAAACCATTGTAGCTGAAAGGCCCTAAAACACCAACGAAACAAAAAACCCACCTGTGGCACAGTTGGATCTGCTAGTTCTATCCCCCACTCCCATCTCATCATTCCCTAAACCCCTGCTTTAATTTCCTTTACTCACATTTCTTTACTCCAGTTGTAAAAGATATGGTGATTGCTATGACGACTGGGAGACAGTCCAGAACTCTCCACTTCCCTTGGGAACGACCCCCAAGGGGTTTATCTTTGTGTGGTTTTTGACCTTTTGCCCTTTTCTTTTTTTTTTGTCTGTTTTGGCTTTTTATTTTAGTGTCTGTTTTCGCTGTTTGCCTTTTTATCTCTGTGTGATCGGTCTTGAGGATGTAAGCATGTGAAATTATGCACGGCTGATGAAAATGAAAGAAGTGAATGACAGACTGTATATACAATGTTTATTGGTCAGTAGGCAATCAGAAGATGTCCAGGTGCGTTGTATTGGACAGCAGTCCTGGGTCCAACTATGTCGCATTTGAGTGAATTAGGAATGGGAGATGTCATATACGTTGCACCAGTGGTTCATGCCGTCAGGTGACTGATGGTCAATGCAAGTCTGTTGGAGAGAGTGAGGTCTCTGCACCTCCCCGGCTGCAAATATATATCTGATGGGTCCCTGACTAATAACTAATGAGAAGTGTGACTGGATGCTGGGTCATGATATTGTGACATTATCAATAGGTCTAATCCTTATTACACGCAGAGAAGAGAAGAAATGACCTCTCTATCTTAACCTTCATTGTGAACAATTGAGTGAGGAACAAGTCCATTCAGTCCTTTTGCCTTTTTTCTCTGTGCCTGATTTGGCTATTGCCTTTTTATTAAATGTCACCATAGTGGGATGGCACTACACCCCTACTACAGTATTACTGACTTTCAGGGCCCTAATAACGATGGTAGTTGAGGGCCCAAAAGCATCAACAACAATAAAAACAGGGCTCTTTTGTTCATAAAATGACGCCAGGTGGACGAGCTGCTGTACTTAGTAATTTTGCTGATCTACATACGCGTCCCACGTAGAAAGGGTTCTATTAAATGGAGATGACATTGTACACACCCCACTGGACGGTGGCTGTACTTCCCACCAGATGAAGGCACAGAAGTGGGATCCAGTATCGAACCTGGAGCATCTGGCTTAGTAGTGGAACACACTGCCTCTGCAGGTACTCTCCTCACAATTCTTCAGAATAAGATGTCGAACACAGGTAGACCGCTATCTTTTCGGGTGTTGATTTCAAAATTTAGAAATAAGGTGTGTTAAATCTCCATTGAGTGCGTAGTAGGTGTGAGGGAGAACCGATATTTCAGAATTGTGGCGCAGCTTCAAAGAATTGCTGAAAATGCTTATCAGCTCTGAACAACAGTATTCAATGTTTATAATCACTTTTCTTCAGTTCTAAACAACTGATAATGAGTAAGTGTTTTTAAAATGATATTTTTAATTGCACCTCATATCAAATGTACGAGAACCCCTGCGAACATTTGCCTGTCATATTGCTGGGCGAAGGGAAGAATTCGAGTTCACTCCGTCCCTCTTAGGGTCACAATGACACCCTCATTTACACTTAATACTTAAAAATGTGGCGGATTTCCCAAAATGTACAATAAAAATTTCACTTGGATGAGGAACCTTATCAGATATCACGATTTGATACCAAATATTTCAGATATGTGTCAATACTCGTGCATCAAATCATGGGTTGTTGGTTGTGCCATTTTGTAATGAGTATTTAATGTGATTCATCATCATCATCATTAACTTTCCTATCTTTAAAAAGTAATGCTTTAGTTGGTCACGTAGGCAAATTAATACAACATATTGTGAAAACTCCGTTATGTCAGGGTGTCAAGTGAGCGGCCTGCGACACTACTTCTGTATAGTTTAGCTACTAATTTTGCCTACCTAGGTTTTGTGCTGGATCTTGCATCAGTGGTTTCAGTTTTGATATTTGATTGACGTGTGGTGGCTAACTTCACATGAGAGGGGAGCGGCTGTATTGCGTTGGACCAAGACCTCCCAAACAGAAGGCCTTCTCACTAATACTTGACGTCATCCTCAGTGGCATAACTAGGGGCGCGGGAGGACAGATGACCCCATTTTGCATCCACTCACTAGCTTTATACAGGGTGTCTGGGAACTCGGCAAGAAAAAACAACCTATTTTAGAGGGTGCCAAACTAAGCATTTTTAGCATAGGAATGTAGGGTCCAAAGTCAAGCCTTAAAATATGGCAAGCAAAATAAGGTGTTGGTAGACATAGTCAATTTTCATGTAAGGTTTTCACTGTAAATGTTCAAAGTGGTTACCATTTGCAGTTATGCATGCTGCACAACGTCTATTCAGTGATTGTCTAACTCTTTCAAGCATCCCTGCCATGGCCTGTACATCTCCAGCAGCAAATGCAATTCTGGCCATTTGCCATTTGTTAAGGTGGCATTAAGATGAGGTCACACATTCAAGGTAAAATGTGCTGGGGCTCCACTGTGCTGAAACCACATCTGTTGGCGAATTTGAGGTGGAATGTGTGCCATAAGTTCTGGCAACTGTTCTTGTAGAAAAACGTGATTCATGTGGCCTGTTAATTGATGCAGAAGCAAGTATGGCCACATCAAATACAACACCTTCTTTTGCTTGCCATTTGTTAAGGATTGACTTTGGACCCTACATTCTTATGCTGAAAATGCTTACTTTGGCACCCTCTAAAATACGTTTTCTTTTCTTGCCGAGTTCCTGGACACCCTGTATATAAGCTAGTATCCCTCACCAAGGGCACTTGATGGATCCTCCTTCCACATGGTTTCCTGGAGAAATGCTACACTAGTCCTTCTATGCTTTAGGATGCCAATTAATTCCACTGTTTTGCCTGTATGGGTCCATGTACTCCATGTTCCTAATGTAACCTGAGCCCCTGTTTTATGAAACTACTGTAACAGGGGTGCTCCAGCCACACGTCTGGAACCTTCAGGAATATTAGATGGGTTGTCCATGAGGGATGCCAGCCTACCCCCACAAAAGATACTTCATGCATTGTCTGCCATGAGAGCCAAGGTCTGCATCCTCATGGCATTGCAGCAGCATGATAATCACAGCCCAGGCCCACTCACTCACCCCTGATCTCATACTGAATAAAATGCCTTCATGTTTCAGATGTGATTCCAATTATTAGATAATGTATTAATTATAGTGATAACACGTCTCCATGTTTTCCTCCAAATCCTGCACCCATATTCAGTATTAGCCAATATGAAAGCACATTGCTGCACTTCAGTGGAAGTTTGCTTACATCACAGGAATGCGTATTAAGTGACTTTGGAAGGCAATTTCCAATGCTGAATGTAATAACTGCCTTTATCACAATTAATCCAATCAAAATTATCTAACAGCATGTTGCAACACATCTTCATTAAAATGCTCTAGTAAGTTTTCTTCTAAAATTTCAATTGGATCCAATTAGACACAAAGGAAGGGGAGAGAGAACTTTTTAAATTGGCCAAGGCTAAAGATAGGGCAGCAAAAGATATACCCCAAGCCATATTAGTGAAGGATATTAAAAGCAGGGTCCTCCTTCTCCCTTCTGAGGTATAGAACAGGTGGGAAGAGTATTCTCACAGCTACTTGAATGATTCAAGGGGAGAGGACTTCTTCTGGGGTGGTGGACAGGGTGTAGAGGTTTCACTCTCATTTTCATGTTATCACACAGGTTGCATGTGCATCATTTCTTGCTAAACAAAAGAATATGTATCCTGAGTGACATCACATAATTTGGATTGTTATAGTTTAAATATTCAAATTTCAAATGCATTAGAATTCATTATTTTTAAATTTTAGAATGGCCCTGGCCAAAATGACTCGGATCTGTCGAGGCAGGCATGACACAAAAAGTTCTCTTAGGAGCAATAAATTTTTGGGAGTGGCCGCTGCATTACCAGCCAGTTGTTGCATATGCTGCAACAACTGTGTTGGTTTCTTGTCTCCTAATTGTAGATTGTTGAGGAGTTGTTGCAGCTTTTGTTGCTGCATAGGTGAACTTCATTGAGTTATTGCCCCTTCAAGTGTTTTGTATGCATCGGCTACCAAGGGCCTTAAAATAAGGTCATGCACTTTCAGGTGGTAATGCGTCCAGTGTTAGGTCAAACTTCTGAGCATCGCTTCTAATTTGGTATACCCAGAAACAATACTCTATGGTCACAAACAATGTCTTAGGATCATGCAACCAAAAGAGAGGAAGCTTAAAAAACTTGTGGCCTGCTTGTTGCATTGCATTAAGATTTGTAAAAACTGGGTCTAACAACTGGCTAGTACCTTCCATGTCTTATACTCCTAATGTAATTATATAAAAAAAACTTACCATGGATTGTGCCTTATTACCAATCTAGTTGTAGTTGTAATAATATGCAGTTGCAGTATTATATTTAGCTCAGTTATACACAAAAAGAAAACAAATTCCACACTCACTAGAATTCACAGAAAACTATATTTGTTGTAATCACTCCAAATAAAAAATGTTGGTCGTTGTGTGTTTAAATCCTTTTGTAGTGATTCAATTCGGGATAACCAAAAAAATTTTCACATCATGGGAAAATCACGTCCGGGTCACCAATTATGTTGTGGTCGATCCGTTATATGCAGTGCTCACCATAAGTCATGGGACACACACGAAAAGTGGGTTTCTTAACAGAAACCAATCAAAAACAAATCATTTAATAAATGAGAACTATTTATTACACTAAATAAATACAATTTCACCAGATATTAACAAAACATTTTGTATTTTTTAATTTGTTAAGGCTTATAAATCAACAAAAGTGCATATAACCTTCAACAAAAGGGATGGGACACATTGTAAATTGTTGAGATAAATAACTGACTAATATGTTGTTGGACCTCCTTTTCATTTCAAAACTTTGTTGCAATATTCTAGGCATTGATTCTACCAGTAGCTGTGCATCAAAGCTTGTTTTTTTATTCCATTCAATGAACAAAGCTACTTTAAAGTTGCTTTTGTAGAAATCTTATGTTCATGAATTCTTCTATCCAAAAGATCCCACAAATTTTCCATTGGATTCAAATTGGGGTTCTGAAGAGGTTTACCTAACTGTTTGGGGACATTATATAAGAGCCACATGAGCCATGTGCTTACAATCATTATCCTACTGGAAACTACATGGTACACCAAATTCCAATTTCTCCACAGATGTGTTTAAATTATTTTTAGAATGGCCACACTCACCCACATATATTCTTTATTCAATATTCCATCAATAAATATTAAATTGCCTACACCTACATCAGCCATATATACCCACACCATCCCACAACCACCCCATGTTTTACAGTTGCATCAAGGTTTTGCAGTTGTAGTGCTCTTTCTTGTCTTTGCCAAACACCTTGCCTTCCTTTACTTCCAGATAAAATTGATTTCCAAAAGTTGAGAGGTTTATTTTGATTTTAATTTGCAAATTGCACACACACTTGTCTTTGTCCACATCAGTGATGATTGGTTTTCTGTGTTTCTGTGGATGGTTTGTGGATGTAAAGTTATTTCAGTGCAGTCATCGATCTTTTTAAGTAATAGGGAGACAGTACATCTGGATGATTTTAATTTACTAAACACCTCTCAGTCCTGTCAGAAATTTTCATTGGACGCCCAATATGCTTCTTCTTTTCTTATTCAACCACTCTCAAGATACCTCAATATTGTAATTTGCATAGTTCATAACTTTACACCAGATATACTTCCAATTTCCAACACAGGTCTACTCCCTTGATGTAAATTTAAGGCTAATTTATGCATTTCAAAGGGATTTCTTTATGTGCCATTTATAACTGAAAGTTTCAAAATAACAAGCTAAAACTACAATAAAATGTTAAAACGACATTATGTACATAGTATGAGGGTCAATGTCACCAACCAAAAATATCGCCATTTACAATGGTTACTTCTGAAATCTGTTAATATTTATTAGTGTCCCATCACTTTTGTTGAAGATTATATGCACTTTTGTCGATTTATAGGCCTTAACACATTTGAAAATATGAAATGTTTGGGTAATAACTGGTGAAATTGTATTTATTTAGCATAATAAATACTTTTCATTTATTGAATGATTTACTTTTATTTGGTTTCTGCTAAAAACCCCACTTTTTGTGGGTGTCCCATGACTGTTGTTGAGCACTGTATATCAGTGTAGAGGAGTTGGCATGATATGAAATTCATAGGTATTTACTGTAAGTGAATGTTGTCTCAAATAATAATTAATCCATGCTTCGTTACAACATGCACGGTGATAATCCTTTTGATAACAATAACTTTTTTATTGGTAAACAAGTTTGATACTATTGCAACTGCATTGAAATAATGTAAACTAGAGGAGCATAATAAAAATGCGTCTATATCCCTTATTGTCTGACGAACTGTTTTGTGACTTTTTTGAAATGAAAAATATTAGAACATTTTAAAATTTAAAAATAATGAATTGTAATGCATTTGAAATTTGAATATTTAAACTATAACAATCCAAATTATATGATGTCACTCAGGATGCACGTTCTTTTGTTTAGCAAGAAATGATGCACGTACAACCTGTGTGATAACATGAAGTTGTCAGGGCTCTTAACAAGATTAAGGTCGAAAAGCTGTAAGCCCCGAGTTCTCATTGAAGTGTGGTGCACCCTAGGACATAGGAATTAGATGGCTAGGAAAGCTTTTCAGTAAGATAGCTAGTGGAGATAAAATGCCTTCTGCATGGCATGAGAGCTGGATAGTACCACTCCAATGGCAAAGGTGATGTCCAAGATTGAAATACTAATAGAGGGAGGTATCAAGGTTATCAGCCATTCTATGAAGCTCTGGGGTAGAGTAATGGAATGTGACCTTTGGGATAGAACTAGTGTCAGGGGAAATCAATTTGGGGTCATGCCAAGTTGGTCCACAATGGAACCAATTTTCATCCTCAAGCAGATGATAGAAAGCAGAGAGCAGCAAGGAAGAAAATCCCCATGCAATCTTTGGAGAAGGTTTATGACAGTGTTCCATAGCAGGTAGTTTGGGTGGTATTACATAAAAAAGAGGTAGAAGAAGGGTTTATTTGGATAGTGCAGGATATGTATGATGGCACGATAGCCAAAGTATGGACTCCTTTAGGAAATACTGGAGGCTTCCCTGTGAAGGTTGTAGTTTAACAAGGTTCAGCAATAAATCCATACCTCTTCATTCCGGTTATGGACGAACTGCTGACGGATGTAGAAGAATGGGCCCCTCCATGAATGTTATTTGCAGATGAAACAAGGAAACTTGTTGAATCCAAAGGTCAAGCAGAGAAAGGCCTAAACGATATTAGAGCAGCAATAGAGAGGGGAGGACTAAGGATAAGCATGAAGAAAACAGAATATTTACTGTAGGTTTCAGTGGGGACGGACAGGGAAATAATGGCGACATACTCTCTGGGGCGAGCTAGTGACAAAGATGCAACAGGTAAAGCACTTAGTATCAGTGTTCCAAAGCAACGGGGAGATGCTGTAGATTTGGATGTCATCCATAGAATAAATGGGTTTGGTTTGTTGGTGTTTAAGGTCCCGTCAACTACAAGGTCATTAGAGACCCGTCCACTGCATAGTTCTAGTGCATAGTCTGCACAGACACTACACTAATGCGACGATTATTGGGTATTAGCAGTACCTAGCTTTCCTGAGCGACCACCCATGTCAGTACTAACTGGGCTTGCGTTGCTTAACTTCAGTGATCGGACGAGAACTGGTGTGTCCAACGCAACTCGCCGCTCCCAGAATAAATGGGGGATGGTTGAAGTGGAGTCCTGTGCACCCACTGATGTTGGTTTTTTGCTGCATGACAAAATTTTGTTGACCTTTGTTTAGTCCTTCTCTACCAGAGAAAGTAAAGTTTGGAGCTGGGAGCGGGTTATGGGAAGCAATGAGGCAAAAGACAAATTGGTGCACGGCTTGGACACCTACCATTTCCCCCCTTCCTTTTTTTATTAATGGCATGGTGACAAAATCCTGCCCTTTAAATTTACCTCATGGGCAAATATCCGATCCATGAGGCCATTGAAGGTATCTGCCTTCCAATAAGCGGTTTTGATTATTGGTCCAGGTGCAGCAACCGACCTTGAACAACCTAGACAAATGCACTGACAACATAACTAGGCCAAATCTGACTTAGGCCATGAGGTCAGAAACGAGAGAAATCCTAGTGAAAATTGAACAGCAATAAAGACCCTCAATTTCCTAACAATGACTTTTAATTAAAATCCATTGTAATTGCTAAGGTCGACAGTCGCCTGATTTTCGGTGTGATTACATTCTCCTTCCGGTTGTAATAATCTGAAGGGCAATTATTTAACACCACACATTCATTACATGCCTTCATTTCCATACCCCACTGCCAAGTACAGTAGGCCCTATGTATTTCTTCAAATATGTCAACCTGATCCAACATACAGTAGACACATTGGCCTGGACGGCAACTTCTCTCTTTGAATCCTTTTCTGATCCACCATCTGGTGCTGCACTATGCTCTCCTGACCATAAATGACCTTGAAGTGTTGGGTTAAAGTCTACCCCTAAAAGTAGGCTGATAAAATTTCTTTACAAATTGTAATTCTAGTTCCGCGTCTTTCCACAGGCAATATCCAAGTATGTCGGAGGTCGTTCGTTACATGAATTATTTTTTTACTACTTCCACAGGTATGTGAACCTCAAGCCACTTTCTTTAGTTGGTCAGTATCTGTGGCTCACCATCAGCCTGTGGTCATTTCTAAAGACAGTTTATACAGTACATTGTATTTGAACAACATCAAACTGTTCATCTCATCTTTGGATGATGTGTGTGCTAGGTTCTTCCAGGTAAGTGTTTACCTTTTCAGCTTTCTTTTGTTGTTGTTGCTATACTAAATGTTTGATGCCAGTTACTGTATGGCGGAATGAGCGATGTGCCTCTAGTACCCTAGACCAGATCTTAGATACTAGGGTGTAGCAGTGCCTTCTTCTACGGGTACCAACATTTCAATGGTCATTACACGGGCCAAATTCAAATCTGGGGGCGTCAATATTTGATCAATTGAAAATTGTAATGCAACTGGTCGAAAAGAAATGGGTGAACCAGGGGCTAGCAGGGAAATGGGTGAATTAGGGGCTAGCAGGGAAATGGGTGAACTAGGGGCTAGCAGGGAAATGGGTGAACTAGGGGCTAGCAGGGAAATGGGTGAACTAGGGGCTAGCAGGGAAATGGGTGAACTAGGGGCTAGCAGGGAAGTGGGTGAACTAGGGTCTAGCAGGGAAGTGGGTGAACTAGGGGCTAGCAGGGAAATGGGTGAA